>CM053784.1:739071424-739666424 GCA_028749045.1 Cupressus sempervirens | reverse complement strand
TGATCTTGAGGTATTTGTGATGTATCTAAGTAATGTGTGGAAAGTGTGAATGATCCTGATGGTTTATTTTTTTGTTGAGGTTTGAATGTTTGAGGATTAGATTTCGTCAATCTAGTTCTTGATAAAAATGGTGAATCAAGGTTTGATTTGATTGGTCATGTGTGTGTGTGCTAGTTTGTGGAATATTGCATAAAGAAGAGGTTGCTAGTGAAGTGTTGTTAAATATCTATTGAGGGATAGATTTATTATCTAAAATGTGATAGAGAGAATTGTAGTAAATGATCTCACTACACTAAAATGGAATTGAACAAGGTATAGGAAGATGCTATAATAAATTCATGAATTCTAGAATGGTGTTTAAAGAGTGATTACAAGTCAAAAATACCTCCTTAGGGTAGGTGCCAAAGGCTTATTGAGTAGAGAACTCTAGGAAGTGTGCCTAAATGCATTGCATTCCCCATATTATAATAACTTGGTACTTCTAACAAGGTACTAGTTTTATTGTGAGTTTCAACCCCACCATGATTTTCACCCTAGTTTGGGTTTCCATGGTAAGAACCTTTGTGATTCAGCCCCCTTTATTCCTCCCCTCCTTTCCTTTGTTTGTTGTGTATTTCCTACCTATATAGACATGTGGATTTGTATTGGCCATCAAACACAAAGTGTTGGACATACCTGTCAATTCCCACATGGCTGTTTTAATTAAAAAATTCTAAAAGAAGTGACACATTCTTGAGAATGCTCTTTATCAAGTATGTACCTCTTTCAATGTCAAGTTTAAAAATAAGCATAGTAACAATGAGATGTCTTGGCTTTCTAACCATGAATTTTTTTCATATTTCAATTCTGTAAGAGTATTGATCTCTACTTTATTTTGCTAATACCTCTTTAAAAAAATTCTAATGATATTTTTGGTTTCATTTTTTATTTTTTCATCCAAATTTGAAGAAAAATATATTTGTAGAAATTAGACTCTATTCTATACATAACAATATATTTGTTGACTAGTTTCCAAAAAAATTAGGGGGTAGAAAACTCAATTGTTTGGTTTCAATGTGTCTACCATAAAACCTACTTTTTTTAAAAATCATGTATTCATAAAGAATAAAATAAAATTTGAATATAGACTAGATAGTGTTAGCTCTTTTTTCAGTAGAACATATTTTTCTATCATTTAAAGGGAAATTTTATCCTAGTCCATGACCATTTCAGGCCACAATTGAGGACCCTCATCGTCAAAATTAACGCAACAACAAGATCACAAGTTTATGAGAACATTAGTCTAGCTAGGGCACAAGGATTACAAGTATGTTAGCCAAATGAGTATATGTCATAAGCATGAACACCTATGAATCCATCAATGTGTGCATCACAATTATTCAAAAAATTTGAACACAATCAATTAGTGAAGGCATAATCATATGATCACAGTAGTCGTACATTGATTTATACCTTGGTGTAAGTGTCAATAATGCCACAATTTAACCATCACATTGTAGGAGGAACCACTTCACCAAAATAATATTTAAAATATGAAACAAATTGACATTTTATTGGGTCACACTATATCCTTTTTTTCGTAACAAAAATAGGATAACTTTGTGTAGATCCCTATTTTAACCCATTGATCTCAACTATTTAAGCTAATAGTAGTTTAGAAAGAAGAATTAGAGTGCTACAATTATTTTTCTTATATTCAAATTTTGTGCACAACCATCTTCATTTTTATGTTCAATATTAGTATTTCCTAATTTTATAAATGAAGTGGTCACTTAAGACCCATTTTAGTACTCCACGTAGGATTTGGGAATAATTAAGATAATCAAAGCTATAAAACACACCTTATAACATTAGTATAGCTAATGTATTTTCATTAAGGAGGATAAGAATATGTGGAAAAAATAGAAATTAATGTCTCGATGACATGATAGGTTCAAGAAAGAAGAACCGTACTTTGTAAATGAAAATAGATAGTTTGCATACCATTAGGAATGGAAACATATATTTTATAAATCAAATAAATAGATGAAGAAGTAAATAAGGAAGGGAACCCTAAATTTTCATATTCCATAGCTAAGTTTCTCATTAGAAAGAGATATAGGAGTGCAAAGTGATAATGAGAGTACTACAGTGAAGAAGTTGAAAATCATTATCTTTGAGAAGAACTGAAATTAAGAGCTCAATAGTAGAAGGATAATTATGGTATGTAGGGTATATGGAACTTGCCATAATTTTCTACACATTTAGGAAACATATCATAAAACATGTCAAACAAAATAGATAACTATCACAAGTTCAACCTTCAAATATCATAATGTTGAAACTAAATCACATTTCAAGGATGTCTCATACATCCAATTACCTAAATACTTATGAGTTGGAGATCTCAATAGCTACTTTGAGGATACTGAATGATGTTTTGACAAAGAATAATTGTGGTTATCTTAACTCTAAGACACTTTAATATTCAAGCTCGCAAGTTAATGGAAGGTTCATTAAAATAATATCCTATGTGACAAACATTCATATTTGGATGCAAACAAGATACTTATTTTAAGAAGAGGAAATTGATATAATTCAAAAATATAATAAAATCAAGTCATGTAAATAACTCTTTGAAATTTATATAACTACAAGGAAGAATAGAAGAGAACGTGACACTAGATTATTTATGAAAATATTATATTCAATCATAACACCAACGTTATAAAACTCATGCATAAACCCAAAAAGGAAAACACAGAAAAAAGGGTGAGAAGAACATCAAGTAAACTTCTTATATTCATTCCTTATATGGTTGAAACAAATAAAATTTATTGTATTATTTAATATGAAGTAAATTATAGTTACAACAATAAAATAAAAATTAGTGATTTCTACCAACATACTCTGTCAACCAAAAAAAATGTAAGGGATGTAGAAACTTATCGAGAGGATTGACAAAGAAAATCAATTCTTTAAAAAAAGATGTTATGTGACACAACAAGAAGAGGAATAAAATATCAAGTTTTTCATACAAGTAAATCAAGGGGACAAATAAATTATAGGAAATGTTACAGAAGAAACCATTAAAAATAAGAGAGGAAAACATAGTTGTTGCAAGTAAAAAAAAACTAGAAAATATTGGAGACTTTTTGGATAATAAAGTAGTAATGCAAGTAGTGAAAAAACTATTAGAACATGAGGAGGTCTTATTCCTCAAACACTTTCTAATTTGGAAGGCATCAAAGAAGAAGAAAGAGTGACAAGAATTCAATTAAAAATGGATTCAACCCATCAAATAAAAATGACCGATAGGTTGAACCCAATTAGTAGAGACAGATAAAATATTAGCTACATGAGTCATTAGACTAGTTGAAGATGAAAAGTATGTCAAACCTATGATGTTATAGAAAAAATAATTAAGAGAAATAAGTATATGCATGGAATTCAATGAACTTAATAAGTATGCATACATAACATCTTTCTTACGCTTAAATCAGAGGAAATACAAGAACCTATAACATGAAGATAAACATTCCCTAAATAGACTCTGTAATTGTAAGGTTTTTAGCATAATGAGTTGTTGGTTTAGTTAGTAAGATTTCCAACGATGTCAAGGTGTTATTTTTGTCATTAGTGCATTTTTTTTTATGTTTAATATTCCTAAGTTTTTTACTCCATATATATCTTTCATATCTAGATAATCTACCAATGAGGTTTTAGCATGTTGTCAAATAACGTTTGGAGATGTCAGATTCAATTTATTTTGCTTTAGATTATAGTTCAAAGGAATTGGTGTTCATATAAGTATGACAAAGTTTGATAGTATCTCCTATGTGAATTGCATGCTCTACATTTCTTCACATGATGATTTATGACATTGAGATTTTGGGGCTGTACTTTTAATGTCATTAGCTCCATTTAGTTGAATTGGCACAATATTTTGAGTTTCAAAGGCATGTTTTCAAAGATCGAGGGTGTTCTTACTTTAGGTCTAGTCAACCTCAAGTGTATACACTCTAACTAATTATCTCAAAGAATGTAAGATGGAATGCAATGTGTATGATAATTATCCCAATTAAGGCATGTTGTAGTCCACTTCTTATTTTTTTCATTGTGGGAATGTTTAGAGATGCCCTAACTCAAATTGTGCTCATTTAAGATACTTGGCTAACAATGGGTGATTTCACAAGTGAAAGGATGGTATATATAAAGGATGATTTTTTGATAAAAGCATGTGGCATATTTGCATATTAGTGTAAGTGTTGTGCAACTGTGTGCATGTGTGATGGGAACTTATAAAATAGGACTTGTCTCCATGTATGTATGAAGTAGTGTGAAATATGGTGTTGAGTAGTGTAGACTTTCATTTGTTGGCTACTAGAAGTAGTGAGCCAAAGGTATATAAAGATCTTTCTCATGAGTTGTATAAATGCATCAGTGGTGGATCTATTCTCTTTTATCTTTCTTCATCTAGGCAATAAGGGATTCAAGAGTGAGGCCTCTATAAATGAGTCCTCATTCTCTAGGAAACAAGGTCTTTGGTAGTGATTTTTCTTTGTAAAATTACCTTAATTAGTGTCACCCTAATAGGTGTTCTTATATACTTGAGAATTAATCTTCTCTATAGTTTTTCCTTAATAGGGTTTTTTGCATAAATAGGTGTTTCATTGTGTATAGTAGTTTCTTCTTTTCTACATTTCTTCATGTTTATATTTTTTTAGTGGTCAAAGAATTAAGGTTATAAGTTTTGGTGGATTTAATTTATTATGTTTTAAAGGTTCTATTAACAATTGATTCACCCACACCCCTACCTCAGTTGTCATGTGCATTTAACATCTTTGGACATTACAAGGTCAAGATAAAAGAAGTAGACTAGCCTAAGACCACTTTTCTATCATGTGGAGATCATTCATATACATAGCATTATTTTTCGAGATAAAGAATGCTTTAATAATATTTAGCCACACAATGGTGGATATATCTAAATATATTCACATGTGATTCCATATAAGTATACTTTGATTGTACTAGACAATTTATGGACTCATAAGAAATCATACACTATACTCTACATAATATGAAAAGATGTAAGAGTTTATAAATATCCCTAAACTTAAAAGAAGTGTAGTTTTATGGTACATTTTGGTAAACTTTTAAACCATATTATTTGCAAAGAATCATTGATGGTAGATCACCTAAAAATCACAATCATCATGATAATGACACCACCAAAGATAATGCCTAAAGTGAAAACCTTTTAAGGCACACAAGATATTGCTTCAAATCCATCAAAGAATGTGTGTCAATTGTAGTCCATGTGGATGAATTATTAAAGAAGAATGAAAAAGAACTATTGAATGGACAAAAACATGTTAGAAATTATGGCATAGTAAACAAAAATATTATAGAAGCACCTGCCCTTATTTTCTCAAATTCATATCCTCTTTGCATGTTCATGTGGACATATTCGGAATAGTCATAGGAGCTATTCTAGCACATCTTATAAGGGTAAGTGTAAAAAGAAGGGTCCACTTTTATTTTGATAAAAAGTGCCACTATTTTTTCATGAAAACCAATGTCTAATAGAGTTGTAATAAGAATTTGAAGCACGTTCACAAAATTTTAAGAAAGTTTACTTATAAGAAATATAGGATTTTGAGTTTATTTTTTAAAAATATAACTTATCATTACACCCAAATGATAAAAGTTAATTATTTAGAAAAGTGTACAATAATTAAAGTTGTTTTGTTAGGCCATAACAAGTACATTTGAAGGAAGCATAATTTGACCTAACTACTATTTTTTTCCCATTCCCTTTGGGAAAAAGTGTCTTATAGAGAAGTTTTTGTGAAATGCACAAGCCCTGTAATATATTTTATTAATAGAAAAATACTTATTATAGAGAAGTTGGATGAGGATTATTTTAATATTTTTGCAAAAAAAAATTAGTTGATTTTTTATTTGCCCTATACTAAATTTGAAAACTTCTCATGTAAAAAATATTAAAACTTGAAGTAAAATAATATTTTAATTGTGTGAAGAATAATGTCTAGATTGGTGACATATTTTTTTGACTATAACAATTAAAATTTATAAGGCTAGGCCCTATAACATAATGGTAACTTGTGAGCCTCGCATCTCAGAGGTCTTAGGTTCGACTCTACTCAAACTTAACACATAATAATAATTAATCTAAAAAAAAAAATTAAGCTAAGCTTCAGCCAATTACATTAAAAAAAAAATTATTATTATTATAGAAATATAGTAATTCCTAACATTTCAAGTGTATGGACCAGTTTACTAGAAAACTAATTAATTTAAATAGAAAAACAAGTCCAATAATAAAACAAAAATATATTTGAAATTAGAAATTATGTATAATAATTTTTTATTTTGTCATTTTTTTGGAGAAATAGTCATTAAACATATTATTAAAGTTAGATTCTTCATGTTGCTTTAATAGCATTGTACTTGTAGGTTCTAGGCTAAGGGTTGGATTTTCAAACCTAAAACAAAGACAAACACAAGCTTCAAATTTCAAATTTAATGAAATGTGTACATGCTTCAAAATGTGTAGCTATTTTAAAAAGGAGCAAGAATATAATGTAAATTGAAACAAATTCCTATTTCATTTTAAAATTCATATCTATTTTGCAAATTCAATATACCCATAAATTTTGGTTTAGGGGCTCAATTCTAAACAAATAACCATATTTCATGAAATGGATACCCATTAACATTAATAAAAATGAAGTACATTATTGTTCCAATAAAAGTAAACTCATTAGCTTAGACTTATCCAAATGAAACAAAGATCATCTTGTAGATTTTTTAAGTAAGAAAGTTTCATATGTCAAGAAAAATTATACAACCAATAAGAGAGTGACCCTAGAAATTATGTATGTATTGGAAAATATTAGACATTACATATTATTCACACCTTTTACATATTATAGTAATCACAAGTCACAAAAGTATTTAGTGAACATATTAATAGCATGAAGGTACCTACTACTATTTTAGGAGTTTGATTTGAACATATCAATAAACCAAGGAAAACTAATATATGCCTTGAATATCTTTTAATAATTGAGGCCAGGGAAGAACCGCATGATAAGGAAGATCTCCATAATGAATTTTTTAAGAATAGCTATGCTACCACATGACAACAACTAGAAAACTTTATTGTTTACATGAGAAATTCTACTAGATATATGACCATATGACAAGAAAACACTTTTGCATAAGTCTCTACCTTCAACACTAATTGAAGGAGAACTATACAAAATCAATAAAGATAACATTATTATTTTTTGATTGGTAATAAAGATAACATTATTAGAATAATATGATATGAAAAAAAAAATGTCTTACAAGAAGCTCACGAAGAGATGTCTAGAAGTCATAACTCGAGTAAAGTCGCTACCGAGAAAGTAATGTTAGCAAACCTTGTAGCAAACCTTGGTGGCCAACCTTCAATAAGATGCCATGAAAAATGCTAAATAATGTGAAATATTTTAAAGGGTGGGAAGACCATCCATAATAGACAAGGTGCCTTCTTAACCATTCCTAGTTGAATTGATATGGTTAACTAGCCTATTGATGCTACATTCAAAAGTTAGGTTCTTTATAACAGTGGTCAAATACTTGACAAGATTGGTGGTAGAACAATCTACTATAAACTATTTAATACAAGAACTACTACGAAGTCTATATAAGAATATGATCACAATATTTAGCTAAATATTAATTATTACTAAAGATCAAGGGAAACACTTAATAAATAAAAAGTGATTGCAAGCTATTGAGTAGTTATTTGATAACATGCAACAAGAGCACTATGTACAATCCTAAGGGAAATGAGGTAAGAGAGTCTCTTGACAAGATAATGGGTACCAATTTGACCAAAATGTGCAACATTAGTAGGTCTAGTTTGGAAGTTAAGATATATTAGTATTTTTGTGGGCATATAGAACTACATATAAAAGAGCTATAAAGTTCACACTACTTAAGTTAGTCTATGAACCATATACAAAATTTCCCTCAAACTTAATAATTCCAAAGTTACATGTTGATGTTGATTACACTGCACTCACTTTGCGGATTAGTAAAGAAAAACATTAAATCAAAGGGTTAAAGAGCTTGAGATACTAGATGAAAAATTATTGGCATTCTCCCATCAAAATGTAGGATGTAACATAAAGAAGGCGTGTTAATACACAAATCTAAGATATAGAACCTTATAAATTAACATGGTTTTACTTCGATAGTAAGTTTTAGAAAAAGGGAAAATTAAAGGTTAGATGGTTAAGCCTATACTATATTGGTGATATGCTATACTTTGGAGTAATCAAAATAAGAAGTTTCAACGTAGAAGAGTTCCAATGTCATGTCAATGGTACATTACTAAAAAATTACCACCATTCTTCGAGATTGTTTACAAATTGTGCCAATTGCATACGTGAGGATAAAACTCAATTGTGCCATCAATCTATAAGATTGTTTGCAAATTGTGCCAATTGCAGGTCTTGACGATAAAACTCAATTGTTTTGGCAAGGATAACACTAGAATACATAATAGAATTATAAAAGACAAAAAAAATCCACAAAAAAAACTCCAAAAAGGATGTGGAACATAAGGTTGACTAGGCTTGGTGGGAATAGGTACATATATTATCATGGACATGTTATGTCCCACGTAACATATATAGATAGATGTTATATTGACAAATGAATAATAGTAGAAGAAGAGATAAACAAGTTTTTTTAATAAAATATATAGTTATAAGCTCAAACTATGTGTATGAAAACAAGTGCATGTTATGAATCTAGTATAATACCACTTTACACTTAATCTTTGGTCATTCTACTTTGGTTGTCATTAGGGTATAAATACAACTCTTAAATAAGCCTTCGTGCTCAAAACCTTGATCTGCAACTCCAATTTTCTTGCCACCATTGTTGTTACTTTATCATAATGATACTAGAATTTGTATAAATCATGGATACCCTATGGCATCTTTCTTTGTAAGATCGATGGCAAATTATTTGAAAATCCATTTAGTATCCAATCTTAATATTGACGTTTAGTACTAATGATTTCTAAATATCCTTGCATACACAAGAATTAGCTAACAAATTCATGTTAGATTTTGCAATAAGATGTTAAACACAAGTAGCATGAACCCTAAAACAAGGGGATTAAACAAAGTAATAAAGACATTGTCATAATGACATTGATCTCACAAAATTATAAATACATTATCATAAAATGACATTGATTTCCAAAGACATATTTAAAATATATCTTTGCGAGGATTTGATGAACCTAGAATTGGGGTATCATCATAGATTTTTGCACAAAAAGCTAATGTTATTACTGGAAAAGGTCTTATATATGTGCATCCATCAATAGTAAGCAACTTGGGCAAATGCATAGAAAAGAAAATAACTAACAAAATAATTAGGAAAATTAATTTGTTTGGAAGATCCCATAATGTCCCAATTGGAATTGTAAAGGAAGATGTCCTAGGAGTGTAAGTCAATGAAGGTTCATTGAAATCTAGGGAAAAGACCACCTACCCTATAACCTTATGATAGCAGTTGTATATTTTTCATATTATTTCATTATTTGTACATATATGTATTTATAGATATAGATATAGATACACAAACAAATACATACACATACACATGTATACAATTATATTTGAAACAACAAAAGATTAAAGTTAAAAAAAAAATGACACATGAAAGAGATTATATATAGTTTTTCATATCGCATGTAATACTATTTTTTCTTAAAAAATTCACCTACGAAAAAATGCATAATAGTCTAAAAAAATGGTGATAAAACATCAAAAATAAATAATATAAAGCTTTTTTTGGTACCACAAACTATTACATGTCATATAACTTGAGCCTATTTTTGTTCTTTTATCCTTCTCACATGGCCACATCTAATATAGTCTCATATGTCTACAACTTGTTGGTTGTGCTTAAAGCAATGAAAAATTCTTAGAGCTAAGAGATTGAAGAACTTTTAAGTTTTTTAAGTTGTGCCTTAGTCAATATACAAATTTAAATAAACGATACAGATGCAATGATGTTGTCTAGCTATGGTGTATGGAACCATAAAATGATTTGATGGAGAATATTGTTGAATTCCTAAAATCAAGTAATATACATCTTTCGATCTTAAAAGTTTTTTATACATAAGGTAATGAGATTATAATATTTAGGCTCAAAATTTGGCTTCTATAACAATAATTTTTAAATTAAAAGTATGTAAATGAGTCTTTTCTATCTGGCCAATTCCAAAAGTTGAATCATGTCATATCATATTATCTTAGTAAAAAATATTGGAATAAATTGTAGGTTGAAAAATTGTAAGTTTAGGCAATGAATAAATTTAATGTAAATGTTTGTTCAAATATTAACTAAATCAATTTAAAATTAAAAGTTTAGAAGGTATGTAAGGAAAATAAAGCTTTCCAAATAAAGAAGCGTCATCAAGATTTGAACCCATACTATATTGATGATATGCTATACTTTGGAGTAATCAAACTAAGAAGTTTCAATGTACAAGTGTTGCAATGTCATGTCAATGGTGCATTACTAAAATATTACCACCATTCTTCAAGATTGTTTGTAAATTGTGTCAATTGCATGCTTGAGGATAAAACTCAATTGTATCACCAATCTATAAGATTATTTGCAAATTGTGCCAATTGTGTGTCTTGACGATAAAACTCAATTTTTTTGGCAAGGATAACACTAGAATACATAATAGAATTATAAAAGACAAAAAAATCCACAAGAAAACACTCCAAAAAGGATGTGGAACATAAGGTTGACTAGGCTTGGTAGGAATAGGTACATATATTATCATGGACATGTAATGTCTCGAAAAACATATATAGATAGATGTTATATTGACAAATGAATAATAGAAGAAGAAGAGATAAACAAGTTTTGTTAATAAAATATATAACTTTATAAGCTCAAACTATGTGTATGAAAACAAGTGCATGTCATGAATCTAGAATAATACCAATTTGCACTTAATCTTTGGTCATTCTACTTTGGTTGTCATTAGGGTATAAATACAACTCTTAAATAAGTCTTAGTGCTCAAAACCTTGATCTGTGACTCCAAGTTTCTTGCTACCATTGTTGTTACTTTATCATAATGATACTAGAATTTGTATAAATCATGGATACCCTATGATCTTTCCTTGTAAGATCGATGAAAAATTATTCGAAAATTCATTTAGTATCCAATCTTAATATTGACATTTGGTACTAATGATTTCTAAATATCCTTGCATACGTAAGAATTAGAAAACAAAACCATGTTAGATTTTGCAATAAGATGTTAAACACAAGTAGCATGAACCCTAAAACAAGGGCATTAAACAAAGTAATAAAGACATTGTCGTAATGACATTGATCTCACAAAGTAATAAATACATTGTCATAAAATGACATTGATCTCCAAAGACATGTTTAAATATATCTTTGCAAGGAATTGATGAACTTAGAATTTGGGTATCATCATAGATTTTGCACAAAAAGCTAATGCTATTACTGGAAAAAGTCTTATATATGTGCATCCATCAATAGTGAGGAACTTGGGCAATTGCATAGACTAGAAAATAAGTAATAAAATACTTAGGAAAATTAATTTGTTTGGAAGATCCCATAATGTCCCAATTGGAATTGTAAAGGAAGATGTCCTAGGAGTGTAAGTCAATGAAGGTTCACCGAAATCTAGGGAAAAGACCACCTACCCTATAACCTTATGATAGTAGTTGAATATTTTTCATATTATTTCATTAGTTGTACATGTATGTATTTATAGATATAGATATAGATACACAAACAGATACATATACATACAATTAAATTTGAAACAACAAAAAATTAAAGTAAAAAAACAAATACCACATGAAAGAGATTAGATATAGTTTTTCATATTGCATGTAATACTATTTTTACTCTTAATAATTCACGTATGAAAAAATATGCATAAAACCTTACTCTAAAAAAATGGTGATAAAACATCAAAAATAAATAATACGAAGCTTTATTTTGGCACCACAAACTATTACATGTCATATAACTTGATCTTATTTATGTACTTTTATCCTTCTCACATGGCCACATCTAATATAGTCCCATATGTCTAAAACTTGTTGGTTGTGCTTAAAGCAATGTAAATTTCTTAGAGGTAAGAGATTGAAGAACTTTTTAAGTTGTGCCTTAGTCAATATACAAATTTAAATAAACGATACACATGAAATGATGTTGTCTAGCTATGGTGTATGGAACCATAAAATTATTTGATGCAGAATATTGTTGAATTCTTAAAATCAAATAATATACATCTTTCGTTACTTGATAGATATCTTGCTAATGATTTATAGTTATAAACAAACATCTTAAAAGTTTTTTTTATACATAAGGTAATGAGATTACAATATTTAGACCAAAAATTTGACTTCTATAACAATAATTTTTAAATTAAAAATATGTAAATGAATAAATTTAATGTAAATGTTTGTTCAAATAATAATTAAATCAATTTAAAATTAAAAGTGTAGAAGGTATGTAAGGAAAATAAAGCTTTCCGAATAAATAAGCATCGTCAAGATTTGAATTTGATGGTTAACTTTGTATATGAGATTTTTTTTGGTAATTTATATCTATTCAAAATTGTCTTTTAAATGTTTTAAAAAGCACATATCATAGACTAGATATATATTTAGCTGTAATTCTATATATTTTAAATAGTCTATCTAAAATCTTCTCTTTCGTGTAATATTGTCTTTTGAATTGTATTTTAAGTAAGAATTCTTAAATCTGTTAATGGCTAGTAAAGTGGACGCTTCTTAAAAAGTACAAAAGAGAGAATCAAATCTTGCTGAATGCAGAACTCCAACACCATAAGAAATGAGGCCAAAGCTGTCTTAGAAAAGTTTGACAAAATAGATTCCCCAAATCTTTGACTCCTTACCCACAGATTTTACCTCCAGATTTGTACTCTCCAAGAACTAAAACTATGAAAAACTTTCCAAACAAGATAAAAATTCCTAAATACAGTCATACAGCAATCTCATTTTACCTGAACAGTCTTCATTTTATAGCTAAAACTATGAAAAATCTTCCAAACAAAATATAAATTCCTAGATACAATCATACAGCTATGAAAAATATTCCAAACAAAATAAAAATTCCTAGATACAATCATACAGCAATCACATTTTACCTGAACATCTTCATTTTATTTTAAATATAATACAATGTTATTACCACAACCAACCGGTAGAAAGAGTAGCCTGGTTGAGACAGAATTGAGGTCATTTTGCAATGGGAAAACGAGCCATTTAAGTATTGTTTCTTAAATAAGCTTACAAGTGATAAGGATGCACACAATCACCAACACAGAGATGGCATCAATATCATATTGGGAACAATAGCTCATACGTAGATGAGAATGAAGAATCGAGTTATTTATTTGATGATAATGAAGAATCAAGCTATTTATTTAATGAAGTGATTAGGGAATCTCAGCAGGAAAGGTAATTTCTGTGAGAGAGAGTGCTGATTCTTTTATGTTTTTGTTGACTAAAACTTTGTATCAAACCTATGTTTGGGTTTTTCAAGACAAGGCGCTCCCACTTTATTATAAATGCCCCCACTTTGTCTACTGTACTGGATTTTTCAGTTCCATCATCAATGTGTGTCAATGCAAAGTTGGTGCAAACTGACATCAATAAGACTCCCATTTGCACACACTTGGCACCACCGAAAGAAGATGCCTGAATAGTAAAGCATACCTAATAAAAAGCACCAAAAAAATACTATATAAAATACTAGACCAATTCCTTGGAGGAGATCCTTTTAAAAACAAACAAAACACAAGGAAAGGTGTTTCTGAGACTATTCCCTTTAAATAAACTTTTGATTGAGTAATGAAATAAAATAAAATGTATTTAAGTAAATATCATTCGTTTGTGATGATTTGTAGTGATATAGGTACAAAAGTTGTAAATCTTAATCAGAGAAACTTCAGGTAAGTTTTAGATGTACAGCAAGGAAAAATTTATAGCAAGATTTTTACATCGTGATTCTTATTGACATAGATACAAAAAGTTCTTATAGTAACATGGATAGATCTTAATTAGAAGAACTTAAAGACATATTTTAGATATACAGTGAGAAAAACAATACAGAAAATATCATTCATTTTGAGATAAAATGCAGTAAATATTGTTCATTTTGAGATAAAATGCAGTAAATATCATTCATTTTTTAAATAAAATGTGTTTTAGCAAACATCATTCATTCGTAATCACTTTTAGTGATATAGTTATAAAAGTTGTAAATTTTAATTAGAAGAACTTACAGACAAGTTTTAGATGTACGGTAAGAAAAAAATTATCTCAAAATTTTCACACCATTTCCAACTCCTATTGATATAGGTACAAAAGGTTCTTATAGTGACATGGGTGATCTTAATCAAAGGATCTCAAAGGTAAGTTGTAGATGTACACTAAGAAAAACTTTTTGAAAGACTTTCACTGTTTTCAACTATTAACTCTTGGTGACATAGGTACAAATGGTTCTTATAGGGTCGTGGGTAAATCTTACTCAAAGGAACTCAAAGATAAATTTTAGATCTACAGTAAGAAAAACTTTCCAACATGACTTTAATTTGAAATAAAGAAGGTTTAACTAAGCCTAGGTATATAAATAAAAGTTTTTCAAATTTCTAGTAACATAGGTACAAAAGGTTCTTATAGTGACATTGGTAAATCTTAATCACAGGAATTTAAAGGCAAGTTTTAGACATGCAATAAGAAAATCTTTCCAGCAAGACTTTAAATTGAAATAAATTAGCTGAGCTTAGGTATAATAAATAAAAGTTCTTGTATTGTTTCAGGATTACATTTCAAGTAATCTTTATAGAGGTTTTTATACCACCTAAAAATTTGTGTTATTATAGAGATAAGTACAAGTCTATACTGACATCTTTTTTCCTTGAGCCAAGGATCAAAGGATCTATACAATCGGCCAAAATTACCTTACATCATCCTATATGTCAACCTAAAGATTTGAGCTGCACAATCCACACCTCATCTCGTATATATTCTAAATAATTGAACATTGATAAATAGTATAATCAAACAACATATAATTATCCTCACCAATTATACTCTATCAATTGAATCTTAAAAACATTTCCATACCAAAATTATCATACCTATAATACAAATTTAACAGAAGTTTCAATTCAATATCATAATGGTTTCACTACTATTGCATCCTTGTAAGCTGTGTCTGCTCTTGATTGTTGTATATAATATCATCTCTCCATATAAATAACCCTCTTCCATGATTTCACTTCAGCCTAATTTGCTACTTGTACATCTCAGGCTCACGAAAATGGTGTCATTGCTTCAAATGAAAAAAATAAATTTCTTACCAAATGTATCTATGTCAGAGATCCTATCTCAAGAAGGAAACATCAATGTCTCATGTTTAGCCAGGCAGATGGACCTGTTACGCTCACTTGTTCTTATTTTGTTTGGTGTTTCAACAGACTGTTGGAAGTTAATAAAATCCTTCAGTTCATTCCTCCTAGACCATTATAAAGTCATTGTATTTTAACCTAATAAATTCTGACGCAATAAAAAGACCATACGCTCTGCAACACTGGCTGAATGACTCGTCAGAGCCCAATTCAGCAATACCGTATTATCACTTACAATACCTACTAGTTTTTGGAATCCACTAGGCCACTAGAAGACATAAAACTCTGTATTGATCCAAAAGCTTGTAGAACACAAAAAAATCCACAAAAGGTGTTGTGGTACAGCAGAGCGTCATAATTTAAATTTGGGTTTATAATGATTCTGATGCATTAATCACGTGGCTTGCAGATAGGCCATTAAAGTCCTTTCCTTATTTTGAACCGACCAACTCAAGTTGAAAATTGAAACATTGCCCCTCACAAACAAATTTTAGGGTATGAATGCGATATGCAGATGCATGTTCCAATCATCTTTCACAAAAATGCATCACATGCTGACTGTTGTTTTTAATACCTTACAAACTCTATTTAAAAAATGGTGATGTGTGAATTGAAACCTTAATACCAATGAACATAATATATACCTACATTATTCCAGCTCCAAAACTGTTCAACTTTTCTTGATCCAGCAAACCCACAAACCAGCCTTCAGCTATAGAAAACGTTGTCAATACATGCATTCCTGAATTGGAAAATGTCATTGGAAATAATGATATGAAACCCTCAAAACTAATGAAAATGGACATCATTCAGTATTAAAAAATATTCAAAGTTTTCCTTACAGTATTGTGTTTGCAGGCTTGAGTGCGCAATGAACATTTATCGGCTTTAGGAACATTCCTATAACAAGCAGTCCCGAATTGGGCATTTACATGGTAATAACAATCTAGAATATCCCCATCCCATTGTTGATAATTTTATACAAGTTGTATATGAGCCAGGAAAGGCAGAGAAAGGAATGACATTAAAAGAATTGTACATCTCTTGAAGCTGAATGTTCTACCAACGAGTGAACAATCAGGTATCAATCCATCTCCACCATTAAGCATCCTCCCATAGGCAGGCTCTAGTATGACTTTTGGTTACAGTTTACAGACTCGCTATATAATCTTCAATTTACATCATAATAAATGGTAACATTGAACTACCAACCCATTTACACAACCCATTTGCACATTGAGGGATTCCACTTAACAGATATGAATTCTTTACAGATTCCATTATGAACTTTGAGGGATTCCACTTAACAGATATGAATTCTTTACAGATTCCATTATGAACTTTGATTGGTGAGAGGCTCTATTGATGAGTTATATTACCCTTCCAAATTTTAATAGAACCATCCATTTCTGAGATAAGATTGGTGAGAGGCTCTATTAATGAGTTATAAAATCCTATCAAATTTTATTAGAACCTTCCATTTATGAGATAAGAAGCTCTTCAGAGAAGCCAACCTTGCAGAGATTTCCTTTCAGCCTCAAGGAGATGAGAGGTTTTGGCCAAGCCAAAAATCCTTTACATGTTCCATTATGACCTTCAGCCTGCCTGGTAAGAGAATTTATAGTAAAGCTACCAATCTCCCATCACACATTGAGACACATTGAGAGGTTCATTGCCTGAGATACCAGCCTTGAGGGAGGTCCATCATGACCTCTACGTTCCTGGTGACAGGATCAATACAATTTCCATTTAATCAGTGAGAAGTTCTACCATTGAACTATCAATCTTTTATATGCATGTTTGGAGGTTCCACCCTAAAGAACCAACCTCCCGTTTTTGGGGAGTAAGATTCTTTCTCTAAGCTACAAACTTCCCAAATGTATTATGAAAGGTTCTATCAACCCTATACAGGTTCAATTATAACCTTCAGCATGCCTATTAATAAACTCCAGTGTAGAGCTACTAACCTCCCATCTGGTAGGGAGGGGTTCATAAGATGAGTTGCGAACCCTAAAAAGTTCCATAACCACCTCCAGATTCCTCATGAGAGAATCAATAGATGAGCCACCAATTCCATTTAATCAGTGAGATCTCCCATTAAACATTTATCTTCCATCTGCATGTCAAGATATTCCATCGGCATGGTAAAAGGATCCACCACCAACCTCCCATTTTTAGAGGGCTAGATTCTTTCGCTGACCTACAATCTTCCCATCTGAATTCTGAAAGGTTCTATCATTAAACTATCAACCCCATTCAGATTGTCATAACCTTCCATGTCAAGGTCTATGATCCATCTACCACTGAACTATCTCTCCTCCATAGATCCCATTGATGAGCTACAAGACCTGATCACAGCCACACTGATCCCTAACCTTGAAAGCCTTACCGAGACCCTCTGCCACAAGAATTTGCCCAAATAGGATTGCTCCTTAATGTGCAAAGCTTCTAGAATCAGCCTGTGAATTCATTTCTTCGTTGTTTGGGATCAATTCATCATGAGAAGGGAGGAAAGACAAGACAATATAAAAGAAATTGAACCTTCCAAGACCCAATGCTCCATTGATTCCCTGAAGCCTCTCATTTCCAATGCCCAATGTTAAGAAAAGGCAACCAAGATATTCGTGATTTGAGAAGGCAGGAGGGCCAAAATCATGAGCACCGAGAGTATTCCAACTGGTACGAGCATGAGCAGAAAGGGCGGCGGCGGCAAAGGCGGCAGAATTAACGGAAGAACAACCAGAGAAGCAGTAAACAGGAGAAATATCATCAAAGACGCGATGCTGAAGTAGTTAACCATCGAAGAAGAAGAGGCCGGTGAGGCCTAACAGACATTGCTGTCACATATCTTGGGATTCTATTCTGTTAATGCCAACAATTCCAGCCCTTATTAAACTGATTTCCCACGCGAAATCTGCCACAAGTTTCTGAATTTATAATGAAGTTTCAGAAACATCGGGAAATCCGTTAAATTTATAATCAATCCAGAAAACAGAAACCAACACCACTACTTACAAATTCCCGTTATTTGACGGTCGGCAGGCAAAGGAGATCTCTTTGTATTTTTAATGAGTGCCGCTGCAACTTTCGCGACTCAAACTTTTGTTTTGAAAAATATTTAATTATATAGATGTTTATGTCTTTGCTTTTAATAACATATGGATATTATTAGGGAGCATATATCTAATCCGGAAGCCTCTTTCTACTAAACTGTCATTAACATGGGAGACCAATTTTCAAAATTACTCATTATAATTAAGGTCTATTTAATAATTTACTTTTTTAAATCTTTAATGAGTGAAAGTAATCCTCACCAACTTCAATATAGAGAAAAATTAAGAAGTTAATGCTTGAAAACTCTAATGTGAAGGATGACACTCAAAACATTGAACACAACTAAGAACCATTTCTAAATGGTGGAAAAGCTCAACAAAAACTAAGAACCAATTGTCATTGATTCTAATGTGAAAGCAAATCATGGAAAACATTGAAAAAAATTAGGAACAACTCTCACCATCTCTAATATGAAACACGAGAGTGGAATTGACTAAAATAAACTTGGGAAAAAAGGTCATTTTACACTTGGACAATGAAATCTGCAAGACACTTTCTTTTGAAATGTGATACTTAGAGAGACATCAAAGACAATTATGCTAATATCTTGTTAGTTCTTGCCTACGGCAAGATACTTATAGAACCCTTGGATGCACATCTATAATTAATTCAGCCAATAGTATTTAAAGATTTTTGTATATGTCGTATGTTTATATATTAGTGCACATTTTTCAAATATTATATAATCTATTAATCTTTAACTCTATTGGTTGAGAGAAAAAATGGCAATGATAAAACCAATTTTTATTACAAATAATTTCATAAATTTTCTAAACTCTTCTCAAAGTAACATTGGATTTTTTTAAAAGCTTGGAAGCTTTTGGCAAGCAAATCCTAAGGTTTTCTTTGACATTTGTGTCAGTGGTGTATGTGTAGGGTGAATTGTGACAAAGATATTCACAAACTTGACACCTAAGCCACTAGAGAATTTTGCTGCACTCTGCACCAGCGAGAAGATCATGGGAAAGCTAGGCGAGCTCCTATTTTCATTGGGTCATCCCCAATGTTATGTGGCATAGCAGTGGCTTCATTACTGGAAATGACACCCAAGGTAAGAATGGCATGGCTCCTAGTTCTTTCAAAAGAGGCTAGATGCCACACTTGAACTTTTGCAACCCTCATTTGCCCACCCTTCTCTCATTCTCCCATATGATTCTTTGCTCCTCTGTTTGGTTTCATAACTTAGGGTTCTGTTTTTTTTTTTTTTTTTTCTTTAATGAAAATTTATTTGGTTTAATGATTAATAAAACTATCTTCTTGAGAATTCCACAATTTTGATTTCCTGTGATTTTTTTGATGAGTAACAAAACTTTGTTTTGTCTGCTACTTATTATAGGATATATTGCTTACTTGTGTTGAAGAAGCTAGGTGCTCTACAATGCATTTTTCAGCCACTTTCTAAGAATAAAGAATTCAACCATTCTCTAAGAGTAAAGACTTCAATAGGGGTTAACTATTTCTTCCTCCTCATCAATAAATCTTGATCCTTGAATATGACAGATTAGGAGATTGAGCACTTTGTCTCCTTAATTTGCTTAACAATTGGTTTCTTAGTTTCATGCTACATCTAAGAATTTGAGCTCGAACTTAAACATGCATTAGTTCTTATTACTAATAAACTATTTCGATCCTTTTTGGAGCTAGCTTTACCACTTGGAATACACCATTATAGGCCCACTTTGATGTCGACTACTAGGAATGGAGAATTGACCATTATTTCCATAGCTCTAGGCAGAAATTACAACAATTAGTTGTTAGCAAGCATAGTATAGGAAGCTACATCATGGGTTCATGCATAGTAAGAAGAGTTACACCAAGCAAGCTTGTAAAATGCTCAAAATGTGGAAGCATTAATACGACATTAGATTGTTTGACAGAAGCTCAAAGAAACTATCATCTAATAGATTATCGCTAACTCGCCCAAAGGCTTTCTTCCTTCCATCCAAAGCATAAATAGTAGAACTTGGCCTAAATTCTAATTTCAACTGTAGTTATAAGCCCAAGAAATCAAAAACTTCCTCCATGATCTGGGCCTCTCTAGAATTGATGTTGTGGTAGAACAGCTGCGCAATACTATTCCCAAACTTAAAGCTTTCCCGGTTACACTTCTTGACAAACAAATTCAAGTCCACACTTACATTTTCCACTAAAATTGGCCCAGCAACACCAATTTGACGATTACCCTAGGGTTGTGAACCTCAAACATAGTGGCACGCAACATGGCCAAGACAAGAACAATTTCTAAGCTTGTTACCTCACTTCATTTTGAAGTGTGATAGTTAGATAGATATTAAAGGTAAGTATGCTAATATCTTGATATCACACTACATTTTGAAGTGCGATACTTAGAGAGATATCAAAGGCAATTATGCTAATATCTTGATACCATTTTCACGAGGGACTTTGTGAAATTGGTGGGGCACATCATCATCTTGGGTAGAAAAGTGACTAAACAACAAAAGTTGAAGATGGCAAGATTGAATGTCCCATGGGCTATTTAATGTTTAAAATTATAGATGTTAAAAGTTCTTTGTGATAAGGACACACTAGTTGAGTGTGTTCCAATAGTTGTGATAGCACTTGTTGATATATTTTCCAACTCTTTAAGCAATATTGCACCTATAGTTGTGACTTTAATATTTTTATTGTTTATAATGACTATCCATAATTTAATAAAATGTATTATTAAATCTAGACAATAACAACTAGTGTGGTGTCACATCAACACATCAATAAAAAATGACTTAGTACATAATTATTGGGTTCACTTCTTTCTTTGGCCTTTTTGAAAACCATGGGAAAAAGTATTTTAATGCAGTATCATATTTGACAATGTTGCCTTGAAACCTTAGTAATAAGTATACAACTTGCTAAATTGTTGTAAAACAATGGGAGTGATTTGAAATTTCCACATAAGATTTTGATGACCCTACACTTAGGAGATTCAATGTGTAACCCCTATTATCTTCACAAACTAAATACGATCACTCAATTTCTTGTAGCTATTATTTTAGCTTCCGGGTAGCAAAGACAAGGGTCAATAAGTGGTCATTTCAAAATATCATCCTATACATTTATGTTATTTGCCTCATCAAATGTTCATTTTGACAACCAAAAACTTTGTACAATTGATCTTGGTTCTTCCACATAAATGTCCCAATCGTGCACATTGATACCACAAAGTTGTGATCTAATTACTAACTTTTTCCAAAGTACTCAATATACTAATAAACCGCTATGGATCCAAATCTAATAAATTTTAATCGAAACATGAACAACTAGTTGTGATATTGCTATCACAATTAAACTATGTAGTTTTTGAGTCAAACTCATTGACCCATATATCATGAGTAGTGATTCACACATGAATCCATCTCTCACGAGAAGTGAGGTGGGCTCATCATCAACTTGCACAAAAATAGAATCGAATTAATAAAATTGATTTGAAGTTGGAAGATTCTCTCAAAGATATAAAGATTTATCTATCTATGTCTAGATTCAAAGACGTCAAAAATCATCCATCTATCTATCAATCTATCAATATGTCTCTTCCCATTACTTCCCCAACTTAGAACAGCTTATCAACAACTTGGTTTAATCATTCTCAAGAGGAGGTTACTTTGAAGGCTAACCAGGGTTAAAACGCTTGTGGTGTGTACGGAGAAACAATGACTGATAATAGCGACACATATTATTATTATTTCCCATGTGGGAATACACGTTGCAGCTGGACAAAGCGGTGGAAGCGAGTTCGACCATATTATTCTATCGTGGTTAACTCTTCATAATGATTACCGACGCAAAGAATATGCGGCAACCGTATGGGACAAATCAATGGCAATTTCTTTTCTTTTTTCCTTCCAAATTCACGCCCCCTCTCCCACTTTCTTGTTTTTTATTGTAAAATATTTGGCGATTCATGGTAAGGGAAGAACACTAGGTATTATAGTTAATATTATTCTGAGTTTCTCAATGATATGTCAACTTTTGTCTAGAGTTAATTGCTTATGAATATTATTTTAGCTTTGATTAGGAAAGACCAATGTAGTGGGATTTGATATGTGTGCAAAGATCAAGAAGTGGGCATTTCAAACTATGGTCTAAAATAGTTTTCTTATTATTTCATTACGCGTTTGCTTTATCAACCATTAAAATTGCACAATCTATTAAATACTTCTGCATAAATGTCGTAATATTTATGTACTATTGGTACTGATAAAGTTATTATTTGTTGTCTGGATTTGATTGTGTGAACGATTTTTATCATCAACGTTTCAGATCACACTGTGTGATCCATCATTGAGATGCATGCAAGAGAAGAGAAGGAGAAAACAAATAATAACACTGATGGATAGTAGAAATCCAATAGCTTTAACTAATAAAGTTGCACAATTCATTTAATTACTACTATTATTATTTTACCAAGAAAGATGTGTAGCTATTCGCTCACTTGATTGCTTTTAGTGAGTTTTTTATTTGTGAAATCCAATGAACCACAATTGGAACATAGGTGGTAGTTGATGCTCTTCCCTTGCCTCTTTGTTTTAAAATATAAAGGAAAGTTTATTGTACAGCAATTGGTAGAAGGGATGAATTAATGCAATCATTTTTTAATTATGTTTAAGAGGTTAGATCCATGGATAGCCAACGATATGAATGACAATCTGAAATGAATAAACCATAATTAAAAAAATCGACTTGATCTCCACACTTCTACTCGATGTTCATTTGTCTATTTTATCTCATATTTCTTGTGTATCTTGGATCTTTTATTGTGTATCTAAAATTGAAATGAAATGAAACAATTTCAATGATGTCCACAAGACTAAGTGGTCCAAGGGGCTAAGAGTTCTAGGAAAACAAATATTTCAAATCTCTCTCTATGTTGGTTCTTTTGTTGCAAATCTTGACCAATTAATATAAATCCTTGCCTCCTCAAATCGCTCATTTAGAACATCCACATTCAAACTGATTATGAATATCCTTATAAGCCACACACTATATGATAAAGTATCATTCAATTTGAGTCACCCCTTTATTACAAAAGGTGCAAGTTCTTCCTTTGCACTTTTCCTTGGGTTGTCTGTTTACATGTTCCACGTGCATGTTTCAAATTTTTGTCATCCCTTCTTTAAACAAGTTAGTTAAAATGTCCAAATTTAATATTGAAATAATTTTATTAAATATAATTTTTAATATTAAAGGTTGCAACTCAACATATTAAAAGAAGTTGAACAATATTTGAATAATGTACAATAAATTAGGGATGAGGTTGGGATGATGTTGTCAAATATTTTGGTAGAATGGATTATCTAAAAACTAAGATTTACAAGTTTCATAGCCTAATCCAAAATAGAGATTTAATCCCTTATCCAAGCAGTAATTACATGGCTTTAATTTTTTCACCGTTTCTTGAACCCTTTCATTTGTCGATTGACTAGTACTTTCAATGCTCACAAATTATGTGTATGAGTTCATTTTGACTTCATTCAAGTTGCACTACACCCGGTTTTCTGAGCTCTTTACAATGATGCTAAAATTGAGAGATTTTGAGACTAGGAAAAAATTTAGGTTCTCTAGATCCAACTAGATCATTCCTTCTGACTGAGAAGCTTTTGGACCTCTAAAAGCATACCTTTTCATAGAATGGAAGTGAGGACATGTTTGCCTCACTTGTCCAGTATCACCTATACAACCTGTTGGAAATCTGAATATATGACTCATCATCAACACAAGGAAAGAATGAGATAGCATTGTTGACACAATTAACCATACATCCACCACTATTCATTATTACATCCATCACCCAAATAGTACCAACCAATAGAAAAAAGAAGTAACAACACTAAATAAACTAATGATAAAGGAAAAGTATCAACTCTCTGGATCTCTTGCATAGGAACACCATTAGAAAATGAATCATACAAGTCTTCATTTTCCATCACTGATTGAAGACTTGATTTTTCTTATACCTAATCCTAACTAGTTGTTGCAGACATGAGAATCAATTTACTACATTCATAATCCTTTTCAAATGTCTCGTGATTACAATTGATTCCTTCTTCATGCGATGAGCTTTTACAATGTATTCAATTCCATCCTTAAACAAGTGATATCTATTATGCTCCATGTAGAAGATAGCTTTCCTATCATATAAGTATGGGCTACCCAAAACAATCTCATAGATGTCTAGTGGAACCACATAAAATTCAACCTCATCTATGAACTTAGATGTTATTGCAAATCTTAACTTACATTGCATTACTACCTGCAATCTGTTATCATTGCACACACAACCTAATGGATAAAGTCTCGTATATGGTTTAGTTTCCAATCCCAATTGTTCAACAACTTCTTCTGAAATCAAATTTATTTGGGATCTGCTATCTATGAGAGGAATAATTTTTACTATTCTTTAAAATCGCTCTTATATGAAAAAGTTCACATCTCTTACTATCTTTAGGAACATCATGACTTTTAGACGTAGAACATGAAGTACTAATGGAAGATTCATGACTAATGAAAGCTTTACCTTTTAGACCCACAACTGATATCTTTGTTTCATCATCAAAATTTGATCCCATATCCCGAACAATAGTTGTAATCTTCTTATTTCCTTTATGATCCTTCTTAAACCACTTTTGTTTCAATTCTAGATGCAATTTCCAACACTTTACACCCTTGTGCCCTTTCTTCTAACAATGTGAACATGTAGGACTTTCACCTTCCTCTTTCTTCACTGTGGTTTCTTTCTTACCCTTCTTGTTGCCTTCAAAAGGAACAAATTCCTTCTCTGAACTAGAACTTGTCTTTCCTCCAGCTGCTTCAATATGGGTTGCTTGAACACTTACTTCATCAAAGTTAGAAGGACTAAACATCAATATTTTATGTTTCAAATATGAATGCATTCTACTTATATACTTTAACGAAGTATCTTGTGTATAATGAGTTAATTCCAAGAGTTAATGCCTTGTGTATAAAGAGGAATTCCAAGAAGTAAACTCATACCAAGAGGAAATAGTTTTACCATGTGTAGCAAGATTATCCTAGATCTCACTCTCTCACTAGACTAATTCAATACCTCCCATTATGAGAGTAGCTAGTTGGATTTTGGACGAACCATCCAAAATATTTTGAATCCTACAATACAATTCAATCTACTTAAGCCAATTGTCCAATTTTTCTGCATCCAATTCACCATTATATATAGGAAAATCAAACTTTATGTCAATCTTTAAGAAGGGTGTCTTTATAGGTTTCTTTTTAGAAGAAGTAGACAGAGAAGATGAAGATGAAGAAGAAGATGAAGAAGATGGGGATGGAGGTTCAAGAGGGTCACTACCACCTCCTACTCCTTTAGCTTTGTCATCTTTTTCCAAAGATTTAGCTTCTTCCTTCTTCCTAGTCTTGTCTGCCTTTCTCAAATGTCATTCATGCCTCTCTTGGAGAAGAATGTCCACCAATGTCTTTATTTTTGCAAAAGCTCTTTGGAAGGCTTCTTCATCAAACACATGAAGATTTTTTTCATGCGCCATCCATGAATGAGGAAAAATCCTTCTTTTTTCAATCTCTGGATTAAACTCTGCAAGTTCACTCTCTCGTTGTTTTAACCTCAACCTAGTTAACATTCACCACCTAAAATTTCTTGCAAAATGGGCTTTGATACCAAACTTGATCTAAAAACTAGGATTTGCAAGTTTTATAACTTAATCTAAAATACAAATTTAATCTATAATCCAAGCAGTAATTATGTGACCTTAATTTTTTGACCTTTTCTTGAGCCCTCTTATTTTTCGATTGACTGATACTTTGAATGCTCACAACTTTTGTGTATGAGTTCCTTTTGACCCCATTCAAGTTGCACTAGGTCTAATTTTCTGAGCTCTTTGCAATGATGTTGAAATTGAGAGATTTTGACACTAGGAAGATTTTAGGTTCTCTAGATCCTCAATCTTTGAGGTTCTTTGGATATTCCTCATTCTTCAACTCTCAATCAAAGAGACATCAACCAACATTCATAGGAGGTGCAAAAAAAATGGATAAGGGTTGGATTGTGTTGTGCAAAATTTTACTAGAATAGATTCTCTTTAATCTTTAGGTGTCAATATTCAAAGGAGGGGCAGTGAAGAAGGATCAAGGTTGGTATTATTTGACCAAGTAGATACACCTCAATCCTCAGGTTTCAATCGAAGAGATATCAACCAACATTTAAACAAGGTGCAATAAATAAAGGATGAGGTCAAGATTTTTCTATATAATTGTATTATAAGGATTACAAGAGGTGCAATAAATAAGGGAAGAGATAGAGATTGTGTTATCAAAAAATTGGTAGAATAGATACTCCTAATCGCCATCTTTCAATTAAACAAATATTAGCTCATACTCAATTCTAATATGTTGAAAAAAAATCTATAGTTAACCATTAACTAAACAAAACAATCAACATGTTTCTTATTTTGTTATAATTGACATATTCTCCAAATATTTATTACAATGTATTACTAACTTAAAAAACTTAGATTATATTTACAACTTATACATAAATTAAGAAAACATTAATAATCTCTTTATAATCTAATATAAGACATTTGAATTTGCATACTAAAATGTTCTATAAAATGACACTCTAATTCATTTTCAATATCTACAACTAATCTATTATTGATACAAATGATTTCATAACATCATCATACCTTCCAACTTTGTTAGAATCGTGCTTATAACCACCACCATTATAGATTGATAGCAGAGGATTATAAATGTACATGTCTATGAAAACTAGAAACATAAAGATTAAGGTCGCATATTAGGTTTAGCCTAACCACAAAAATAAGATCAATATTGTGAGTGAGATCACAACAATAGGTGTGGATGCAAGGCCCATATAATCCTTAGGGCTCGAAGGGTTTTTCAGAGGGCCCATAGAATTTTAGGGCCCATAAGGAAACCTATATAGTAAAGGGAAACCAAGAGTTGTTTCCATTGAGGTTGTGGATCTCACTATCCAATGCTCTATAGATTCAATGGATGATACCTACCCTACTTTAGTGTGGGTTTCCATGCATGTGTTGACTCCCTGTTAATCGCCCTACTCTCAACTATATTGTCGGGGTGGGCACTGGGCAACCCTACTATACTTATAGCCCTACCGCCAAGGCCTACCTCAATATGCAGTGCATTCCCTAATTTCCAAATTAGTAGCTGCCTGTTGATGTTTTTTGTAGCTTTAGTAGGATAAACGAGATCAAAGAGAAATTAATATAATAACAATGATTCATATACCAACACACACAACTATAATCAAGTTTTCCATTGCATTATATTAATTATATTGATGAATACACATGTCCCTTATGAAGGGACATGTCTCTTCTCTTGGTTTATTCCTCATACAGATACAACTAGGACTGTGCCATTTGGAAAACATAAACGAAAAATATGGCAGTGTCATTACATTTGCAGTGACCCTCAAACCTTAACAATGCCAACCTTTTGTCCATTGATCCCCATAGAATTTTAGGGATCACTCATATGACCACCCTCCTTTCATCAGGATGGTATTGGGCCTTAGGTATAATGTACGTGAGATGCCCTTATTTATTGGCTTACTAGGCCAAGAAACAAACCTTTGCATCTGGCAATAAATTGGTAAATATAATAAAGAAAGTTGACTTTTCCTATAAATCCATATCAAGTTTTCTGCTAAAGCTTCTTTCTTAGAATAGTAGAGGGTAAGGGGCCCTCCCATAAAATGAAGCATTTCAATAATCTAAAAGGCGGGCGGGCCTTCCCCTTCAAATAGGTTGGGGTAGGGTTAGGGGGCTTTTTCTTCACCGAGTATGCACCCGACAATTCTGTGGGCTCTATTTTTTGACTCTTGCATCTCTAGGATTTAATTCAACTTTAGGGACTCTAAATGTATTGTAAAATTAATTAAGAGTTTGCATTTATTTATTTTTTACATTTATAGTTCAATGATATAAAATAGTAATAGTTGACACAACACACTAAAAAATATACTTGTCACATCTAAAAGTAAATACTTTAATTATTTTTATTAATTTATGATATATTTCAATATTATTTTAAAACTCGACTATATTTCTATTTTTATTTTTCACATATTAGTGTTAAAATATAATTATATTATTTTTTCTTAATTTTACTTAAATGAGAAGATTGGTATTACCTTGAATTAAATTTTAAAGTAAGAGTTTTTTGGGTGATATGTTTATAATTCTATAATTGTGAGGGTCACTACTTAGTAGATTAAGTGGTGGTGTTGTTATTGTCCTTACCCATATTCAAATTTCTATTGGTGTCACCGTCATTGGTCATATTAAAAAGTTTACCTTGACATTTAGAAGTAATAGTATGGAGAAAAGTTATATATTTTTAATATATAAATATGTGTAATCTTAAGTTGTCAAATTTTGAACATAAATATGTTCTCCAAGATCAAGATAACATTTCATAATATTTTTATATCAAAAAATTATTTTTAAAAGACTCATCAATAATAATTTTGGCTATAATTAAAATTAATCTGTTATGTATATATTAGATGATCTATTTCTAATTAATTTTAAAAAATAAACTTCCTTTTAACCTTTAATATTTATACACTCACAAATATTTAGGTCTTCTTGCCCCTTAACCATAGATAGCTCCAATCATTTCCCCTTTCAATGTGATCATTAATTTTCTTATATGAATGGTGGGGAAGAGGAAGGAACATAAATTAATTAATTCATATAGTTGTTTGTAATAAGACTTAATTGGGTGAATTATATAATATATTTGAGATAAAAATAGATGGAAAAAATCATTGAAATTTTTTAATAGGTTGGTTTTATTTAATCTATATATTATAAATAATAATATTTTATTATTTTATAGAAGGAAACCCTTATAGTTTCAGTGTAGTGCCTAAACAAAAGAATTTAATCCCAGCCGAAAGATATGAGAATATGCAGATATCAAAACTAAATTATATGTGATTGCATTAATAGAAATTCTGTTGGGACATTTTTGAATATATAGCTCTGGATTAAAAAAAGTTGTAGAGTATACACACTCAAAAACTCGAGGGAATTTACAAAAAATGGTGAACTTCAGCGAATGAGCAAAAAAAGTAGAGCAGAATTCCTTTCAGCAATCCAAGGAATGTAATCCCTAGGTTAGAATTGATAAAAATTCCAAATCTGCACCTAAAAAGAGGCATCGAACAACATCGCAGAAAGCACAGAACTATCAAAAATCCAACTTTGAAGTTAAACTCTCTAATAAGGTTTTTTCCCTAGACAAGATGGAAGATCATGGAAAACACAAACGAAAGTAGAAAGGCCCTAAGTAGAAATCAATTTCTACCAATTTGGAGCAGAGAAATTCCTTCCACCATGTCGCTGACTTACCATTCTAGCACCATTCACTATCATTTTTTACCCTAGACAATTTGGAGGAGTAGATCAGGGTCTTTCATCTTACGAAATATGCCCTACCTAATTTGGGTAAGCCATTTCTTCATCCCAAAAATTTGGATAGGGTTGATTCCTTTGTCACCTCTCCCAGATCTGGCATTTTTCCCCATGGTGGTCCTAAATGCCATAACTCTTGCATTCCTCCCCATCATCATTCTAAGACTCTAGCTTAGAGGGCTCTCACAAAATCTCTGGGTATTCTTAATCCTAAGGATTCTTCCAATGGTATTGTCCCTCCCATTTCCATTTTCAGGGAAGATATTGAAGATGCTTGGAATAAATGCAAAAAATGTGGAATCTATGTAATTTGGTGTGGACCTAAGGATGATTTGATATTTATCTCCAATTGGTTAGATGATAACTGTGGATCTTAGGTAAGTATATCCTATTTCTCAGATTCTGTGCTTTATTTATAGTGTTGCAACATAGGTGTCAAAAATCAATTTATTAATGTATCTAAATGCTTCTTTAACGGACATACTATCAAGTTTATTGATTAGAACCTAACCTTAAATTAGATAGTTTAGATTTCTAGTGTCTAATTTGGTTCAATATACAGTCTATGCCTCTGGAGTTGAATCACTTATAGATCCTTAAATCTCTAGGGTTTGGCCTGGGAGAGCTCCTAGGTATAGACTCATCATTTCAGTATGATAACAATGTCAAGCTACTTATAAAGACTAAATATAATCAAGTGATTCAAGGGGTAAGGAAAGTTAAAACTGAAAGAGCCTCATATGACTATAATATACATCATTTCAAAGGTGAGACCTCAAAAATAATTAAGATCGAGTAGGGCAAAGAAACAATCTTTGAAACATTGCTGCTCACTTTAAACTTTCAGGATTTATTTCTAATGTTCAGAAAGTAGAGGATGAATGTGAGGGCTCAATTATGTAGTTTGGATCCTTCCAATATGGATTATGAACATAGCAAGGCACAATCAAATCTATAGAATGGAGGAGAGGTTTTTATTGAAGGCATTAGAGTATCCAGAAAGAAACTCAAATCAATTATCGTGGGTGGAAAAAGCTTGAATTCAGATTCCCCAAGTGGCAAGGATGGTGCCAGTAAAAGGAAAATGAAACATAGTCACAAATCAACCAAGCTCTCCACAGAACAAAGAGTATTAGCCGACAAGGTTACTAAAACAAAAAAGGAAAATAAGCATAAACAAGTATATGTTGAGAGCATCAGAGGACAAGGAACACTTCCAGATGATAACATTAAAATTTTGACCAATGGAGAGCCACATGTAGAGGACTAGGATTATTCAGATAGGAATGCAAGGGTTCGAGACTCTACAGAAACTAGAAATAGCAAACAACAGGTTGTAAGGGATTTGGCCAATAGTGTTTCCAATAATATGTAGAATATATCTTCAAACATCTCTGATACAAATAGGTTGTTGCACTTCTATCAGCAATCTGAGGATGTTGAGGTTTTCAAAGATTCTTATATTGTGGATAAAGAAAATCTTCTACTTTTTGAAGCAAAATCAGACTTAAAGGGGCCTTATGCATCTCCAAAGGACTCACCTACAATAAAGCAAGATCAATTGATGGTACCCTCAGAAATCACACCGTGGAAAGAAGGTTCTTCTAACTATTCCAAGTTTTGGTAGACTCCATCAAATATCAAAGGATCTCCATTTACTCCAACTGTACATTCTAATAAAGATGACTCTTATAAAGCAGAGAGCTCCTTAATTAAAGAGGTACATAATTTTCTAAACAAAGATGATAAGATGGAGGAAGACTTACATGATCTAAATGCAAGAAATGAAGATATTGATCAACTTATAGATGAGTTAGTTCAAGTTTTCTATTTTGAAAACATTGATAATAGTTCAGAGGCTTAGAAGGTAGCACTAATATAGAGAATCGTCAAATTAGGGGGTGACAACTATTGTTGTGAAGATCTAGAAAGGGATCTGATGTGTATTGAGGCAGAGGACAATGCTAAGAGTCAGATTATGGAAAGAGGCTCGTCCCCTAAGGACGCTATTCAAGGGAATAATTTGCAAAATATAACAAGAAAGGACTCTGATATGGATTTTCAACCTTGTATAATCAACCAGATCATTAAGGAATTAGAAAATGAAGACATAGAGGGGTTAGATGACAAGGAGAAGATCAACCATTTGAATATAGAAAGAGTATCAGTGGAGTTGGGGATCCAAAAGAATCAGGTAGGTCTAAGTTCCCCCAACTTTGGCAAAGTAAAGGATAAAAGAGGAAGAAGATCACTTAAAGATCTAAGGGAAGCTGAAGGTCTCTGCAGAGAACAACAAAAGATTGATCAACCACTGAACATTGGGAAGGGGAAAAGCCTTCCCAAATAGGTATGAAGATAACTACGTGGAACACTAGGGGTTTAAATGCCCCTAGCAAGAAAAGGTTAGTAAAGATAATCCTTAAAACCTCATATTCTAAAATTTTAATAGTTTAGGAAACTAAATTAAGGATGAAGGTATAAAATTAGATAAATTGTTAGGTATTTGGAGTTCTATTTTTCAAGAATCTATAGGTGCTTTCGGGGGTCTAGGAATTTTTTGGAACCCTAGGAAGGCTTCACTAAGTTGTCTCCATTGCTACTCTAACTAGATTAGTACTAGTGTTAAAAGTCTCAATTCTAACCTACAATTTATTCTCATTAATGTATATGGCCCTATTAATTTCTTCAATAAGAAAGAGGTTTGGAATGAAATCGGTCTTTTTATCTCTAATTTCCAAAATAACCCCTTTTTGATACAAGGAGATTTTAATACTATCATACATCTGGATGAAAGAATAGGTGGTATTCATCACCTTTCGCAATCATCTCTACTCTTCAAAGCTTGGATATAAAAACATGATATGGTTGATGTTCCCATTAATAATGGGAGATTCACTTGGAATAATAGGAGAAAAGACTCTACATATATTGCAAAAAAATTGGACAAGTTTTTTATCATAGGTGATATAGATGAAAATAACTTGAACTTTCAATCCTCTATTTTGCCTTTCACTAGTTCTGACCATTTCCCGGTGCATCTTGAGCTCTCAAAACCCTCTAAGCCTATTAGGAACCCGTTAAATGCAAAAAATGTGGTTCTTAGACCCTGATTTTATTGAAAATATTAGAATTTGGTGGGCACAAGATTTTGTTGAAGGATCTAAGATGTTTGTATTTGTGTCCAAACTAAAAATGTTAAAAGAACACATCTTAAGATGGAACAAAGAACATTTTAATAATATTTTCAAAGAAAAAGTAGAAACAGAAAATAAATTAAGAAACCTTAATCTTGAAATTATCCAAAATGGTATGAATAGAGAAAGCTATTTGCTGGAAAAAGATCTTTTGGCTAAACAAGAGACGATTCTATCTAAGGAAGAAATTTTTTGGCATCAGAAATCTAGGGAAAAATGGTTGGATGAAGGGGACTGAAATACCAAATTCTTTCACAACTCTACATTATTAATAGATCTAAAAGTAAGATTACCAGCATCAAGAACCATCTAGGTGCTCAAGTTGAGAATCCTAGGGAAATTGTTGAAACTTTCGTATCTCACTTTAAAGATATTCTAAATAACTTTGAGGGATCAAATAAAGAAGCACAAGATAAGTTGCTTAAAGTTATCCTAAAATTAATTTCACCTAAAGATAATAAGTATTTAAATAATCCTATTACCCTAGAAGAAGTTAAGTCAGTTGTTTCAACATGAACCCCAATAAATCCCTTGGACCTAACAGTTTTCAGGGCTTATTCTTTCAGAAATGTTGGGACATTATTGGAACTAATTTATGGAAGGCTATTGCAGCTTCAAGAAATGGAGGAGCTTTGTTAACCAAAATTAATTTTACCTTCCTAACATTGATCCCCAAAAATCTGATCTAGAATGTGTTGGGGACTTCAGGCCCATCGCCTTATGCAACACAATTTATAATAAAAAATTCCAAGATCATGGCAAACAGGTTAAAAGGCTTTCTACCAAAGTTGATCTCAAAAGAACAAACTGGTTTTGTTCCTGGAAGATCTATTCTTGACGATATCATCGCCATTCAATAAATGATACACTCAACCAGCAAAAGTAAAGATTCATGTATGTTTATGAAATTAGACATCCAAAAAGCATACGACATGGTTGACTAGAGATTTCTTTGTAAGTTTCTTGAAGCATTTGGATTATCACATCAATGGATTAATCTTACTTTTAAATTTATTTCTATGCCTAAAATCTCCATATTAATTAATGGAATGCCTGAAGGCTTCTTTGAAATATCTAGGGGAATACGACAAGGTGACCCCTTATCTCCCTCGCTCTTCATGATTATGGTTGAATCCTTTGGGAGAACTCTATCATTTGCCCATCAGAAATAGACTATTTCTAGGATTCCAGTGGCCAAAAATTTACCTAATATCACACATAAAAAATATGTGGATGATACGATTCTTCTTGGTAAGAGTACTATCTTAGAAGCTTCGGGCTTTAAATCAATCATTAATTCATACATGATGGCCTCTGGGAAAAAGGTAAATGAGGCTAAATCTGAGATTTTCTTTATAAACATGGAAAAAGTAATAGATGATAAGATCTACAAGTTCATGGGGTACAAAAAAGGTCAATTCCTGTGTAAATACTTGGGAATTGATTTGGAGAAGGGCTCCAAATCCTACAAGGCTTGGCACAACACCTTGGAAAAAATAGATACAAGGATTGGGGGTTAGAAAGACAAATGGCTCTCAAAAGTAGGAAAGGTAACTAAAATTAGTTATGTCCTATCGGCCATTCCTATTTACGCTCTTTCCTGTCTTCCCCTCCCTAAGTGCCATTGTCTCAAATTTGAAGCTAAGCTTAGAATTTTTTTATGGAATGATTGCAAAGAGGACAAAAAATTAGCACTCATCAAATGGGAAAATATGTGCAAACCTAAGGAATTGGGAGGCCTTGGTATCAAGAACCTTGAATGGAAAAATGAAGCCTTAGGAGCAAAATTGCTATGGCATTTGTACAATGAAAGAAATCAAAATTGGGCTAAGATATTGTACAACAAATATCTCAATGCTGAGGATCCTATTTCAATCTTTAGAATGACCAATCCTCCCAGGGGCTCCAAAAGTTGGAACTTTATGCTGAATTGTGATGCACTCAATGACAAGTTTCTTACCAGGGATGTTGGTACTGGAGAGGAGGTCTTATTTTGGGAGAATTCCTAGGATAGCCTCCCTCATAAAGTCTCCAATGCATTCCCAAATAATTTAAAGAATTTGTTAAGATCTTTATGGGGGAACAAATTTAGTAACTATAGAACCAAAATCTCCTTGAATGGAATTGATTATTGGGTCTGGAAATTGATGGATGGCTTGAGTGTCGATCCAAGGAAGTAACAGCCTTTAATAAGATTCTGGCTGATAGACCTATTAAGCAAGAAAAGAAGGTAGATAACCTTATTTGGGCAGCAGGCAATGATGACAAATACAGAGTCAAAGATGGTTACAAAGCTTTATTAGACTCCCAAAGATGGGACAAGATTGATATCCCACTCAAGCTCTACTGGGATATGGCTTGCCTTCCTAAGGTTGGCTTCTTCCTTTGGTTAGCATTTCAAAATAGGATCCCGACAGCTGATTGGCTTAGCAAATTCAAGATTCAAGGTCCCTTCAGATGTATCCTTTGCAAACAAAATTCTAAAGACATGGACCACTTATTATATAATTTTTCTTTCTCACAAAAATGTTGGGAGTGGGTTAGAGCTAAATTGGAGTGGTTCTTGCCATTTCCTCAGTCATTTTGGGACCTTCTCAAAAGTTGGCCTTCCAATTTTGGTAGAGGAGTTTACTACAAGATCTAGAATATTTGTCCATCGATAGTAGCATGGGAAATATGGAAGGAGAGAAACAAATGCATCTTGCGTGACTTGGAACTGAAATTCAAGGGGTTGATCCTTAAAATTGAGGCTAGCATCATAGAGCTTACCAACTTGCATTTGAGGAAATGCACAAAAGAAGAAGGTTCCTTCTCTCAATGGGATGGTTCTATGAAAAAAAATTGGGCCAATCTAATCAACCCCCCCCCCCCCCCCCCCCCGCCTTGTATTTTTTTTAAAAAGTAAAGTAGATAGAGCTAATTGCAAATGGTCCCCACCTCCAAAGGGATGGTTCAAATTCAACTTCGACGGGGCCGCCCAAGGTAATCCTGGCATAGCAAGTATTGGATGTATTATCAACAATGATTCGGGTCAATGGATAGCAAAAAAGGCTATGGCCATCAAGCCTACCTCTAATAATTTAGCTAAATTAGAAGCATTAAAGATGAGATTGTTGCTATGCTATGAGGTCGGGGTGTCTAAAATAGTGATTGAAGGTGATTCTCAGATCATCTTGAATGCAATGAGGAAACGTTCCACTCCTAACTAGATCCTTAATTCTAGACTTGAAGATGTCCTAGTCCTTCTAGATGGTTTTGAGGAAAATATTATTAATCATATTTATCATGAAGGTAATTCTAAAGAAGATTTTCTTGCAAACAAAGGTGCGGATAGTGATAATATACATCTAGTTAGAGATTCATTTTTATCTAAAGTGTAGCAACACAAGAGATTGTTTAATTTCTCCTTACTATTATGCCAAATAAGTATATTTAGTGTTTAGTCTATTAGGATCTGCAGGAATTAAGTTTGGTATTAAGCTTGGAATTAAGTATACATTGAAAGTATTCTTTTGATAATGGTTGAGGCATTACTTTGTCCCCCTTAACTTCCCTTAGAGTATGGGTTTATGATTAATGAAATATTTTAACGTGATCGTATCATGATGGTGTCCAGGCTATCTCCCATATTTCCTTTCATTTTTCCCATGAGCGGGCTATATGAAAGAGTCATTATTTAGGTTCCTTCGATCTCCATCTAGATCATTCTGAGTTTTGTCTTTTATTGGAGGTGTCATTCTCAAAAGATTAATCTCTCACTATCTATGGTAATGGAGACCAATGTGATTGTTTTTCACACCAAGGAAGCTCACACTATGGCCTTTCGAGGCAATGTAACCCCAGAGCGATGGAACAAAATTAAAAACCCTTTAGATGACATGTCAAGAATTGCAATAGGCAGGGTGATTGGAGAGGGGATCTTTAATTACATGTATACATGGCGAATGAACAACAATATCATAGGGTCATTTATAGGTTTCTTAGCAAGATCCAAGGTGGACCATGACAAGATTATCCAGCTCTATTGTGATTTATTCCAACCCATATGGAGAAAGTGTTTGGAGCAGGCAGTGAGGAGCATAGATAGTAAATTTTGTATCCCACTTCCTCAGAGATACATGGCACATCCTCTAGGCTCCTCTGAGTTAGACACGACCTATCGACGACCTTCCCTTACCATTTGGGAGAGCCTTTCCTTTTATACTCAATGGCCAAAAATGGAGGTGAGCATCAGGTTTCTCCTACATTGGAGGGGTATTGTAATTGAAGCCAATAGAGATTAGCTCAGAGATTACCTCAAAGTCTTTAATTCATACATCCATCCAACGATTTCATTCGAGAATCTGAAGGCTCTGATATTTTGCACACCTAATGCCGACAAGACCAGCAGGTTTAGGGCAAACTTTGAGCTCCCTTCCAACTTCTAGATTGAAAACCCTAATGATATCTCGAAGGTGATCATGGTGTTCCCACAAGAGGGTTATATGTAACTAGTATAGTCTTGTTGATAGTTTTTGGTCTTTTGGTCTCTTTTCTTGTTGGGATGTATATATCATCTCTGGTCTTTGTTTCCCCTGATGTGGATAGTACTCTGTTTCCTTTGATACTTTTATATCCACTTCTAGCATGTTATTGATCTTATGTAATAGATACTTAATATTAATGAAATATGCAAATATTATAGTTAAGTTGGCCTGAAGATGTTTGTATTTGGTTTTTTGGTTGCTAAGTTCTATAATTCGTCTTTGATGTTGACTGATTGAGTAGTAATCTTATTGTTGTATAGTTCCTTTAACTGGGGTTGCCTAATTATTTTGCCTTCAGTAATTCTAGTTTAGTTTCATTGTTATATCCATATGATTGTTTATAGACTTATATGGATTTGGAGAGATCTCGGTCTATTTCATTTCATTTTGTTAGAATGATGTCAAATGTTGATTTGGTTAATCTCTGGATATACAATTAATTTACATTTGTCTCTCAACCTGCAACTTGGAACTGGTCTAATTGTCTTGGGGGATCCCGTGTTTCATTTTTGATGCATTTTCGTTAAACTCTCTTTGGATAGTTACTTTATTTGGATCTAGAAGACACAACTCCATCCGTTATTTCAAAAAGTATGTATTTGGAGATCTATCTCAGTTATTTTAGATTTTTTGCATTAATTTTCAAGGTCGAGATGTCATTTCGTTATGTTAGATTGATGCGAGAAGTCGATATGATATACTTTTGGTTCTCAACCTAGCGGCCTGGTACTGGTCTGATTGTCTTTGGGGATCCCCTATTTCATTTTAGATGCATTTTCGTTAATCTCTCTTTGGATAGTTCCTTTTTTTGGAGCTAGAAGATACAACTCCACCCATTACTTTAGAAAGTATGTATTTGGAGATCCAGCTCGGTTATTTTAGACTCTGTGCATTAATTGTCATGATTGAGATTTATACTTAAAGTGAATGTTTACACTCTTCAGATTGATTAAGAATTGCTACACTGGGATTTAGAGATACTCATCGCTTCTTCATAGCAATGGTGACAGGGTAGTTTGGTTTGGGAGTATCCTTGTTTATACTCCTTTAATCTTCATGGTTGATAGTCAATTTGATCAAGCTCTATTAATGCTAGTCTCTCATTCTTATTTTCAGTTTACATTCTAATTCTACATATATTTACTTAGATCTTTAACTTGCATTTTTATCTCTAAGCATTTATGTAATTAGCTTGATAATTATCCTTTTGTCTAATGTGATTTATGTAATGTGATTTTTGTTATGTTAAGGGTTTAGGATTCTGGCTATCACCCTAATTTTAGGATTAGTTTTGTTTCTAACTTTTAAGTATTAAGAGTAATTCCTTAGGAAAGCCAAAATGATCATTTATCTCTAATCTGATTTACTAATGTTCAAATTGAGGAGTTATTTTAGAGTTAGGTGGATCGTTGAAGAAGAGCGTTTACATAAGGGAAACATTTTCTCCCAAAGCAGATAGAGAACATCAAATTCTTTGAATTATAAATAGGATATATATGTACATAAGGGTTGTATTCCCTCACATGCTATAAATTTCTTAATAAGTTCACTGGGGTATGCCCCTTTTAATTTGTATAAAATAGGACTTCTGTCCTGGGCTAGACTGGAGGTTTTCTTCTTCGTTCTTTCCTACCAGTACCTGTTTGAACAAAGCAATGCTTTTGTATTTCTTTTTTATGTTTAATAAAATCTATCAAGGCCTTGGTTGTTCATTGATCAAATATATATATATATATATATATATATATATATATATATATATATATATATATATATATATATATATATATATATATATATATATATATATATATATATATATATATATAATTATAAATTATTTTTTATTAAAAAAATATGAATGTTAATTAATCAATTAAAATAATAGAAATAAGGGTTGGGGGTCTAGTTTTATTGGCAAGAGTATCGTATAATAAAACACGAGGTCACAAGGTCTAGTCCCCTCCTGGCCCACATAGCACTATAAGAGGAGTCGCATCATCGATCATCGTAAAAAGTTAAACAATAATAGTGATATTTGTATAATGATATTAATTTCTATTTAATTTTGAACATATTCTGATGGAATTATTTAATTAATTTTCATATAAATAAGTAGTGAACTTTTACACCATAATATTCTTATGGGAGAATGTTAGCAAGTTTTTCGAGGCCCTCTTGTGTATTTATATAAACTAAAAGTTATGAACCTCGCATACCAAATGTCATTGATCACAAATATTAGTGCAACACCCATGTAGTATCTTATCTTTATGTAGGGTAAGGATCCATTATTCTCCTTGTAGGAGAAATAAAGTTAGAGATGTTCCCTAATATCTCATTCATCAATATTTGCACATGGTCTCATATGCTAAATTCTATATTATTCGTATTTGCACATAATTCCACATATATCTAACATTTGCAATGGTCATCATTGTTATCCATAACCACAAAAAATATCACTATTAATAGAAATTATTATTAACTATTCTCAAATTTTCAAATTTTGAATTCAAATTTTGGTCTAGTTAACCCATTAATTAGCCAATTTGGTACATATATTTTAAGTTCAATCACATTTATTTTACAATCACTTTCATATACAAGTACCAAACAAATAAAAATATGTACAATTATTCTAAAGTATTTTCATGTTTAAAGATATAAAAATGGCAAGATTTGATGTAACATTAGATTGATTTATTAGCCATCATCCTAAAACTAACTACATTCGTATATTTATATTTCATTTCTCACTTATAAACTAACTCTCCAAGCATCTCTTACAAACCAAAAATGAATAATATGGGTGATTTAGAGAAAGTTTATCTCTTTTATAACAATTTTCTTACATTGACATTGTATTTAGAGAATTATACTTTAGGGAAAGTTAATTTCTTATAGAGAAAGGTTATACTTTAGAATAACCTTTCTATTTGAAACCTATTCCAATTTGCAAATATATTGCTTTTTTCTGAGAAGAGGAGATTTTCATTGAGATTGATCGGGTTGCCTCTAACTTTTCTTCCCTATCGATAATCTACAAATTTTGAGGCTTTTAGGCTAGTCTTCCAAGGATTCATGATTGGATTTCAAAGCACTAGGAACCCATAGTTTCATATTTGGTTTAGATATTTCCTATGTCTAAGGATTTTTTATTACCAAATTTGAAAAAAATAAGAATAGAAAGGTTATTCTATGTCAGTATTTTTTTAGCTAGGAGAATTGAATCCCACTAATGATTAAGCCTTAGCATCTAGAGTTTAACCCTTCTTCTAAAACTTTCTACAAAATGTCAAGTTAGACTCCTATACCTCCTACTCCATCTCTAGGTGGATTCTCTTCTTGAGTAAGTGGTGGAGTTTCTTAGAGATTTTCTAATGTTAGATGATGAGTCTTATGATATCTTTTACCCCACCTATGCTCAAATCTTGGTGGAAATTGATGCATCTAAGGTTTTTCTTGTGGATTAAACTTATGTCTCCTAAGGATAGATGGATCTAACCTTTGGACTATAAAGGGACTCCTTTGAGGTGCAGAAGGTGCTACAAAATTGGGCATGCAGCAACTAAATATGGTATAGAGAAATTGAAATCAAAGAATCCATTTTCATGGTGGAACGATTCTTCTTCTCAACATAATATGATGATCAAAATTTCCCAATTGGATGACCAAGATTCTCCTATCAATCGGTCTCCAGACTTTGAAGATGTTTCTGTAGGTTTTGAGCCCATGGCTTCTAGATTGGTTTCCAATATTGTTGGAACCTCTACTAGAGATACTCCTTCATATGATTATTTGGTTGGTGTTACTGAGAAGGGTCCTATTAGTTCTATTGATTTAACAAGTATTTATGATAAAGATTTTGTTAGTCCTATTGGTGCTATTGGTATTTCTAATAATATTCTTACTGGTTTTGCTAGTGTTTTAGCATGGTTTCTATTAGTTGTATTGGTGTTTTCTCTTTGGTCGATGTTGTCTATGAGGTTGTGTGGAGCTTTATACCTCTAGTTGTTAGTGTTGGTATATCTAAGTCTTGTTGTTTATTAGTGTCAAATAGTTAGTCATATATAAGGAAAAGTCAATCAATCATCACTACGACTGAGTTACTCTATACAAGTTGAATCATGCAAAGACTTGTAAATAATCATATATATGTCAAGCTCTATAGGAGACGGGAAAGTCTGTGGTCGATTAGTACTTAGTATAAGTTGATCCTAGTGAATGCTAAGAAGACATAGCACATATATGTCGAGCTATACAAAAGGAGTCGAGCAACAGCAAAAAGAATAGTTATGATCGAGCAATATCAAAGGCATTGAGTGTCGAGTAACATAGGGAGAGCATAAAAGTCTAGAATGATGCAAACTTTGAGGTAAACCATTTCGAGATGACATAGATGACATTTAATGGTCATAGAGTTTGTTATAGAAGTTGTTACACATTTTGATGTGGATCATCAATCCCTATGAGGGATGAACAACCAATCAGATGAAGAGGAAAAAAGGGAAGTGTCTAGAAGACTCTATAGATATCTTTAAATAGGCAAATTCAAACCCTATTTTGATATGGTGAAGTATACAAAGTAATATATCATATAAGAAAGTGTGAATTATGAAAAGGATTTAAGTTTTGGATGTTGCATGCAAAAGTTGTGAAGAATAGAGTCAGAACCTAATGAAGCAGTGAAGGGAAAAGTAAAGCTATATCATATTGGAGATCAAACCAAAGAATGGAATGAGAAGATTTGTAATGAGTAATTATAAGTGCAAATTGAAGGATTAGGTATTGAATCAATTTTGACAAATTGAACCAGGGCTAATCTCGTAATATAGTGGTTTTAACAGACCTTTGTAAATATCCTAACAAAGTTCTTACTTCATTGTAAGTGTAAAATCCTTTAATTAAGGTAAGACCTAATAGTCTTCAAATATTTTAACAGAATGGACCCCTCATAGGGTAGATCATTAGAAGTGATCAAAATTGTAACCCTAATAGGTAAACATTGTTACTGTTGTAGTGAAGATTTGTGGGTGTCATCCGCAACCCAGTTTTACCTTCACCTTGAAGTGTTTCTAGATCACCAAATATTTTGTGTTATGTATTTACATTTGATGGACATGATGCATAGTTAGATCTATTTCAACATTTTATTTTTCAAGTTATGTTATGCATAAGCTAGATATGAGATGGTTAATATGATGAATACAGTTAAAATGTTTTGAAGGATAAATTTTTTATAGATCCTTATTCACCCCTCCCCACCCCCCCCCCCCCCCTCCCTCAATATCTTAGTTTCCCAATTATACTTCCAACAATTGGTATCATAGCATTGGTGTTGGAATTACAATAGGAAATGTAAACTTTGAGGGGGGGGGGGGGACAGGGGGGGAAGTGAATCAGTGCTTCAAAATTTTACCCATAAAATATTCACCGCACATCCATCTCACATATTCAATAAGTAAACTGAAATACCATGTAAAACATATTCATCTAAAGTATGTAAATAAGTAAGCATTCACACATATATGACACAAGATATGATTTCCCATAAACCCTCCAATGAGAAGGTAAAACTGGAGTGGGCATGACACCCACAAATCTTCACTACTACAGTAATAAAGTGTATCCAATGAAGGTTACAATGTTTCATCATGAAACATGATTTACCCTATGAAAGGTATGCCTTCTTAAAGGCTTACAAAGACTATTAGGTCTTACCCTATTAAAATATTGTAACACCTTGTTAGAAGTGTGTCTAGTTAAAGGACTTCAACTCACAATTAAGTAAGCAACTTGTTAAAGGATTTCAATACAACCTATTAGAACTACTCTCTTAAGAGATTTAACTGATTCACCTATTAGAATGTCTTAGCAATGATGTTACGATTTAGCACTTTTTTTCTTGATGATAGGTCATCTATATACTAATTTTTACTTGATTAGATGTCTCTTTGTGGTTCACTATTTCCTTCCTTTGTTCTCCTTTAACTGATTCTTCAATGTAATTCAAATCATAATACCTTGGTCACCATGAATGTTCTGGTTTGCGAATGAAAAACTCTCCTTAGTCATTCATTCATTCCATTTTTCACACATAAGAAGTTTTAGGATTTTTCCTCCTTAAGAAGATCTAGGTGACTTAGGCTTAGGTATGAATCAATGACTGTGATTCATCCATATTATCGTTTAAACCTTCTCTTTACCTAATTGGATGCATGTAATACATAGAGATTCCCAATTAATATTTTTCCTTATCAAAAAAATATCATAATTCAATCCTTAAGTCGGCCCAAAAATAGTTTACATAGTAGTTTGTGCCAATACAAACAACTATGACAAAACTGTGTTACTCCCTGGTGCTCAGCACATACTGTGACTTCAATGTTGTCACTCAACATCTAAATGACTCGGCCTACACTACTTGCTCGGTTCCTAAATCACTTGGCACATATTGTTTGCTTGAAACTTGAGTGACTCGGCACTCACTATTTACTTGGCATGATCTAACTTATATGTTGTGCTCGACATATGTTACTTGTTCAGCATGAACTAGGTAAATGACTTAAGTGTATAGACACTCACTTGTCAAAACCAATCTAAGATTAATAATCTCCCCCTTTGACATGATTGTCAAAAACACTTGGTCATACATTAATACTCTTATTCTTACAAGCATAACATAAATGATTATTCTGCTTCTATACAAAATTTTGCAACATGACTTATACCTCAAAATCTCATAACTCCCCCTAAGTTATTTGACCTATTCTGTATTGTACATTATATCAAAATATTTCTCCTAGTGAGTAGATTTGCATCAACTGATACTCTTTCTCTATTTTTTGCTTGCTTGCTTTCCTTCTTGCTCCCTTTTCTCTTACTCCCCCTTTTTGATGCTGATGTCATTGGGTTATTTACTAATATTTATTTGTTCAAAAAAGATTTATGGACCTCAAGTATAATTTTAAGAGCTACATCCCAATTATCACAAGCTACCTCTAAAGACTTAATTTGGATGGCCAGCTTGGCAACAAGGCATACTAAGCCATCTAATGTAGAAAGATTGGGGTCTTTCTTCATAAGTGTTTCTATGTAGCCTAGCTCCTTGTGTAAAATCTCCATGTGAGGAGTCAATGTAGACTAGATATTGATCAGTTTAGCCCTTATGTTGGCTTCATTTGCTTGTAATGTTGCTAATTGACTTTGGGATTATAGAAGGGTCCTAAAGTGTTTCTCACTTTGAGCTCGAGACATGGGCAATTTTGCACCAAATGATTGCATTTGATTCTCCAAACTCAGGATGTGATTCCTTATCTCCTGTGTGAAGAGTGTGGGATTACATAATTTGGTGTACAAAGAGAAAATGTTCTCTAGTACCTTCTTCACACTATCTATCTTAGTTTCCAATGCAACCTATGTTAGTGCAATATCACTGGATATCTTCTCATTCTCTTTGTTTTGAAACTTCTTCGCAGATCATTCTAATAGTTTGGCATTAGTATCTAGGTCTGTGTCACTTACTCTTTCTACTATATTGGTCAATTGTTAAATACTAGGCTTTGTTTCATCTAGAGTAGGTAGACTAAATGCATCTAAGAAAATTTCTTTGATCTCAATCAAAGCTTGCTTCTGTCAATGCTCCCTTCTGATTAGTTCTTGATGTTTCTTCCTTGCTAGGGCCTCTTGTAGTATACACATCTTCTCAATTGTTATTGTTGCATAATCAAACTTGGGCAATAGAATTTATTCATCTAACCTAACATCTCCATAAGTAATTACCTCTTCTACATTAGATGAGCTAGGACTTGGCACTGAGAATTGCAAAGGTGTTGCACCTATGCTCGGCCTCTGAAGAGTTTGACTAGAAGGAGTGCCAGATTTTGGTAATCTCACCAGTGCTTGAATTGCTACTAGCTCCTTTAGCTTGGGTGTCAAATTTGTCTCTTCAGACTTGTCCTTTTTTTCCTCTTTGATTCAATTTTCACCTTGATCTTGTGCTAGAAGTACAAGTGCATCTACCTGACCTATTTGGCTTTATGTCCCATCATTTACTAGTGTTTCCACCTTGTCTTCTCCAAATGTCTCAACCTTGTCTTTTTTAGGTTCTTGTACATTTTCTAAGACTGGAGTGCCTTCCATGAGTGTACTGACAATGCAACCTATTATCTCCTTCCTTTGATATACAACTAAGGGTTGTGAAAGTTGTACACTTGTGACTTGAGGAGTGATTGTGGGTAGTTCTTTTGTTTTCACTTCCTCCCCTATAGTCATAGACTCTGACTTATGAATTACATCCATACTTACCAATGTAGGGTTGTCACATAATTTGGCCTGTAGTGTAGATTGGATAAGTATCCTTTTCATATCTTCCCCTGTTAGGGGATTGATGTTCTGATTAGTAGAATAAAAAACATCCTTTACTTTGACAATTTCAGTGTTTACACTTACCACTTGTGGAGGGTTGGCACTCAACATTTGTGTATCTTGTACAGTCTATTCTGGTTGCTGCTCTTCCTCAGTTGTTGTATGATTATCAACATCCATATTAGTACCTCCCTCAACTATGCCTTGTTCATTTTTATCTTCTTCATCTTCTCCTACCTCAATAGGTGTATGATCATCTTCTTTTGATGTTGTCAGTCCATATGTTATTTTCCACATTTGTTTGGACTTATGTACAACATCCTCTATGTTGTTGTGTAATTTTCTAAATGCCCTATACTTAGGTACAAATCTCACAACACATTTCTTCATGGCTTTAGACACTTTGGTCTTACTAAATTCTAGCATAACTTGAGTAAGGGATGTCTCCCTAATTTTTTTTTCTGCGTTCAAACAATAATGTCATTTTTGCTCAACTCTTTCATATAAACTCTTAGTTATGGAGTTGGAAATTTCTAGAAGAGCTTTGTTGAATGTAGCCATCATGGCATATATTTCCTCCTCTACTTGATTCTTCTCAATCTTTCCAAGATTATCAAATTCAATGTGAGAGAAACTTGACAAATCAGCATTGTTTCTAATGTTTTCAGATAAGTTATCTAGGTCTGAGGAGGGACTATGAATCACCACTTGGAATTGGTTGTTGTCATCAGATTCAGTCTTCTCCTCATTGGATTCAACCCAAGCAACATACTTTCTTCTTGGTCTTTTATGTGCTCCACCTTCTTGCTCTTTAGGCTTGGCTATCTCTTTAGCCTTCTATACAGTGACTCTTGTACTAGCCTTTGTGGTAGGTTCTTTTGTTTTAGACTGGCTTGGTTTTGAAACCTTCTTTGGTTTTTTCACTACTTCTATCTTTGCCTTTCTTTTCTTCTTGTCGGTAGGAATAGGTGCTTTCTTGGCTTCTTCTTCCTCAGCACCTTCTGCAACAAATCAGCATTGTTTCTAATGTTCTCACATAAATTATCTAGGTCTGAGGAGGGACTGTGACTCACCAATTGGAATTAGTTGCTATCATCAGATTCAGTCTTCTCCTCATTAGATTCAGCCCAAGCAACATACTTTCTTCTTGTTCTTTTATGTGCTCCACCTTCCTATTCTTTGGGCTTGGCTATCTCTTTAGCCTTTTGTATAGTGACTCTTGTACTAGCCGTTGTGGTAGGTTCTTTTTTTTTAGGTTGGCTTGGTTCTGCAACCTTCTTTGGTTTTGTCACCACTTATGTCTTTGCCTTTCTTTTCTTTTTATCGGTAGGAATAGGTGCTTCCTCAGCTTCTTCTTCCTTAGCACCTTCCGCAGTTTCTATTTCCTCCTCTTGTTGATCCTCTCCCTGACCTTATGTTAGTACCAATGGTGCTTGAACCTATGTGTCCTCTTCTTCATCATCATCTTCCTCTTCTTCTGCTTCTTTGGCTCCTTCACCAAATTTTTCTTTTGGTTTCTTCACCAATTTTTTCTTCTTCCTGATCACAGAAGTAGTCTTCAAATCCATAGTGATCTTTGATTTGGCCAATTCATAATTACCAAAAATTTTGGCTTCCTTGTCCACTTCTTCTGAAAGTAACATTGGGATTGTTGCAGAGGCTTCATCAACATTAATCTCATATCCTAATGGCCTTATCCATCTCACCCTAGGATTTGTTGCTTGTACATATGTGTGATTAGTATCAACTAGGAAGTAAACATCATCATAATGTTTCTCCACTAGTGAGACTAGTATCCTTAATCTTTTCTACATAGATTGTTTAAAATATTCAAAATAACTAGTCATCACTGACTCAAAGTTATCACCTAATTGTTCAATGAATTCTCCTATTTGTACTACAATCAATCTATTTGTCTTCCATGCAACCTTACCAAATGTAGAGAATGTATTTTGCACATAGAGGAAAATACATACCAGAATAGATCCAAATTTGTACTTGTAGACACCTAAAAATCCTTTAGAAAATAAAATATTTTTATTTTCTGAAAAAAGTCCCTTATGACATCATCATTTATTAATTATTTATTTATTTAATTTATTTATTTATTTTTATGCGATTAAATCCCTTTATCTTAATTAAAAATATTTAATTAAGGAATCCCTCCCAAAAATGTTTAAATCTTATTTAAACATTATTTCCTTATTTAATTAATAAATTGACCAAAAAACTCTAAATAAATAAATAAATTGTTTTTTGCCCAAAAGTTGGCCAATTTCCTTAAGACCACTAACCTCTTCCAAAATCTTCTAATCCTTCTTTAATTTTGATTAAAGGATGATTCCATCATTTCCTACCCCTGATCCCAACTCAAAATATTTAATTAAGATTAAATATTAATCCTCATGTTTATTAAAAATATTTTAATAAATATCTCCTCAACCCAAACCCTTGAAATAAATAAAATTTTATTTATTTCCTAAAAACCTTATTTACCCTCATCCTAGGAAGTTCTAGACTCTTCTAGAAAGTCTTCATCCTCATCCAAAGCCTAGACTCTTCTAGAAGATGTCAATCCTTATCTTTAATCCTAATCCTAATCCCCTCCTAACTTTGTCACATTCCCTAAACATGGGTTAAGACTTGCTAACCCAAGCCAAAGCCAACAAATATCTCCTCCTTCACCCACCCTCATTAAATGCCACCCACTTGCCCATCTCTAACAAGCCTAATCTAATCTTAACCCAAGCCTAATCCAAGCCTTAATCATTTGCACATTCCTAAGTCAAGCTTAAGACTTTCTTAATCCAACCCAAGTCAAAATATTGTAAGGAAATTTGGCAATAAAGAATATAACCGTTTCCACATAACCCATAATAGATCTAAAATAAACACGGAATTAAAATCCACATGCAAGAGAATAGATAACATACCCACAAAATTGTGACACAAGATATACCCTGGGAAACCCTCATTGAGGGAAAAAACCCAACCTCCAAAAGCATCCATCATCATGTATTATTCAGCAAAAATACCATTGCCATACAACCATGGAAGCCTTCATGGCCATAGCCACAACCGAGCAAACTATGTGAACAAGCATGAATCCACACATCCCATGCCATGCTTTCAACCTTCACAAATGTTCCCTTGGCTAACCTGTCAAGCCTTGTCCCGCTCGACTCTTGCCTTTTGTCTTTTCCTTGTCACACTCTTACTCTTTACAACAACTACCCTTGTGGCTGCTTATATAGTAGCAAGTCCCACAAAACCACCAAGTGGTATTACATAAACCATGTGCTAAAACCATGTGTTACCTAACCCATTGACCCCACATTTAATATTGGGCATTTAATTCTTTTTTCCCCAATATTAAATAATTACATGAAATATTATCACAATGTTACAATACAACTCATCAAGAATATTCCATGAGAATCTTTACATGTTGCACATCCATCTAGGTACAATAAAATAAAATATAACAATATTATGCAATGTGTGCAACACCCATTATCTCAACAATCTCCCACTTGTTGTATACATTGCATAGGGTCAATCCGTAGCCACATAAATGAACAAGGGACCAATCCCTCCCAGCACATCCACCATCATGGATCAAAATACACCAAGTGCTCCATCCTGGTACTCACAACAAAATCAAAGTATCCAGCATCTCGAACATGAATGATCTCACCTCTTATTATGCCACTCCCACTGGACATACATAGAAGCCATCCAAAGAGAAAACCACCCAACCCGTTGCATTAGAAGATCATAAAATCCTGTACCAACTAAAATTCCAAGCACAAATAACCTGATCCAAAGGTAATCACATGTATCCGTAGTTGTCAAAATATCCATAGCTGAAATAGCACCCGCAGCAAGTGCCAAACCCATCCAACTATCCATACCTCAAAGGTATAACAAGTGAATCTCATATCACTGACATATCCAATCTGCAACCTGCAATCATAAGCCTCAAGAGCAATACCTGCCACATATATACCAAGAAGCTCCCACTGCAAAAGATAATGTCAAATCTATAACCAATCCACTCACAACATCTCAAAGAAGTGAATCCATGTAGTATCAAGGACATCCACAATACATAAACCAATATCCTGCAAGAAAAAAACTCTCATAACAAGTCTCCAATAGTCTCCCAAATTCTCCACAACCAACAGAGGAAAGAAAAAGAAATAACCATGGCATCTCTCACATGACATGCATGAGCACAAACCAGTGATCACAATCTCCAACCAATCTCAAATCCAATGTAGGCAAAATTGAACATCCAGGAAGATAACCAAGACCAGAGAAACCATGCAAATCATAACCTGTATCATGTCCTTCTACACACACCTCTAGATGTAAATTGTGCAAGTATGATCTCCTCCTTTAAACCCCAATAAGAAGCCTCAACAACACCCAAACCATACCATATAACTAATCATGGATGTAAGCCTCTCACAAGAAGATCAAACTCAATAAAACCATTCCTAAATCAAGGAATAACCATTCCTAATCCAAGGAAAATGCCCGATAAAACCATCTCTCAAATGAACCCTCCAGAACTAACTCATATACCATAGCTCAAGATCCATATCCATGAAAGACAAGCATAAATATAATGCAACTGAGAAAAAATAATGGGCTATACCTCTCAAGTAGCAAACCGCCGAGTAGACCAAGAGTGGGGAATGAGAATGCTCATCAAGATACCCAAGTCTCCAACCAAGACTCATCTAAGAACAATCTCCTCTCAAGTCCATATCAGGTGACTGCCCCTCAGACTTCCTGCTGAAACCATTAACCGTCCCAACAAATACTTCTCTAGTCTAAGAGAAATCAGCGTCACCACCGTCTCTAACTATCCATGAGCACCTGTAACCAATCAATCCATGCCAACTCCAAATGCAACATAGCAATATCATGAAGTATCCAGCTTATGATCAGTGTACTCAATACCAAGAAACTAAACCAAGATCAATGTCAAAGTTCCAACCATGGCCTCAGGAACATAAACATGACAACATGATCTTACCATCTCAAATAAAGAGATAACATGCTCCATATGAACACACCATAACATGTCACAACTCTAAACGCGTATCAAGAGTATACCATGACATAATAATGAAACCATCCTCAAACCAAGGATAACATGCCAAATAAAAGCATAAACCACACCTTTGCCAAGAACTCTGTGAGTCCTCAAGATGCAACCATCTCCACACACCATGAAGAAAACCATCTCCACATACCATGAAGATAACCAAGAACTCCATGAGTCCTCAAGATCTAACCATCTTCATACACCATGAAGATAACAAGTGCACCATGCAAATGTCAAAGACGCTTCTGCAGCAACAGGATCTAAGAAAAACCTCCAACATCTGCAAACACTCAATAAATATATCAATGCCAACAACTCCCACTCAACTATGGTACCAAGTCACCTATGGCATCATTAAATCCATCCTCTCCAAATCAAGAAGATATAAACCAAACTAGGAACTAATCCTGCACTGTCACCCCATCACTGTCACAAGCTCCCACTAAACCGTGTATCCAAGCTATCCATGACATAATGATGAAAAACCATCTTCTAACCATGAGAATCAACCAAGGCATCAAACCATCAAAGAACTCAAAATGCACATCATGAGCTCCTCAAAAGAAATTAAATAACCATGATCCTCTACCAAGAAGATATACCACCATAACCAAATCAGAAAATCCAAGCTAATGAACATCAAGGACGTACCTGTATAACCAATCATGTCATGCCAAAATCCATGGCACCATGATCACATCCATGAATCGAGCATCTGGTTCTCAATAGTGTCCAACCTGTCAGCATAAAATAGTCAACCACAATCCTCTGCCATGACTGTACCTGGTAACATCATCTCATCCCTTCTACATGAAGATAAAATCATATGACTTAGGGCATAGACAACCCAAATCCAAGCCACCAATCTGAATATGCATCAATAATGAAAGATCAATGGGCAAAGACAACCCATAACCAAGCTATAAATGCAACCTGTAAGTATAGACCGCTTACAACACTGCTCAACTTGTAGATCCAACAAGTCATCATGCATATCCAAACCAAACACTGATAATCATATCATCATGAGACCAAACTGAAATATGAACTGAGTATACAATGACATCAACTCTTAAATCTCCAATGCCATAAACTCACAATGTTACCATAGTCAAAATATGTCTATAAACTGTTCAGATAAATATATCAACAAATAAATCATGCCAAACCTACACCAAATCTGAACCAATGTGTAGAGCTCTCCAAGAGCTTTCCGTTGACTACTCAAAGTCCAAAATCCGACTCCGTATGCCCAAGTTATGCCCTAATCCGTGCTCAAAATAAATAACATCTGACATTAGGGCTCTAAAAACCTAACAAAATTTTAAAATCACAGAACCAAACCTACACCATGTTGTAGTGCTCTGAATTAGCTTTCCAACGTCTGTAAGAACTCTGAAATTCGATATTCTGAGAGAAAGTTATGGCCGTTTTACTAAGATAGTCTTTTTACCATTTTCAGTACGATTTTTCATTTTTATTTTTTTTCAGTGACGAAAATTCCGACGGGATTAAATTTGACGGCCATCATGGGCTGAAACTAAAAAGCTCTTTCATTTCCTCTTAACATGGCCAAACTAGGGCATATTATATATCAAATTTTATGGAAATATCGACCCGGATCCAATGGTGAGGTCTGTTTTTACCCAAGAGGTCATTTCTGCATGCTACCCCCCAAAACCCTCATTTTAAATGAAACATCCGAAAAAATCTTTTTGTCCAACAATTTCACATGCCCAAATATTTTAACATCCCATCATAACAGCAAATCCAAAACCCTCAGATCTGCAATAAATCATTCATATATCTTGCCCTTTCTTTTATCCTCTCATGCATTCCCATGGATTCAATCTAGGGTTACAATAATAAAACCATAGCTCTTATACCACTTGTACGGAAACTTGGCAATAAAGAATATAACCGTTTCCACATAACCCATAATAGATCTAAAATAAACACGGAATTAAAATCCACATGCAAGAGAATAGATAACATACCCACAAAATTGTGACACAAGATATACCCTGGGAAACCCTCATTGAGGGAAAAAACCCAGCCTCCAAAAGCATCCATCATCATGTATTATTCAGCAAAAATACCATTTCCATACAACCATGGAAGCCTTCATGGCCATAGCCACAACCGAGCAAACTATGTGAACAAGCATGAATCCACACATCCCATGCCATGCTTTCAACCTTCACAAATGTTCCCTTGGCTAACCTGTCAAGCCTTGTCTCGCTCGACTCTTGCCTTTTGTCTTTTCCTTGTCACACTCTTACTCTTTACAACAACTACCCTTGTGGCTGCTTATATAGTAGCAAGTCCCACAAAACCACCAAGTGGTATTACATAAACCATGTGCTAAAACCATGTGTTACCTAACCCATTGACCCCACATTTAATATTGGGCATTTAATTCTTTTTTCCCCAATATTAAATAATTACATGAAATATTATCACAATGTTACAATACAACTCATCAAGAATATTCCATGAGAATTTTTACATGTTGCACATCCATCTAAGTACAATAAAATAAAATATAACAATATTATGCAATGTGTGCAACACCCATTATCTCAACAAATATCTCAACTCTCTCACAAATATCCCATTCATAAAACTTTATGAAGCTCACAAAGCCATAAATGACTCTTACAAGCCCATTCATTGCTCTTACAAGCCATTATGAGGGTCTTTATCAGATTTGAACCTCTTTTGTTGACCCCTCAACCCCTTTTGCTCTAACCAATGACCCTGTGACATGTGTCACTCCCTAATTGGTTATAAAGAAGCACAATCCATGTGCTCTCCTCTCATTCAATCTAAACCTTCCATATACTTTCTCCCATCCTTGCATCCTAGCCCTTGATCCCTCAAGCCCTTTGCCTATTTAAGGAATCCTTTCCCAAGCCATTTTAACACAATCTAGAAAGTAAAGCCATAATGCCATTTTGAGAAGCCATTTTTATATCAAATCCATTCACCAAAATCTATCAAAAATCCTCCATTGAAGCCCATTTGAGCATACATACATAATCAAGTCATCTTAGCTATTAGACACACCTCTACATCAAGTGATCATCCTCATTGAGAGAGCCCATCCATGGCTCATATTATCATTTGAGGACATCACTTTGTCTCTCATGAAGTTATGTTAAATTAGTATGCAAATGCTTTTTGATTGTTTTAATTTAGTGTTTCTAGCATACTAAAGTAGCATATACAGTGCTGAGCACTCTTTGTTTTCCTTATAGCTCCTAGATTTTCAATCAATTGTTGCAACTACAACTCGGCAAGATCATAAGTATGATCTTTCTTCACAATTTTGTAGCTCGTATCCACTGCAATGAAAGGTACACTATTTAATATTCTTGACTGCTAAAACTTGTGTGCTATTACCCTCACTACAAAAGCTATCAAGGGATGAGTGATTGTGTCAATGGTCATTCCCCTTTTATTCCAGACAACCCTTGTGTTCTTTTCAATGACTTCCTTTAACTCACTTCTGATAGTCTTTGGCTGATCTAGGGTTGGATAACATGTTACCCTATGAACAATTTTTTTTTTTTTAACTGGCCTATTCTCTAACCATACTGAGCTATCATGCATTTTGCTTAAGAAAATTTCAATCCACTTAGTTTTGAAAACATTGGAGAAATATAGGGCATGAGTTAACCCTTTCTTCTCGACAATATTGTAATATTCCTTCAATACTCAATTTTCACATAATCTCCCATATTCTTCTTTGATTTACATGTCACCTATGCTTCCAATCTTGTGAGTGTAATAATTCTTGACATCTTAAATCATCAAGTGTCGCAGTGGTATCATAGACAATGCACTAGAGGGATCTTGCTTATGTGTTATATCTAGAATAGCCTTGAGAATAGGTTGTTTGATCTTATTGCTAATTAACTAAATATTTAAAACCTCTTTTCCCTCTACACCTTTTTCTTTAGAAGAACTAGGTGCCATTGCATATATCTAGCATTTGCAAAATTTAAAACTACGTAGCTCGATATAGGGTAAATACCTTATAAATACTAATGAAATGGTGTCAAACAACTACTCAGATCTCCTACAAACACTCAGATCAAATTCTCAAGATTGCCTTTAGCTCTTTGTGTTCTTTCTCGAATTCAAATGATGTTAAATGAGCACAAATCAATCAAATAACCCTTAAAACACTACAATTAATGTTAAGTTCTTACACAATTAAAGCTCGACATCAATAGATTTCTGGCTCAATTAGCATCCACATGTCTTTCCATTCACTTGGAAAACATTATGAGCTCAGCCTCAACTAACCAATTTTGTTAGCTCAGCATCCACTAACATTTTACTCGGCAATCATAAGAGACTTTTCATACTCAATAGTAACATGAAAAACTGACAAAACTCAAAAGATTTTTCCTTGATTTATAATAACACTTTGCATATTTTATTCATGCATATGTAATCTTTTCATAACTAAATCTTTGGAACCGATGTATGGTATATCTTTTAAATATCAATCCTACATACCTCTTGATTGCTTAGTTTGATGAGGTGTGATCACCTAACCCATTAGGTGAAGTGATCCCATCTGCACTTCATGTGTTTCAATCATACTTTCTCTTCCATATCTTGTTCATCTCATCTCTAACATTTTCAATATCTGCCTTGCCTTTGCCTTTGTTGAACTCACAACTTGGAGCTTTTGACCTTGTTGGACAAAATTGACTAATGAGACCAATCTTCAAACAACTAAAACATGTGGTTTGACTCAACCACCTTTTGTAATCACTCTTGAAGTTTGTTCTAATACAATTCTTAGGAACATGTCCATATTCTTGACAGTAGTGGCAACTATACCTTGTATTATAATCCCAATCATAAGAGTTGTCATTATTCTTTACCTTTCTTTGCTTGTTTGATGCCCACTTGGGTTTGGATATGCATTCAAAAGCTCTATGTTCTTACTTCTAATAGTTGTAAAAATATCCTTCAAATATTTGAGTGTGCATGGTCTTGGTTATGCATTCATATGCCTAATGACCTTGTTTGTTGCACTCATGGCAGTGACCCATGCTCTTCTGCTTAACATTCTGACTTGCAGTCTTACTCTTGCGCACATTAGTAATATGTCCTTTCTTACCACAATTATGACAAGTAGGTTTTGAGTTCTTACCTTTGTTACTTCTTTCTTGAGCTCTTTTGGATGATTCTCCTTCTTTAGTACTAGTGTATCCCAGTCTAGATGTATCATTGTTAGATCTAGGAGATATCATCAATTATTCAAAGTATTTTATGGCTTCATTAGGTTTACTAAAACTTTTAGCAAAATCCTTTTCCCTTCTCAGCTCATTGCTCAACTATTCATTCTACAATTTCAGTGTTGTTATCTCATTGTCTTTACTATTTATTTCATGATTAGCAATCATGACTTGATTCATTTTTTCCAATTGCATTTGAGCAATCCTATTTACTTCCAATGATTTTTCTTCTAGTCTACTGGTCAAAACTCTTTTTCCATCTTCAATAATGACTTTGTCTTCTATAACTTTCTTTTTTTGTTTGGTCACCTCACATAGTAATATGATTTGTGATTCTTGCTCTATCTTAAGATTTTTGATCTCTTTAGCTAGGTTTTTGTTTTTTTTCCATTAGATCTGCAACTGTTGCATCAAATTCATTGAGGTTTCCATTTGCAAATAGCTTAGTAGTGTCCATCTCTTGGTATTGTGTGTCATTCTCCTCAATAGCAATTTCCTTCCTTCTTCTTGATTATTTCTTTAGATCTTCTCTTGCTTTATTCAGCTAATGTAGAATGAGTTGTATTTCAATTTCCTAGTTCTTAGTAACTTTTCCCAACTTGTAGACTTCCATTTCCAAGGTCTTTCCTCAAATTTTTTAGGCTTCACTCTTAGAGAATTATGCTTTAATACCAATTGTTGGAATTACAATAGAAAAGGTAAACTCTGGGGGAATCAGTGATTCAAACTTCTACCCATAAAATATTCACCACACATCCATCTCACATGTTCAATAAGTAAACTGAAATACCATGTAAAGCATATTCATCTAAATTATGTAAATAAGTAAGCATTCACACATATATAACACAAGATATGGTTATTTAGAAACCCTCCAATGAGAAAGTAAAACTGGGGTGGGGATGACACCCACAAATATTTGCTACTATAGCAATAAAATGTATCCAATGAAGGTTACAATGTTTGATCATGAAACATGATCTACCTTGTGAAAGGTCTACCCTGTTAAAGGCTTACAAAGATTGTTAGGTCTTACCCTGTTAAAGGATTTCAAAACCCTATTAGAAGTGTGCATGGTTAAAGGACTTCAACTCACAATTAAGTAAGCACCTTGTTAGAGGATTTCAATACAGCCTGTTAGGACTACTCTATTAAGAGATTTAATGAATTCAACTATTAGAATGTCTGGACAATGATTCTGTGATTTAGCACTCTATTGCTTGATGACAGATCATCTCTATATTGATGTGTACTTGATCCTTCTTGATTAGATATCTCTCTGATGTTCATTATTTCCTTGCTCTATTCTCCTTTAACTAATTCTTCAATGCAATTCAGATCATAATACCTTGGTCACCATGAATGTCTTGGTTTGCACATGTATAGCTCTCCTTGGTCATTCATTCATTCCCTTTTTCACACATAAGAAGTTTTAGGGTTTTTCCTCCTTAAGAAGACCTAGGTGACTTAAGGTTAGGTATGAATCAATGGTTGTGATTCATCCATATTGTCACTTAAACCTTCTCTTTACCTGAATGGATGCATGTAATACATAGGGATTCCCAATTAAGATTCATCCTTATCAAAAAAATATCATAATTCCATCCTTAAGTCAGCCCAAAAATGGTTTACATAGTAGTTTATGCCAATGCAAACAACTATGAAAAAATTGTATTACTCGGCATCCAAAGTCCCTAGTGCTCGGCACATACTGTGACTTCAATGTTGTCACTTGACATCTGAATGACTCAACATACATTGCTTGCTCGGCTCCTGAATCACCTAGCACAAACTATCTGCTCAAAACTTGAGTGACTCGGCATATGAGTGACTCGGCACTCACTTATACTCAGCATGCTCTAACTTATATGTTGTGCTCGACATATGTTACTTGTTTGGCATGAACTAGGTAAATGACTTAAGTGTATAGACACTCACTTGTCAAAACCAATCTAAGATTAATAATTGGTTCTGATGAAGGAATTTTAACAGCTTGAGGGTTCAAATCTTGGAGATGGAGGCTTACAAATTGGGAAATTTTATTGACAATCAAGTGATTGACATCCAATATACACTGTAGCAACTTGGAGCAGAAAGAGAGGAACTGAGGAAATCCCTTATAAAGAGAAAAGATATGGTAATTCAACATGATGATACACTATATGAAGAAGTTGATACATAAGGATTGTTTGACAATGGAAATTCTAATGAGAGTGATGTAGCCATTGTAGATCCACAAGAGAAGAATAGTATCTTGAGAGAAGTTACAGGATTGAAAAGAAAACATGAAATCCAGTCAGTAAGGCTATGTGAATTGACTAAACAAAAGAAGAAAGTTGAAGAAGGAAAAGTTGTCGCTGAGGAAGAAAAAATATAAATGGCTATCATAATTGAAGAAAGGTCATCTAATGTGCAAAAGCATGCATACACTTAGCTAGATAGGATAAATCAACTGATGCTTGAAAATCAGGAATTGAATAGGAAAGACATGGAGAAAGAAAATCTAAGATCACAGCACGACCTACTGAGGAATGAGTTGAGATCTAAGAAATAACTTGTGGAAAGGATGAACAAGCCCAGTGAAGCATTAAGATACTTTGAAGAATTGATGAGATCACCTAGGTCATCTAGCAACACTTCTAGACTAGGACATATAAAGCAACATTCATCTACTCAAAAAGGAGAATCATCCAAGAGTGGAGAGCTAAGGAATGCAAAATAAAAAGGCAAACCTACATGTTATCATTATGGTACACTTGGACACACTGCAAACATTTATAGAAGGAAGATTGGTATGCAAAACCCTAAATTTAAGTTTTATGGTTATTATTTTTACTGCAAGAAGAAAGGACACTAAAAACATGAGTGCGGATCTAAGATCAAAAATATACCTATTGCACCTAGATCTTAGGGATATTGTTAAAATTGTCAAAAATTTGGACATAGAGCATATGAATGCACATCACAGGCAAAACCTAACTGATCAAGAAGAAGGCTAGACAATGTACCTAAGAAAGTTTGTTCTAATTGTCAAAAGTTTGTTCTAATTGTCCCAAGGTTGGACATGTGAGTAAGAAATGCAGGACCCAAACACCAATACCAAATAATGAACACAACAAGGATAAAGAAAAAGTAGACATTGAACAAAGAAAGAAGGAGATGAATCAAACCTAGAAGAAAAAGGTGGAAGTAGAAAGTAGTCGAATAAATAAAGTTAAGGTCACCCAATCCAATGGAGAAGGTGATCACACTATCTCAAACTGATTAAGAAAGGTATGTAAGGAACAATATACTTAATGATTTATCTTACATCAGTTCCTAACATAAAAAGTGAAAAAGTTCATATCCACATGAGAAAAGATGCATTAGAACATATCTATGGAAAGAATAATGCAAAATAATCATTTACATTTTGAGTGTCAAGCATTAGTAAAATTGTCTATATTGACTAAGCATTGCAATATGGACCGAGTACCCCAAATATCAAACTAATGTATAGGCCGAGTTAGATGGAATCGACCAAGCTATATAATGGAGTCTGAGTTCAAAAGTTTAGTAATGATCAAGACAACTGGATTCCACCTAGAAATGATCACAACATTAATGGAGACCCCAACTTGAATGAATGGAGGTATATATCAAGAATTTGAAAGCATTTTACACACCTTACATTCATATTTCAAGAGCACAGAGCAATTTGAGAAATTAGCAAATTGATTTCAAAGGTGATTGGAAGCGAATTAATAGTGGAAGAGCGATAAAGTATTGATTTTAAGTTGTGTTGAGTTGTTCAAAAAGAAAAGTTTCAGAACTCTAACACAAGAAAATGACATCTTCATCATCTGCAACAAAGAATCAAGGGGAACAGGTAAGAAATGTTCAATTGGTGAAGAATGACACTTTTCCTCCACCTAAGTTTCATGTTATTCCTGAAATTGCAATGAAAGGAGATTCAATGGGTGCCCTATCATCGATACCACCTAAATTCATTATGATTCATGATGTAAGGAGTTGTTACATGTACAAAATTGGTGAATTTGGAGACAATGAAATTTTTATAGCATATGAGAAATTGTGTGATGAAGGAATATTAAATGATGAGTTTCAAATTTTTGAGAGGAAAGGGTTAACTCGTGCCCTAGATTTTTTGAGGAGTTTCAAAATCAAATGGATTAAACTTGTGCTAAGAAGAATTCATGATATGGAGTTGTGGTTAGAGAATGGACTAGTAAAGATTAGAAAGAAGGTAATCCATGCTATTACTAGTTACCCAACATTTGCTAAGAAGAAGACAATGTGTTGCCAAATTGAAGTAGCTATCAAGGCAAATACTAAAGCCAAGTGGAATGGACACGGACTTTTTACTTTTACCATCACTGATCTATTAATTGAGTTTGCAATGAGAGTAATCTCCAGTTAGTTTTATCAGTCGAGTTGATTGAATAGTGTGCCATGTATGGCAATTGACCATGTGTAGAAGATCATGATGAAGGATCATGAATATGATTTTTTTGAGTTGCAACAATTGCAACTAGTAGAGAACTTGACATTAGTCAGGAAAGCGAAGAATTTAATGTTTAAGTTCAAATCATTGATTATGTGCATTTTCTTTTACACTTGTAATTATTTTCCTGCTATTGGTAGTATTGTATGGGAACAAGAAAAACCTATTACAAAATAGATAACTGAGTATATAACATAGTTGGGAGAAAATTTTGAAGATATTCTAGATGGATATTTTGAAGAGTTCAAACAGAAGATGAGAAAGAGACTGAAGATCCCAGTATCATCAATTATGAAGCATTATAATGATATATATTTTCTAGTTGATACAGACAACACATTTATATAGGCAGTTAAACTAAGGAAAGCTTGGCTTAAACCTTTTTGCTATTAAATTGATAGCAATGATGTGAGTGCAAGTATTGTTGCACTACTAAAGGAAGAAATTGATGTAGAGGTTGAGCCCTTTGACAAGTATGAAGAAGTATAGGCTAGAATAACAATAGATATCAAGATTACTTCAACTGATAAGAAGGAAAGAAGATGATTGAAGACCTAGAAGGTAAACTAGGCACACAGTCCAAAAGAAAAGAACCTTTGATGATTACTCAAGGTCTTGCAGAAGATGAAGAAAATGATAGCAATGTCAAGGAAGAGGAAGAGAATGTAGAGAAAGAGGGCAAAGCCCTAGCACTAGTCACCCCACCTGTTAAGAAGGCTAAAATAGTAAAATTAACTAAGCCTAAGGTGAGGAAGGATGCAAAGAAGATGACATATAAGCCCCTCTCTCCTCCTACACCACAAAGACCAAGGACCAAGGTTGCAACAATAGTAAGTGTCGAGCCTCCAGTCAAGAAAGGAGTGATAAAAATCACAAAACATAGTGGCACAAGTGTAGAAAAGAGGAAATTACCAGCTACTATGGGCCAAACAAAAACAAGAAGGCTAGTAAAGCAAAAAGATATTGAAGAGGACGATGTAGAGAGGATTGAGTTTAATGAACCTAGTCATCACTAAGTCATTGTACCTATAAAGCCAAAAAATATTGATGAGGTATGTGCCACCATCAAAAACTCTACAAGTCTATTAGGATTTAGATATGTGAAGTATGATACATTAAGCAATGTTGATAAATCTAAGGTAGAAGAAGCCATGATAAAAATGATGGCTAATAATAAACATGCTCCTATTGAATTGGAAAAGAATAGTCCAAATGATTTGTATAGTAGACTTGATAAAAAGTGGCAACTTGCAACAAAAGTAGAGAAGAAAATTAGAGATGACACATTGGCCTATATTATGCCTAAATTGACAAATAAATAGGAGACACCATTTTTGGAGAAGTATAGGAATCAATTTGTTCCTAAATTCAAAACATTCATGATTTTATAGAATAAAATTGAGGCTCTTGTACAACAGAATAAATTGTTATGGAAGAGTATTTTTGCATTAACCACAAGAGGAGATAAACAAGAGAAAGAAGTGGACATAGTAACTATTGATGATTGTCAAAGTGATGGAGAAATTTTAGGTATGTCGAGCCCGCAAGGAAATGTATCACTTATTTGTGATACTACACCTAACACTCATGTACTGCAACAAATAAGGGACTATCCCAAGGAAGGAGAAGGAGAAGTAAAAAATGTTGTTGAACAAATGAAGACCTCAGAAGTTGAGGAACCATAAAGGAAGAAGCAAGAGCAAGAGGAATCAAACAAGAAAATAAATGTAGAGATATCTACTACAGGTTAAGAAGGATTTCATGTCTCTGGATCTTAGGATGAGGGAAATAAGGAGACTAGATATAAAGAAGAAGAGATAGCAAAAGAGAATGTAATGTTGAGTGTTACCATTATTGTTCCAAGCACTAAAGTACAAGAAAGACCAAGTGGTGACACCCCATCACCTACTCTTACTCTAGTAGTGTCAAGCACCAACACTCCAAAGAAAAGAAAAGGTAAGAAGATAAAGGACAATTCTCTAGATAATGTTTTTCATCTGGATGAAATTATTGAAATGCCAAAATGAGATCTAGCCAATCACACTTTTGAGAAAATTGTTATCTTACAAGGCATCCTATCAAGAAAGAAAAAAATAAGAAGAGATAGGGTGAAAAAAACAATAGAATTAGGTGTTGCATGATATAAAGGACATATGTGTTGATGCCTTTGATATTCAGACCATTGATGAGCAAGCCCCCATTATCTCTCAATTGGTGCAAATTGTTGAAAAAATCAAGACTAAGGATATTGAGGCAAATGAAAAACTTATGGTCTCGTCTGAGAAGAGATTTGAGAAGAGATCAATAAAAAAAATTTATATTGTCATTGCAGTTAGAAAATTTGAGTTGTAGGCACTCGTACAAAAGATTGAAGAACTTGTAAAGAAAATACAAGATCTATACAATATACTTTGTGATGTGACAAGGTTTTCTAATGAATTTCAAGAAAACATTCAGAGGATTCAGGCTAACATAAAGCTATCAAGAGGTTCTATCTCTCAATCAGTTGAATCGAGCTCAATGCATTATAACAGATTGTTGTTTGCACAAGGAAGGTTGGATGAGATACAAAAAAACATATATAAGAATGAGGACCAAACTCATCTCCATCCAGTCAATGTTGATACCTCACTTGGAGGTTATGTAATGAGGGCTAATTTCAACAAAAGATCTAGTGAAAAGATATCATAATATTTCTATTGTTGATAGCTTAATTAACTTGGCAGCCAATCTGGAGATAAAGATTAATGTTTTGGAGTTAGCAAGAACCACATGGGATCATGCTCTTTTCATGACCAATCAAATTCATAAACCATTCATTAGTAAATATGGTTTGATTCCACCTACACAACCCCAGCACCAAAGACCCTAGTACTAGACACTAGTGTCAAAAACAAAGGGGGTAGATAAGATAGAGCTTAAGGGGGATAGAGGATTTAATGGAATGAAATGATCAAGGGGGGTATGAAGAAGAATGATAAGATGAAAGAATGGTAAAGTTACAAAGATATGAAGTTCAGAGAGACAAAAAAATGACAAGGTATGACAAAGCTACAATCAGACTATTTTGAGTCATGTAAAGTATCTATTGTATATTGTATTGTAAAAGAAAAAAAAAATTGAGTCATAGGCTTAGGGGAGTACTCTTATTATTTTATTGTAAAGATGTAATCATGACAAAGTGTTTTTGTCACTATGTCAAAGGGGGAGATTGTCGGTATCTCTAAGTCTTGTTGTCTATTTAGTGTCAAACACTTAGTCATATATAAGACAGAGTCTGACAGTCATCACTACAACTAAGCTACTCTATACAAGATGAGTCATGTAAAGACTTGTAAATAATCATGTATATGTCGATCTCTATAGGAGCTGAGAAAGTCTTTGGTTATCGAGTACTTTCAATATAATTTGAGCCTAGTGAATGTAAAGCAGACGAAGCATATAGATGTCGAGTTATACAAAAGGTGCCAAGTACAATTAAGGTCAAGAAACAAGAACAAGAATAGTTATGATTGAGCATCAGAGACAATGAGTGTCAAGTAATGCAAAGAGAACGTAAAATTCTTGAATGATACAAACTTTGAGGTAAATCATTTCGAGCCGACATGGACACAACATTTAATTATCGTAGAGTTTGTTATAGAGGTTGTTATGCATTCTAACATGGATCATCGATTCCTGTAAGGGATGAAAAACCAATCAAATGAAGAGGCAAAAAGGGAAGTGTCTAAAATACTCTACAAATGTCTTTAAATAGGAAGATCCAAACCTTATTTTAATATGGTGAAGTATACAGAGTGACATATTGTAGAAGAGAGTGTGAATTGTGCGAAGAAGTTAAGTTTTGGATGTTGCATGCGAAAGTTGTGAAGAATAGAGTCAGTGACCTTATGAAGTAGTGAAGGATGTAGTAAAGCTATATCACATTGGAGATTAGATCAGAGATTGGAAGAAGGAGATCTATAATCAATAATTATAAATGCAAACTGAAGGATCAAGTACTAAATCAATATTGACAAATTGAATAAGACCTAATCTCTTAACAGTGTGGTTTTAACAGACCTTTGTAAATCTCCTAACAGAGTCCTTACTTATTGTAAGTGTAAAATCCTTTAATAAAGGTAAGACCTAAAAATCTTAAAAGTTTTTAATCGAGCAGACCCCTTAAAGGGTAGATCATCAAAAGTGATCAAAATTGTAACCCTAATAGGTTAACTTTGTTACTGCAGTACTAAAGAGTTGTAGGTATCATCCCCACCCCAATTTTATGTTCACCTTGAAGTGTTTATGGGTTACCAAATATTTTGTGTTATGTGTTTACATTTCATGGACATGATGCATAGTTAGATCTATTTCAGCATTTAATTTTTCAAGTGGTGTTATGCGTAAGCTAGATATGAGATGGTTAATATGGTAAATACAGCTAAGATGTTTTGAAGGATAAAATTTTTTCAAAGCCTCTAAAACCTTTTAAGCTAAGTTTAAGTTTGTATACCCTACTACCAAAAAAATTTAGTAACTTCACAAATAGACTTTGATATTGCAATGAAACTTTATCAGTAGGTTGATATATCTTAAATGAACCTTCAGGGAAGAAACCATGAAATTCCAAGTTCGAACAACAAACTTACAAAAAAAATAGTAAGCTTTTAGAAATATCAACCTACATTGAGATAGCCCTTATTCAGAGACAAACCGAAAATATTTTTGAGGGGATACAAGATTGGTCTTACACATGGGACACTCCTACATTAGTACTAGAAGATGTGGCTTTAATTGATTAAAGATCATTCTATGAGAGGCTCATAAATTACTTAGAACAATTTATGTTTTATCCTCAACCAATGATGTTGTGGCTAACTCTGGTGAATCCTTGTGGTCAAGGCATTGTGGTGATGTGAAAATATAACATGTAATGACGACATTGCCTTCCATCAATGATGGCAATCAAATTTCTTGAAGTTGGGCATGTTGTTGGAAAAAGTGAAATTGTCTAGTTGTTCTTGGTTAGATTGGTGTGTGATTGAAATTGGAAAATGATGGATTAGAGTTTGGTAATACTTTTTGGTGGGCCAACATTTTGGTTAAGGCAGCAGTTTCCCTAACAAGTGAAGACTGTATTTATATTTCAGCCAATGTATTTATAAAGTTGTATATGATGAATGCATGTTGTGGTTTGTAATGTGTTGGTTGTCTATTAGAAGAGACAAAATTTAAGCTTAATTGGATATGAACAAGAAAAGGAGAAGTTCTACTCTTAGATCATCTCACTTGTTGAATCCTAACAGGTTCTCTAAGTTAAATCACTTAACTAGGTCACTCCAAACAAAATGAGTGGGATCCTACGTCTGAAGTTGAATCCCTTAACTATGTGGTTGATTAATTTGATTTTTAAACCCTTTCAAAAGGTTACTCCTAATAGGATAAAAGATCTTGATAGGGCTAGAGGAAAATCCCTTAACTAGGTGACCCTTAATGGGGTATTCTCTCAATCGGGCATTATTGCAAGCTCCTAATATGGCTAGGTCTTTAATCTAGCATACTTCAAAGGAGTGCAAATTTTTATGGGTACTAATCCTCATCATGGTTTTCTCTCTGACCTAGGATTTACACATGAAAAATCTTGGTGTTCTTGTGTTATTCTTTGGATGGTTTTATGTGTCTCATCATTTATTGGTTCATAAGTTAAATTAGGATGCATGTGGTTGTATTATTGATTAATAGATATAATTTAGGTTTGAATAGTTGATAACAGTTTGAATATGGTAGAATACTGATAGCACACCACCCCTCCCCCCCCCCCCCCCCCACACACACACTAGCAACTTAGACCTTAAAGTAGAAGTAGTGCTAAGATGGGTGATGTCCTAGTTACTCTTACAAAGTTGACTAAGCTGAAATGAGTCTCAAATGGACCATTTATGTACATGAAAAATAGGTTTGTATGAGAAATCACTCACAAAACATGGGTCATTGAGCTTGATTCAAATCATATCTAGTTGAATTCTACTAAAATATCAAAATTTGATAATAGATCATAGAGGAACATCTGAATTATGGCGTCGCGCAGGAGATGCTTTGTTAGGGTTTCCTATGGGAAGAAAATTGATGATGGGGAGTCAGACAACAATGATGACAAAGATGGACAATGTTTACGCTATGATAGGTGGTTGTTTGATATTGGGTCGAATCTATTTTAGCCTTTCCATGGCTTGACTTTGGTTTTTTTAAAGCAATTTATGGTGGTTTACTTGGGTTTAAGGGCTTCTGACTATGCAGATTCTCTATTTTGTTGTTTGGGTTTAGTGTCTTTCACTGGCTCTTTTTTATGGGGGGCTTGAATGTTGCCAAGCTTGCTCCTCCCCCTCTCTTCTTTAGATTTCTCCGCTTGTTGGAACCATGTCTCTTCATCTCACTTTGGGAGTGCATATGGTTTTAGGGTTCTTTTGTTTTGGAGTTTCAGGAAGAGTTTGAACCTGGTAGAGTTCATATATATATTTCACTTTGCAGGTTGTTCCTCTTGGATATTTGTTGGTTCATATGTGGGAAGAAGGCTTTGTTGTAATGGTTATGGTTTCCCTTTGAAGCGAGTATTCTTTGGAGGCCTTGTAGCTGCCATTTTGGAGTCTCTTCCTTTAAGAATGAAGGGTTTTGGTTAGTTTGGGAGAGGTTGAAGGAGAGATCTAATTTTCTTATGCCTAGGGACCTTGACGGTTTCAATCTCTCTTTCTTCACTTCTTTCTCCATTTTCCTTTTCTATTCTATTATCATGACTAATGGGGATCAAGATTTTCAATGCTATGTTGAGTTTCAGATTGGTGGCTTCTTGTGGACTTATGTTGTCTAGTTGGTGGTTGTTTCAAAATGGGGAGTTAAATTTTTGTTAGCTTTGAGTTGGAAGAGGTTGGGAGTTGGCTATCTTTTGAGAAGGGATATTGATGATGCTTTTACTTCCCTCTTTCTCTCTTACTACAGTTTTTAGCTTCCATTTTTCTTATGGCTTCTCTTTCTTTATGGTGGCTCCATGTTCATATTTGGTGATAAGTGCTTTCTTGGAGGATTTCTTTTGATGGGCTTTTGGACTCCTCTTCGAATTTGTTTCTTCAGGAATCTCGTCAATTTTTCTCTTGATGGCTCTTCCTATTGGATTGTGGGTTTACTAGCTAATTTGGTGTGTTCAAAGGTTGGGACTATTTATTTTATGCCATGGAACTTTGATGCTTATGGTCCCTCCTTCTCCTTTGTCTCTAGTTTCCTCTCTATCTTCCTAGAAGAGTTTTTTCTAGTTTTACTCCCTTACTGGGGATCTTGTAGGCATAGTGGTGACTTTTGGCTTGTTGCCTCCATTTGGATGACTCTGATGTTCCTTTCCTAGTGGCACTATACCCTCTCCTTTTGGGTCAATATTTTGTTGTTTTGTGTTGTTTGTTAGAGATTGGAAGAGTGAGAGTTCTATTGCTAGGGTGCTTTGAAGATTTTGGACTCTCCTTCCTCTCTTGCTTCAGTTACTATTGTTCTCAAAATTTGATGGCTCGTAGTCTAGAGGGTTGCCTTCTACTTGGATGGATGCTTCATGGTTGGAGTTTGGTGTATTAGTGAAGGTTGTTTGGTGTATGGAAGGTTTTGAGATTCTTTCGATTTGGAGTCTTTGATGATCTTATCCATGGTATATCTTACCTCTCTCTAATTTCCCAAGTTTTTCCTGTGTTGTTCTCTCTTTGGAAAGGAAACTTTATTCAAGGCATCCTCATTATGTGGATTTTTGGCTCCTTGTTGGGTTTGGTGAGGAGGTTTGATGGTGTTGAATGTTTTTCACCAAGGGACTTCATTTTTTTCAGTCTATCTCTCTTCTTCACTACCTTCAGGCTCCTTTTTCCTAGGTCGATGAGGGTTGATTTGCTTTTTCTTTCTTAATGGTGCAGGTGGATTTGGTGGAGGGTTTTCATTTTACTTTTTTGAGGGCTTTTGATGACTTCGCACCCTACTCTCTTATTCACCACTTCTGGTTCCTACCTCCTACCATGAAAGAGTGTCTTAAGACTTATGCTTCTAGTTCCAAACTTATTTTCCTATTGAGTTTGAGAAGTTTTCTATTTTGAGGTGGTGACTGATGTGTGTGTGATTCTCGGAAGGTTTCAAATTTATGGGCTCTCGTTGGTTGATTGTTCTAATCATATCTTGATGTTTTACTAGTGGTGGGATGGTTGCTGGCAGTTTCTAAGTTTCGTTTGGTTGGGGGACTTTGATGATCTTAGGCTTTCTTTTCTCCTCTGTCTACTTCCTACTCTTGGCTTGATAATGACTCTTAACCAGTGGAATGGTGCTAGTTCTCCCACTTTGGTGGTGTTGGTTGTTGGGTTTGTTTCTTTTCACAACCTTCTTTTCCCAGTGGGGAAAGGGTAGTTTCTTCCTAGATCATGGTCGTCTTCTCCTTTTGAGGTGGTCGCATCTTCTTTTGAGGTGGAGATGTTTGATGGTCTTTGGCTCTTCAAAAGAATTTTGCAAGAGGATATGGATGGGGCCACTGTGATTAATTATAACCCTTTTGTGTTGCTCCTAAATGTGACGGGGTTTAGACCATTGATAATCCTAAGTGGTCCGCAAATTGGAAAGTAATTGGTCATCTTGTCTTTGATGTAAGATGCTAGGTTTGGGGGAGGCTTGGTCCTCGCTCTAGTTACGACTTCTATGATGCTTTCTTACTGGCTACAAACTCTTGGTTCCATTGTGTTACCTTTCATGCAGTCTTTTTATTGTGGTGTTGGACTTCTTCTGTTAACACATTGTTTCATAGTGGGACTTCATGTAATATTTCTATATGCTTGGCTATATAGGGTTTTAGGTCCCTTCACAACCTATTTTTACCTTAATAAAAAAAAAATCAAAATTTGACACACAACCAAAAACATCACATAATTGTCAAAAATGTTGATAAAAGTAATATATATTGTTAAATGTTATTTCTTGGATGCACTTCCATCATCCTCTACTAGTCATCTGAACTTCTTAGGGAAATTTTTAAATAAATATCAATAAAGTGATCACATATGAATGTTAATCTAGATTTGTTCTTTTAAGTTTGGAAATGAATGTAATCCTATGTAAATCTTGACTCAAACATAAATGAGAACTTGCAATCTTCACTAATAGTGGTGCAACTATTATAAGGATCAAAGGGGAAGTAATAAGATGATGTAAGATGTAGACTTATTGTAGGGAATTTGTAGGTACAATATACTATTTATTTATATTATTTTTATATTTAAGAATCATAGATAGTTTTATGTAAATTTTGGATTAAGTGCAAAAAATAACACAAAATCTTCTTTTACAATGATGGAACTATTATTACTTAAAAATTAAAAATAAAGAAGTTAAATTGATGCAACCACTTATAATGAAAATACATTCGATGACTCTACACATTTCCTTCCCTTCTTTTATGTGTTTCCTATCTAATTTATATTTTTTGAATTACTGTTATTAAAACCAATATATATACACATCTCATATAAATAGCATTAATTGAGTCAATATATGAGTATTTATATGGATTTTTTCTTTAATGTTTGGAGTACAAGTAAATATTGATTTAAACATAAATTATCATTTAGCATGTCCTTTAGAAATGTCCTACCTAATATAGTCTAGGGACTAAAGGGGTTCAAATAACATATGTACATCATCTATTACTAAATTATAAGACAATATAAGGCGTGGATTTATTTCAAAGATCTTGGAATGCATGTACACCATCTTTTACAGTAGTTATTTGAGCTTCCTCAATAAATTTATAAATTAAATAGCAATAGAGTGGTCTCATATGATTGTTTATTAGTAAATTCTAGTAAATTTTGAATCAGACATAAACAATAATCAAGAATCTTCTTTTATAATACGTTAGAGCAACTATACTTTAGAGATCAACAATAACAATCAAAAAATAAAATGGGTTGCTATTTAAGCAATTCATTGACAGTAAATCTTCCATATAGCTACACATATTTCCTTCCCTCCTTTTTTAACAATTTCTCCTCCAAAATTCATTTTCATAATTTATATTATTAACACATAAATCTTATTTAAAATTAAAATAAAATTTAAAAGTCATATGACCATTTACTCCCATAAAAACTATTGTAATGTTCAAACCTAAATAATTAATAAAGTTAATGTGTCATTGTTCTATTAGTGAAGTTGAATAGTTCTCGATAAAGTTCTAAGATGTTATTTAAAAGGAATGACGTAAAATCCTCATGTCTTTTACTTAAATTAAAGAAAATAATTAACAAGATTGTTTATAAACAAGTAACAAATTTACAAAGACTACTTAGACAAATTTGAAGAACGAATACTCTCAAATGAAATAAATTAAAACAACATTATGTAGAAGATAAAAGAATCACTAATAAAACAAGTGTGATGCTTGTATTTGTGGTAAATTGTAATAATTTAAAGTTTATTAAATTATTAAATAAATGCAATAAATAGAAGTAGAATATAAGTACTAAAAATTTGATGACAAGAATTATTTAAATTAAATGATTATACAATATTAAAATAAAAACTATTAAATTAATATAGAAATAATGTATAATAGTATTCAAAAATTTATGTACATTTTATATATAAAATAAAATATAATTATTAAAAATAATGAATTAGTGTGTGGAATATTATAGAAAAAAAATTTAGAATATGAAATAGGTGAACACAAAAATATAAATTAAGATGAATAAAGATTAAAGTTAGAAGAGAAATAATTAATCTAAAAATAAATAAAGTTTACAAAGCATCCAGAATATTGCCTCAGGTTTTAAACTAGAAGTTGCACGCTTTTGTGTCAGATAGATGCTCGAAAATATAATTATTTTTTAAGATAGAATCTTATGTGAATTAGATTACTAATAATTTTCAACTTAAATAAACTAATATTTACTAAAATATTTTAAATAGATTAATAAATATTATTTATTTAAATTCAATTTATCAAATATGAAAAAATTATCATTTGAAAAATTAATAAGAGAAATAAATAATAATAATATGAAAAAATAATGTTGTCTCTAACAAATAAAAAATCTAAACTAATATATAATTTTTTATTTTATTTTTTCAATCGGTAAGAGGCCGAGGCCAAGGTTTATTATTATTATTATTTTTCGTGATTAATTATTTCAATTATTAGTTAATCTTGAGTAGATTTGAATCCAAGACCTCCCAATTAAGAGGCTCACAATTTACCATTGCACTGTAGGCTCTTTTCTAAAATTAAATAATTTTAAAACTAAAACCTAAATCAATTTTAAAAAATCAAAAGTTAAATAAATACAAAATGACAACATGAGCTAATGTGGAAATCAGAAGTAATTATTTTTTAAATAAATAGGAAATGAAAAATAATAGTTAAAAGTGAAGATTTAAAATATAATATTATGTGAACAAATTAGATTACTAATAATTTTCAATTTAAATAACATAATATTTACTAAAGTTTTTTAAATAGTTAATAAATATTATTTATTTAAATTCAATTTATCAAATATGAGAAAAAAAAATCATTTAAAAAAAATCTCATCAAAAAATCTATTATGAAAAATTAATAAGAAAAATATGAAAAAATAGCAACATCTCTAACAAATATTATATTGACTAAATAAATTATAGAGATTAAAATATAAGATTTAAAAAACTAAACTAATATAAATAATAATTTTAAATAATTTTAAAAACTAAAATTTAAATCACAACATGAGCTAATTGAGTATCACAAGTAATTGTTTTTTAAATAAAGAAAAGACAATAGTTAAAAATAGAAATAACAACTAATAAATATTAAAACAAAAATTAAAAATAGAAAGATAAAAACCAGAGTAAATAATTAACAAAGATTTACAAATTTCCATTCAAACTTTCTATAGACTAAATTAAAAAATTCATAAGGAAAAATATATATCCTCAAAACAATTTTAAACAGCCTCTTAAATAAAAATAATTATATAAATAAAAAGTAAGATAATCCTTGAATTAGAAAAAACCCTATTAAAGTAAAAATTATTTGACATCAATTTGAAAAGGCTCTCTTTCTTTTTTTCCTGTTTTAGCCCAATAAAGAACAAAATATCCCTCCACCTCCAATGAAAAATGTTTTGGAATCCTCCTTGTGTTCTTCCCGGATCATTGCCACGCAAATGACTTATTCACCAGCTTTTCAGCGTGGTGTTTGGATTTTGACATCTGATGTTCAACAAACAGTAGACTAAGCATGGCGGCGGCTGTAAGTATAAATCTACAATAAAAATTATTAACCCTAGAAATCCAAAACCAGCGGTAGAAGTCCTGAAAACAACGGGCTGCAAATGAAAGGTTTGAAAACCCTACCTACAGATGATGTAACTGATCATAAAAATGAATATCTTACTACGGTATGGATGACGAAAATGTCGAAAAATTCTTTCGCTTTCTGACTTATTTGCAGATGCATTGAACCTACGTGTGATTCATCGAACTAATGTCTTGTTAAATAGAAATGTTTACGTCTTCTGGAGGAACAGGGAGGGCCCTTTTCCCAAACCTAATTGATATTTAAAGCAGGTTCAATGATTATTACTGGTCGTGAGAGGGAATTGTTGTACCTAATCAAACCCTATGGAATGATGATAAAGCGAATCTTTCCAGCGAAGTTAAATTATATTTGCTGGAAAATTACGGAATCCGGCTCCAAGAAAGCGTTAAATTTGATGGCGGCTGATCTGAGAACTGTTCAGCTACAGTTTTCTAAAGATTTTTTTAAAATCTTTGTTTTAGCTTATTTGTCTTCAAATTTGATGGCGGCTGGTTTGAGATCAGTGCAGATAAAGTTTTTGAGATCAGTACAGATAAAGTTTTCTGATGAATTTATTTTGGTTCAAATTCTTTGCTTATTTGGCTCGAGGGTTATGGTGGAGTTAGTGGACATGTGTTTTATTAAGATGGATGTATCTGTGCTGTCCCTGTGTCGAAGTTTTCTAGGATTTGAAAGGGATTCTTTGGATGTTTACTTTTTTGTTGGGTTGTGGTTATCAATGGATAAAGGTTGAAGTTTTAGGGTTTGAAATAGGGGAAGTTTTCTAGGAAGGGTTAAGGGGATTTTTAGATGTTTATTGTTTTGTATGGAGTGGTGAGTGATGATTTTTAGGGTTGAAGTTTTGGTTTTGGATAGGTAAGTTTGCTAGGTTGAGAATGAATTCTTGGATGGTGATTGTTTTGTTTGATTCATTGGATTGTGCTTGCTGATACGTTTCAATTTGAGATAGGTGAATTTTTCTGGAGTTAAAAATATATTCTTAAATCTATGTTGTTTTGTTGGGTTGTGGTAGTTCATGACTAAATATTCAAGTTTTAGGATTGGGATAGGTGTGGTTTGGCTGATTTTAAGGCACTCATTTCTTTTAGAGTAGTTGTAGGAAAGTCATGGTCGGAATTGACTTCAGTCTTCTAAATTGTTTTGAGATGAAACTTAATTTTTGAGGAAAGTCATGGGTAGAAGTGACTTTTGTCCTCAATTTCCTTGAAACAAAGAGCATTATGTGGTTCACTTTATTGGACGGTTTTCTATCAACTTTAAACTATGTTGAAGACTTGTAACTTAGGAATAGACTCGTGCTTACAATTTCATGCAGCTTTGGTTATATTTATACGAAGATTCATGTTTTGGTCATTGTCAATGGAGTGTTCTTGTTTTAAGGACTTCTTGTTTGTTTGGAAGTTGTATCGAAGAAAATGATGGATGGAATTGACTTTGGCCTTCTCAAATCTTTGAAATTAAAAATTTAAGGTGGTTTTTATCTATTTGTTTCACTTTAAGGTTATAGTAGAGGCTTCTATTCATAGAAACCGCAATCTATTAATTTATCATTCTACACACAGAGAAATATTTAATTTTACATTGGTGAGCTTAATATTTTGCTTGCAAATGGGGTTGCAAGCAGAGTGGATTTAACCATAGAGAAAATTTTGTAGCTAAGTGCGTTCAACCTAGAGTAGCATTGGGATGGGTGACCTTTTGCTTGGTACTTCACCTCTATGAGCATCACCTAGATAATAAGGAGTGTTTATTATTTCCATGATTAATTAATAATCAAAAAATTACACAATTGAATCTTGATAGCAATACCATAAGTTTAATTAATTATTCTCTATTCCCATGATTAATTTAATAAATTATTCGTTAATAAAATAACTTATTATTTAATTAATTATCATTCTTGAAATTAATTTTCACTTCTTCCCTAATATTAATTAATTAAACTAATTTAATCAGATAACTTTAGCCCCTAATTTTCCAAAAAAAATTAATTAATTAATCCATAACTAAATATTCTAGGTTTTAGGATTGAGATAGGTGGAGTGTGGCTGATTTTGAGGCACTCATTTGTTTTAGAGTAGTTGTGTGATAGTCATCGTTGGAATTGACTTCGAGCTTCTAAATTGTTTTGAAATGAATGTGAATTTTTTAGGAAAGTCATGGGTGGAAGTGACTTTGTCCTCCTTGATTTCTTGAAATGGTTTACTTTATTGTGGGGACTTTTATCAACTTCCTATGTTGAAGATTTATAGCTTAGGAATAGAGTCCTATGTGTTTACTATTCCATGTGGCTTTGGTTATAATTATATGAAGATTCATGTTTTCTGTCATTGTAAATGGAGTGTTCTTGTTTTAAGGATCTATTTGTTTGTTTGGAAGTTGTATAAGAGAAAATGATAAATGGAATTGACTTTGGCCTTCTCAAATCTTTGAAATTAAAAACATAAGGTAATTTTTATTTATTTGTTTAACCTGAAGATTATAATAAAGGCATTCATAGACACCTCAAACTCTTAATTTACCATTTTGCATACATACAGAAATATTTAATTATAAATTGATGAGCTTAAAGGGATTCCTAATATTTTGCTTTCAAATGGGGTTGCAAGCATAGCAGATTTAATCATAGACAAAATTTTGTAGTTAAGTGTTGGAGTAGTATTGGGATGGGTGACATTTTGAGAAGTATTGATACTTCACCTCTATGAGCATCACTTAGATGCTAATGAGTGTTAACTGTTTCCATGATTAATTAGTACCCATAAAACTACATAATTGAATCTTGATAGCAATATCATAACATTAAATTTATATTCCCTATTCCCATGATTAATTAAATAAATTATTGATTAATTACATAAATCATTAAGTAATTACCACTCTTGAACTTAATTTTCCTTCTTACCTAAATTAATTAATTAAACTAATTTAATTAATTAAATTTAGCCCCTAATTTTTCAAATCAATTAAATTAATTAATCCATATTACTAGTACCTCTTTTTTTGTTTGTTCCATACCAACTCAATCATCAAAACTTTCAAAACTATTTATAAAATCTTATCACGTGAATTAAAATGTTAACTTGCTATCATTTATCATGTGTCCCTATTCTCCTCATGCTCCCCCATATAAGCATGCCACCTCAACTCACACCTTTACTCACAGTGTAAGCATGCTCTCATGGAAGCACCTTTGACTTCTACTTCATCCTTCAACATGTGTGAGTGTACTAGTTTGCAAGCTTCTTAGCTCTTGACTTAATCCTCACTCCTTTGATTGTGCGTATGGGGGCATATCCTTCACACATGACAATTTGTCCACATTTGTCTAAGCATGTCTTCACTTCATGGATACATCTTTCCTGTATTATTCCCTCTTCTCCATCCTTCTTAAAATCCTAGCCCTCCACCAACTTTGCATCTTCACCCTTAATTTTCCTCATGAAAAAATCTTTAAATTGGAGATCTTCCTTCCATTAACATTTACTTCCATGCAATATACATGCTATTGTTTCTTATTTCGTATAAGAATATATGTCCACTTTCATGATAATATCATATTGATAATTTTCAACTATACACATGAATTCAATATGTTATCTATTGAGAGTCAATTTATTACATCCTTAGTTATTCTTATGTTAGTGCATTAAGCAAGTTGTACATGACAATAATCAATAAGCATCTTATCGAGTTAAAATGGGGAACAAGGTATAACTGTTGTTTATTGTTTTGTATGGGGTGGTGGTTGATGATTGAAGGTTGGAGTGTTAGGTTATTCATTAAAGTTTTGGTTTTGGAGAACGAATTCTTAGATGTTGATTGTTTTGTTTTGTTTGATTCATTGGATTGTGTAGTTGCTGATAGGTAAATATTAAAGTTTTCTATTGGAGGCGTGAATTTTTCTAGGCTTAAGAATATATTTTTAAATCTTTATTCTTTTGTTGAGTTGTGGTAGTTTATGACTAAATAATCAATTTTTAGGATTGGGATAAGTGGAGTGTTGTTGATTTTGAGGCACTCATTTGTTTTAGAGTAGTTGTGGGATAGTCATGGTTGGAATTGACTTTGATATTCTAAATTGTTTTGAAATGAATGTAATTTTTTTAGTAAAGTCATAGGTGGAAGTGCCTTTGTCCTACTCAATTTCTTTGAAATGAAGAGCATTATGTGGCTTACTTTCTATGTTGAAGATTCGTAGCTTAAGAATAGATTCCTAGGTGTTTACTACTTAATGTGGCTTTTATTATAATTATACAAAGATTCATGTTTTGTGTCATTGAAAATGGAGTGTTCTTGTTTTAAGGACTTTTTGTTTGTTTGGAAGTTCTATTGGAGAAAGTTATCTTGCTTTGTAGGAGGGAGGGAGGGAGAGAGAGAGAGAGAGAGAGAGAGAGAGAGCTTGGTACTTCTATGCTTCTTCTACATTGATCTAGAATGAAATTTGGCTAGCTTACAAATATAGTCAAAGTCCGGCTGTGAAATATCTCCTCCCATAAATTTTAATGAACCCATACATTCCTCATTAACGCCTCTCAAAAAATACAAGTTATGTTGTCTAGATTTCTTCAACGAAAACTCATCTTTCTAAATAATTCTCAGAGGTTCATCCTCTCTTTGAAACATACTAAAAGAATCCTCCTTCATATCCACACCTTCACATTAGTCTTGATATTTTTGTAAAAAAATTCTTCCATTATACCTAGACTAGTAATGGCATTTCTTCCCAAACCCTCAAAACTATCTCAAAGAGACATCATTTAGGGTGGCCAAAGAGAGCTTAATCCATAAGCATCACCGGTATAGTCATAGCTATGACATAAAACATCAAATTCAAACAAAAAAGTATTAGGATCTTCTATGACTAGGCCATGATAATTAGGCAAGGCTAATGGGGGGTATGTTTCAAAGGGTAGCACCTCTTTCCCAGTCTAATATTGGGAATTCAAAGGTAATAGGGTCTCTAGGATTTTCCACTTCCTCTTCAGCCATCGTGGGTTCTTCTATAGACTCTGAAATGTTGGAAGGTTCTAATTAGATGGGGTCCCCAAAAGGGTCTTCTCCTATTATTGTGTTTGTATTATCCTTTGGTCCTCTTATCAAATGGGAAACATATGCTAATCCAGTAATTGTAGCCAATTTCTCTTTTGTACATGGAGAATAGGCAGAAAAAAATCATTCACAACATTTTCTTTATAAGATGCAAAAAAGATCTCTGAGTTGTTTTTGTCCTTTGATATTCCATTCTATCTATGTGTAAGATGAGAAGAGGATTAAAAATTGCCAGTGGAAGCCAAGGAATTCATTGGCGATGGTTCATGGTGGAGTATGGAGTCCCTCCTTTCCTATGAGTGAAGAAGATTGATTTCAACACAAATCCTGATTTTGTTCGTCCCCTGGGAGGGGCAGTTGAGGCTCTTTAGCAGAAATAAATGAATCTGTTTAATCTAAAAACGAAGTCTGGCAGGAATTTTTCGGGTTTTTAATTTTTTTTAAACCAGGGATTGATAACATGTTATGAAACTTTTCCTCGAAGTGTTGATGATTGCTTCAAAGTTTTATTTTGGTTTTGGGGGAGGGACCGAATATATATCCTCACCAATCCTTAAAAAATGATTATGATTCTATGAGAAAAAGCACAAGGAAAACTAGTAGGAAATACTGAAACTCAAATAAAAAATTTACAGCATTTGAATAAGGATTATTTGGGCATCTGTCAACTTTTCAAAATCATAACATACCTCTGCAACCATTGCGTTAATTATCTTCTAATCTTTTTAGCAGAATTGCTTAGAAGTTTCCTGGGACACACCTTTGAGGCACTGAAACTCTTTAATATTCCCAATATTGCTTGCATTCATCAGGAGGATGAATGAAGCACTACAAATTGAAAGGACCGTAGATCTCCATATTTGCATTATTTCACTTAACAACAAATACTTGAAACTGTAATAAATCGTTCACAACATTTGCATAACGATTATTTGGACCTTTCTATAACTTTTCACATACCTCTGCAAGCATTGCATTTATTGTATTCTCATTTATTTAGCGAAATCGCTTAGAAGTTTCCAGGGACACACCTTTGAGGCACTGAGATTCTTTAATATTCTCAGCATTGCTTGCATTCATCAGGATGGTGAATGAAGCATTACAAATTGAAAGGAGCAAAGATCTCCATATTTGCATTATTTTAACTTGGTAGCCACCTTGGTATGATTAGACAAATTATATACGAACAATCCAATTACAAGAACAACTGCACCCATAAGGAATCCTGGAGGTAGAGTGGAATCCACTCCAATATATGGGAGTGGAAGTGTAAACATATAAATTGAGAGTGGAACTGCAGAAACAAATGTAGTGCCATTAAATTCTAGCAAACCAATAAGAAATATCCAACTAAGATTTTTGTGAGAACAGGAGACAAAAATGAGAATTTTTTGATTGAGCTACCTGAAAATGTTGCAGCAAGAGAAGAGACTACTGCAGAAGAGATCTTGAGAAGATGCAGCAAAGAAATATTAAAGCCCATGTTTACTATAATGAAAAGCAGTGGCAACAAAGGAGCTCCTTCACATCCTGAATACCATGTTCAAAATGAATATCAAAATAAAATTAATGCCTCAATATATACTGGAATTTATGAAATTCATTACTGCATACTTGTGGATATGGGTTCTCATTGCTCAACCAAATACTGAACGAGTTTTCTGCAATGTGCCCACTATACTATGCAGACTCAAAGCAAAACAAGAAAATACAATAATATGCAGGTTCCTATAAAAACAAAAGAATCATACATCATCCAGAAAATAGAACAAAATGACCATAGTTGTTTGCAACGGAGTCCTGATCTTATGATTATCCACATTTTATCCAGGTTTGTAGGTTATTTACTTAATATGAAAGTTCCAATAAATCCCTCAAAACCTGAGTAAATTTATGAAAACATTACACATCTGATTTGAATATTTAATAATATTATATCTCTCTCAATTTTTGTTCTGCAAGCAAATTGCAAACATCAAACGGTATCAAAGCCAATGGAAATGTGGGAAGGCCAAGAGACAAACTGCATAATGAATAGAGGCAGGAAAGCTTGTAATAATTAGACAATCCTATTATAGAGGCACATCCAGTCATTCATAGAAGAATTACTGATCAATTGGCTGAGACATGAGTAGAGAAAAGGTTTAATCATGAAGCAGTCCTATTGTAAGGACATGGTCAGTTATTCAAAAAGGAGAACTACTGACCAAATTGCAGAGGTGTGAAGAAAGATGAAGTTGTAGTCATGAGACAGTCCTACCATACAGACATGGGAAGTTAAATTGCTGATCAAATCATGGAGGCTCTGAAGCAAAGGAGGGAAAAATTCAAATACCCCTAGAGAGCTTGAAAAAAGGATTTGTTATACGCAGCATATGATTTCATCAGCATAAAATGGAGGAAAGAAAATCTACAATAATGGTTTTGTTTATCCTTTCTTTTCTTAATCTATGACAGGATGTGAAAAAACAAACCCTTAGAACCGTGGAGGTTATGTGATAGCGCAGAAAGAGATTTCAGAAACAAGAATACCATGAAGGTTTCAAGATTGTAGAGAGAGATTCAAAAACAATAGTTAAATTAACAAATGTGAAAACAAATCAACAGCTAGGTAGTTTCAACACTATTTACAAATAGCTCTCACTTGGTAACAATCTTGCCCACAGCTTCCAGGGGCAATAAAGCAAACATAAATTGATATTTAACAGATTTTGAAGGAACTAATTGAGTGCAGTTTTACCCCATAGTTACAAAGATGATTCCATATTTGCCACATATCTGGTCAATTAAACAATACAGAAAACAGTTTAATCACACCTCTCTATTAAGGAAAAGGTAAAGGCCATCTGCAAGGTCCTTTGCATCAAATATTTTCAGAATTGATAAATAGGAGATTTTCCACAGCAAGTCAAGTTGTGATATTGGTATCAATATTGAATTGGGTAGTTTTCGAATCAAACTCATTGAACCATGTTTCATGAGTAGTGGTTCACAAAGAACCCATCTCTTAAACAAATAAATGAAACATTTGGCACTCATTGCATCTAGGTGATGCTAATGGAAGACAAGCATTGGGCCTTCCTAGAAGGTTACAATCCATGTACGACTACAACTCAAATGCGCTCAGCCATGGAGTTTTCTTTATGGTTAAGCCCACTTAGCTTGCTACCCAATCTCAATGCTTTCATTGAGTCCCTAATATATGAGCAGGATAAGCTCATAAAGATGATTACTTTAGAAAGTTTCAAAGCTCATGCTCTTGCTATGAATGCAAGTGAGAAGAAAAGCTCACAATCCAATCAGCAATCCAAGATAAATAAGATGAAGTCAGACAAGCCTTGCAGTTTCTGTGGTCAGGTGGGACATGCAATCAACAGATTTTGGATGAGACTAGAAGCTTTAGAGGAGGCTAAGCATAAAAATCAAATTTCAGCTCCTAAGTCTTCTTCATCACAGACAAGCCAAGGTCATGCTCTTACTACATGAGCCTTGCATTAATTTCCTCTTTAGTTGCACACAATTTCAGTGGACGTGGCATGCCTTTTCGTGCTAATGCTTCCTTGGCTCCATAGTTGATTAGTTATTTAGACTATTGTCACTTGTGTTTTCAACTAGCAATTTGTTTGCATGTATGAGTAGTACCATTGGGGTCACTTAACAGATTCGTGTGTCATTCACATCATCAACTTATTGATGTTTTGCCTTTGTTTTCCATCTATTCATTGTTTGGGGGCACCTTTGTAGATAATCGTCTTTTGTATCTTCGACTGACAGAGGCATTGCCTTTGTTTGCCATCTTCTCATTGTTTGAGTAGTGCCATTGGAGGCACTCATGTACACTGCTTTTCATCTTCATCTTAGTTTTAGAGGAGGTTCTTCATTCAGCACTATGGGAGTTATCATATGACAATTGTCAACACTTTTCCGATCTCTTAGAAGATGTTCTTCTCTACTTCATATAGTTGCATCTCTATTAGCGTATATTTTGAGGTGGGGGCTGTATTACGGAAGTAATTGGTAAATACTTGCTTGATATTAACAAAGACCGAAAGGTCAATTTATACAAAAGAATGAGACAATGTTTCCTTAGGAAATGATGGTAAAGAATAGAAACATTCTATTCTAGAGAAAGCAAAAAATGAAAGCAATATTTACAATAGATAACCATTAACTAATAATAGATGACTTATCTATTATTGTAATACCCTCCCTTAATGGTTAATCTATCGAACACACCAAGCTATCCTCTAAATTTGACAAATTTATCAGGACCAAGAGGCTTGGTGAGAATATCTGCAGTCTGATCTGTGGTAGGAACATATTGCAAATCTATAGTCCCGTCTTCAATCAACTATCGTATGTAATGACAATGAACATCCACATGCTTGGTTCGTTCATGGAAGACTGGATTTCGTGCTAACTTGATAATGCCTTCATTATCAACAAACAAAGTAGTCGGTCCTACTGGTGACATCTGCATATCCCCAAGCATTCGATGAAGCCAAATAGCTTCACATCCTGCCTTAACAGTCCTTTTGTATTTGGCCTCTATAGAAGAGAGAGAAACTGCCCGCTGCTTCCTACTCGTCCATGTGACTGCATCGGAGCCCAAACTGAACACATATCCAGATGTTGACTTTTTATCATCAACAGAACCTGCCCAATCTGAATCTATGAACCCACTGAGTTTAGGATTCGAAGCTCGAGAGTACAAAAGTCCATAATCCGAAGTGCCCTTCACATAACGAAGCACACGCTTTGCTGCCATCCAATGATCAGCCTTAGGAGCTGTCATATAGCGTGAAATATAGCTGACTGCGAAGCTGATATCAAGCCTAGTAGCAGAGAGGTAGATGAGGTTGCCTATTAGTTGCTTGTATGTAGTATCATCAACGGAAGGACAATTAGACTTTGTTGGTAACTTGAGACCTTTCTTCGTAGGTGTAGATGCAAGTTTGCAATCCTACATTTCGGAATTTTTCTAATACGGCCCTGGCATATTTGGACTGAGAGATGAATATACCAGAAGACTATTGCCAAACCTCAACACCTAGGCAATAATGCATGAGCCCAAGGTCAGTCATATCAAAAGACTGGCATAAATTCTATTTGATTCCCTGAATCAAAGATGTCGAACTGCTAGTGATGATCAGATCATCCACACAGATAACCAGAAGGATGATGTCACTATCAGTAGTCTTGATGTACAAATTTCAGTTGAAGAACTCCTCTTGAAGCCTTGATCACTAAGGTACTTATCAATCTTTATGTACTATGCTTGAGGGGCCTGCTTCAAGCCATAGAGAGCTTTTACCAATCTGAGAACCTAATGGTCTTTACTAGCAACCTTGAAACCAAAAGACTGTGTCATGTAGACCTCTTCGTAGAGATCACCATTCAGGAAAGCACTCTTGACGTCCATTTGATGGACCTTCCAGCCAAACTGTGCTACCATGGCTAGGACTAATCTAATGGTGCTCATCTTTGCGGTAGAAGCAAAGGTCTCCTCATAATCAATGCCCTGGTGCTGAGAAAATCCCTTTGCCACTAAATGAGCTTTGTACTTATCCAAAGTACCATCCGATTTGTATTTGATTTTGTAGGCCCATTTGCAACCAATGGGTTTCTTCCCTGGTGGAAGATTAGAAAGGACCCAGGTGTTGTTCTTCAGCAGGCTCTGGTGTTCAAACGTCATGACATGTTCCCACTCTGGAATTCCTTTATCCTCGGAATATGTTTGAGGTTCAAACACATTGTGAATGTTGGCCATGAGAGCAAAGTTAACAAAATCTGTAGTTTTGCTCTTTTTCTGAGCAGTTCTCCCATCAATGAGCTCATCAGCACAAAGATCAGCAAGTGTCTTAGCCCACCACTTAGGCCGAATAGGAGAATGACCAACATTAGCACTAGGAGATGCTTGATCAATAGGATCCTCATTAGAAGAATCTGGATTAAACTCAAGTGCAGCATCGACAAAGCGAGGTGATCCTGTAAGACAAGTCAGAGGCGTTTGTACAGGTATCACTGATATAACTGGAGTTGCAGGAGCTACTGGAGCCCTCCCATTATGTAAACTTAATGGAAGCCGAACTCCCAAATCATGAGCCATCATAGATTGGTCTGCTAGATCAAGAACAGGAGAAACTGGCATGAATGGTCCTCGCTGCTCATCAAAGACTACATTAGGACTATAGATGAGACGAGATGTCTCAACATCGACCAGGCAGTAGGCTTTGTGAAGACTATTTTATCCAGCAAGCATCAGTTTCTGACTCTTGGCATCCAACTTGATGCGTGATGCATCAGGGATCCAAACAAAAGCAAGGGAGCCAAAAACCTTCAGGTGACTAAATCTAGGCTTACGACCCAACCAAGCCTCTTCCGGAGTTTTACCTTTGATCACCACTGTGGTTGACCAATTCAGTAGATAAATTGCAGTGATAACTGCTTCTACCCAAAACTGCTTCGGAACATGTTTGTGTTCGAGCATGGAACGAGCCATCTCAGTGATTATCCTATTCTAACATTCAACTACATTGTTTTGTTGTGGCGTGTGGGGTGTGGTTAACTAACGTTTGATGTCATGTGTATCCAAGAAGTTGGAGAAAGCATTAGAACAAAATTCCCCCCCATTGTCTGATCTAAGAGTAATGATAAATTTCCCAAACTATTTTTCAAGGGTTTAAACTTCTGAAATATAGGAAATGCATCTAATTTCTTTTTAAGGAAATACACCCACATTTTTCTACTGAAATCATCAAGCAACAGAAAATAGTTGGACCCAAGAATAGAGGGAGTGGCCATAGGGCCACAGAGATCGACATGAACAAGCTGAAGTACCTAAGAAGCTCGCCATGAATTGCCATTGATGAAAGGTGTACGATGTTGCTTCCCAGCTTGGCATGCGTCACAAACTCCAAAGTGTTGAGTTTGAATCTCTGGCAATCCAAGAACAAGCCCATCTCGAGCAAGCTATGAGATATAATGCACATTTAAGTGCCAATATTGCTGATGCCAAAGTGTGCTAACAGAAGATCGCCAAGCAGCCATAGCTAAATCCTAAGAATCACCAGAATCAATCAGCCTAAAAAGACCATGATCCTCAAAACCCACTGCAATAGTAGACTTAGTCGCCCGATCAATGATGGTGCACTGATGTGAACTGAAGGTGACTGCCAAGTGTGTAGAATGTCGCAACAACTGACTGACTTAGTGTAGATTTAGTTCCATCCCTAGAACATAGTACACATCAAGGAATATGAGATTCCTCCCAACAAATTGAATCTAAATGTTGCCTTTACCGACAACCATGTACTCTTCTCTGCCACCAAAAATAACAAACCCTGAATAAGGCTGGTAGTCAGTAAATCAATCTCTATGGTGGGTGAAATTATGAGAGGCACCTGAATCAATGTACCAGGCAGATGACTTCACATGATCTATAGGTCTTTTAGCCATGAAGGCATAAAAGGCGGATTTCGCCTGCTCAGTGTGCTATGCACTGTTCGCTTTGGGCTGTGAACCTAATTGCTTAGACTCTACAGTTAAGCACTTCTAACATTAAACCTTCATGTGTCCAAACTTGTGGCGGTAGTTGCATTGAATTTTTTTTTTCTGGAACCATTTGGTGCTGGAGCAGAAGACTTTTGCTGAGATGGCTACTGAAACTTGCCATTATCCTTCTGAAAGGATTTCGCAACAAAGGCTTGCTCTGTGGAGGTGGAACTGGAGCTACTACTGAATTGTTGTTTCCATTGATCTTGCCGAAGCAGCAGTGTGTAGAGATCAATGAACTTCAAATCAACACCAAAAGATGTGATGTTGAGAGTCGATAAAATGCTCATAGGATTTGGGTAAACTCTAAAGAGTGATAACCACAATATCCTCTTCCTCCATCTTGCGACTAATGGCAAGTAACTGATCACGGATTTCCTTAATCCGATTCAGGTGTGCCTGGAGTGAGGTGCGCTCATCCATGACAATAGAAAACAGAGTGTTTTTTAGAAAGAAAGCTCTGCTTTTGTCAGAAGTCTCATGAAGACCTTTGAGATGTGTCTAAATTTTGGCAATTGTCTTCCCGGATGGAATCTAAGAAAGTTGATCATCAACCACAGATAATTTGAAAAGCATCACTGCCTCTCAATTATTCAAATCCCATGTATCTTGATTAGGACCCGAAGAAGTCAGACACTTCGTAACACCCAGAACAAGTTGATCAGTGTTCCGATATTCAAAAAGTGTGATGATTCACTACTTCCAGGTGCCATAATTTCAACCATTGAATTTGGAGTTATGCTCAAGCAAAATGTTTGTCAGAGATGCCATGGCACATTTTTGAATGAAAACTGTGAATATCTGTGAAGGCACATTTTTTGAGGCAAAAAATACAAAAGACCCAGAAGAATTAGAGTGACCCAAAAGAGAGCTCAAAAAACCTAGAAGGAATATGTTGTCGGTTTCTGGATCCGCTGGCTCAAAAAATCGAGGCACCCAAAGAAATGAACGACAACCAGTTGAGCTCAAGAAAAACCCACAAAGAATTTGCAATCAAATAAAAATTCTGAAACCAAAAATTAGGGTCTCGAGCAAAAAAAATAGGTCGGCAACCATGAAGGTTTTGAGCGCAGAAAAAATGGTAGAATACTATAAGAAGATGCCCAAAAATGGACAATGGTGGTATTGAGATAGGCGTTTATTTTGTATCAGGCAAAAACGTCACCAACTGCTGCAAAAAACGCATGTGCTATCAGACGTTTGCTGCGCAAAACGAATCCCTGTCATTCTCTGTTTGGACCAGAGAAAAAGGCGATGCTGAGATCACGTGGGAGTTGTAGAGAAAGCCTGATTCAAGCTGCCAAACACGCTAAATACCACCACCAAAAATGCCAAACACCACCACCAAACAAAATCTGATTTTTGTTGGTCGCGATTTTCAGAGAGGAGTCAGGATTGAAGATGCAAGTTTTAGAAAAAATGACCTCCGGATTTGCGAATTTCAGATTCTCAAACCCTAGCCAAGATCTAGGTAAGATTAGAGGAGTTTCTCAAAAGTCTGGAAACCCTTTACCTTAATCAAAAATAATTTAGAAAATTGAGAGCAGATAATTCAAAAGAAATTATGAAATTTTCAAAACAGAAGTAATTGGTAAATACTTGCTTGATATTAACAGAGACCGAAAGGTCAATTTATACAAAAGAATGAGACGATGTTTCCTTAGGAAACGTTTGTAAAGAATAGAAACATTCTATTCTAGAGAAAGCAAAAAACGAAAGCAAACTTCAAGCTAATTAGATATTTACAATAGATAACCATTAACTAATAATAGACAACTTATCTATTATTGTAATAGGGTGTTGTTCCCACTAGTTTTTCCCTCTTTCCTCTCTCCTTTCATTAGTTTTTATTCTCCTTAGTAAACCTTAAGGGGGGGGGTGTAAGCGTTGGACTTAAGTTGGACAATTATTTACGAATCTGCAATGAATTCATTTTCATCCTATTAAAAACTACTACCTTGTTTAATGATTTCACTTATTTCCTCCGCATGTATTTCCCTAAGAACTGGTAGTATTGCTCATGCACCAAAGTGCTAGTTGTTCATGCATTTCACTGTAATTCTCTCTCTAATGATGGTTTCTTTATTGTCATATATACAATAGTTAATATTGAATGAATCAATGATTTAGTTTTTTCTAATGCTCTTTTTTTCTTCTATATATTTGCAAGCTTTCTTTTTCACTTCCTAGCCAAATCTTGGTGCAGCTAAAGCTGCAAAATTCTACATCAGGAAGGTCCAATGCTTCACTTGTAAGAGCATCACCTAGATGCAGTGACTACTAAGTGTTCCATTCACTCTCATCAGAGATGGGTTCTTTGTGAATCACTATTCATGAAACATAGTGTAATGTCTCCTTTTTGAGATTCTCAAGAATGCTATTGCCTGTAACAAGTAGCAAACATATATTTCTTCAAGATTTGCATGAATTCTTCCCAAGCCTTCACACATGTTCTGCATATACATCTGCACTTATAGAAGGCTGCTGACATTTTTTAATATAGATCTAAAAGACTCATTTTATTTAATCTGCTCTTTGTATCCTTGAATAATGCTCTTTGCATCATCCTTTATCTACCATTCAATGCCTCTTAAGGAAGCGACTCCTCCAAGAGATGTGTCCCTACAAAACGTTGGCTTCCCTCAGTAAAACAATTTAATTTAATCTACAAACATTTACACCTTGGCGGGTTGGCCTTCTTTAAGCGATTATTATTTACTTCTAAAGAAGCTTGCGTTGTATTGAATGTGTTGTGCCTTGACATCTGGTTGACCCTCTGTTTACCCGAATCAACCTTCATTTAGCAAATCGCTATTAATATTAGTAGAGGCTATGATCCAAGTCGGGTGCATGACAGTCCACCCTTCCCAAGATTGCTTGTCCTCTAGCAATTTAACTTGGGATGACCAACAAGCGAGTGCTCAAAATGATCTTCAATCTAAATGATTTGATCTTGCAACTTCTATCCTTTGCTTCTCACTAATATCAATTCACTTTCCTGCACTATTCCAATATTATCTCAAGTTGCAAATTCGAACCCAAATATATTCAAAGTAAGTCATCGAAATTATTCGTATCAATATTACCCACAATTGAGAATCAGAAAGTTTGTATCCTAAGATAAGTTTTGTCCCATATTCAATTAAAGTAATAAAAAATTTACTTATTAATTAAATCATATTGATTTAATTATTAAGTCACTTATTATCTCTAGTTTACTTCAGCTAAACTTTGGGCATATAATAATTAATTCTTTTATTAACTATTATCATGCTACCTAGGTTAGTTACTTGTTAGGGTTTTGATCTCCTTTATAAGAACAATCTATCTTTGTAATTATTCATCCACTTTTGATAATAGCAATTTCTCTTTTTGCTCATCAAGAATGTCTCATCTATGGATCTGGGAACTCCAGCCTCCATAGCTTTTGCTTCTCTCTTTTTGTGACAGATGTTTGCATGTAGGTGATTCTTGGGAGCTGTGAGGTTGATCTTTCATCAACTTCAACATATTCAATTAAGGAGCAAGGTCATCTTTGTAATTGCACTAATTGTATTTGCAACAATTACGTTGGCCATATGTCTACACATTGGATATCTTTGTGAGTTGAAGCAAGGGTTAGCCTATCCACATGATAAGACGAGGATTAGAAGTATGACATATATCTATGACCTCAAATGCAATAAATTATTATCTTTTGGTTCACTCTAATTATTTTCATATTCTAGAATAACCAACATACACTTCTCATGATGATAGAAATATGTTTACAATAATCATAGACACATATGGAGTAGACAAATTGAAAACATATCAAATATGAAGCAAACAAAGTGCATACACAAAAACAAAAAAAAAGTATACACATGAATATATGGAGACATGTAGAAAACAAATAGAACCACAAAGTATACACATGAATATATGTATTTTTAGATCCCTTTCTTTGACTAATTATCGATAGATTTACCCTAGTATCCAAACACATTAGTGTTTGGGAAAGGAAACATAATGGGTCCACCCAAAGCCACCCCCGAATTAACCCAAGCGCATGCAATTATCCAATCATAGCAACTCACTTCTTATCCCACAAGTGGCAAGAATATTCAACTCCATCCTATGAGTAATAATTATTCCACAAGCAGAAATAATGTCCAAATATGATCGGGTTCCATCACTTGGGGTAATCATTATTCCACAACCTCAAAGAACGTCCAACTATGACCAATTTTATTCCTTGGGATAATTGTAATGTCCCCAAATAGGAATTTGTAAGTATTATTAAGGTCCAAGATTACTAAGAGGCAGGGCGAATCTATCAGATTCACACTTTTATCAACTTATTACCAACTGACTAACATGAATCATACCTACTCAATAAAACATTCAACCACATTCATTTTCAATGCTAAATTGTGAAGTAATAAGCAAACCAACACATGAAAATATCCACACAAGTAATACAATAACACCAATATTTTTCACGTGGAAACCTTTGGGCAAAGGGAAAAATCGTAGTAGGAATTAGTAGCCACAAATAAATTATGCTCTTTTGAAGTATGCTCGGTTAAAGGCTTAGCCCTATTAGGAGCTTAAAATAATGCCCAATTAAGAGAAAACCCTATCAGGAATCACTCACTTAAAGGATTTGCGTTTAGCCCACTTGGAGCTTTACCCTATTAGGAGTATCCTCGTTGGAGGAATTCTAACTCAAGTTAATGAGTCACCCGGTTAAGGGAATTAATCTTCATACTTGTTAGAATCCTACTCACCTTGTTAGGAGTAACTAGGTTAAGGGATTTAGCTTGGAGAACCTGTTACGATTCAATGAGGATGATATAGGAATGACACTTCTCCTTTGCTTGTACAGACCAAGTAAGCCCAAATTTTGTTGCTTCTTGCAAACATTCAACAAACTACTCAATTGATCCCAACATACACAATCTAAAAACTTGCAAATACAACAAACTGCAATATAAATACATATTTCACTTGTTAGGTGGCCACTGCCTTAAAATGTATTACACTTGAATTTCACCTCTGGCCCACCAAAATGTATTACCAAACCCTAATCCATCATTTACTACATCTAGTCAACCACCAATTAGAATCACTCATCAATTTGACCTAGAATAGTTAGACTATTTCACTTTTTCCAGCAATCGTGCATGACTTATAGAAATTTGATCACAACAATCAATGCAAGGCCAAATCATCATTATCCAACATTGCCACATCACCGCAACATGTGTTATAGAAGATTCACTAGACTCGGCCATAGCATTACCAGTTAAGGTTCAAACATAAATGGTTCTAAGTGTTTTATGAACTTTCCATAGAATACTCTTAAATCAATCCAAACCAGGTCTCCTAATAAACCAAACACACTCCAATCAAAACATCAATCACACAACTGAGTCTAGATTATATATCTAGAAACACAACACTTCAAACCAATTAGATTTGAGAAACCAATCATATCATTCACCATCTATCACTAACTGTTCTTCCCGATTACTCTTGTCACACTTGAATTGATCATAACTATATCCAGACTTGTTACTAGATTGTGTGATCATAGTCACTTCATCTAGAGACATCTTTGAGTCTCCCATTCCAACCACACATTCTAATTACTTTTGCAACACAGCTGCAACACTTATTTCCATTGCATATACTAGAAAAATGCTCCTGGTAAACTGTCAAACAACAATACTTAAGTTGACATCAATGACAACATGATAAGTGATCAATGGAGCATCAAACTTGTATTATAACATCTCATGAATATAGTTTACATTAGTTATGCCAATAATATCCCCCTTTGGCATTGATGGCAACACTCACTATCTTGATAACAATTGCTCCCCATTAACTGATGCATCATCTCTTCTGATCTTCGCTCTTCTTAGTTCTTCTCTTCCTTACGTGGTAATCTACTCCCTTCTTAGTTCTTCTCCCCCTTTGACAACAATGCCAAAGGGACCACTCAACACATCACCTATCTGTTGCAAGCATCTTCCAACTACTCCCCCTAAGAAATAGTCCACTCAACATCAATCCTATGAAAGATATGCAATGGGTCCACTAGATTGATGTTGCAATAGCATCTCAATTCTGCTTTGGTAGGGGTATGACCCCTAACTTACCTCTTAGATACTCAAAAGCATAGTTGGAAAACTCCCCAGAGCCAAAAACTTGTCAAAGCCTGAAAAATAAATTTGGGGAAAGCTCAGCCAATTTTTGGCAAAATCTCAACAGCTTAAAAAATTGCTTAAATTTAATTAAAAATACATTTTTTGAAAAAATTCAATAAGATACATCCAATGGGTCAATAAATAAGAACACAAAAGAAAAAACTTAGTCTCAATATATTTAAACACAAAGTGCGTACAAAATTGCATTCTCATGAGGAATGTTGATGGTTGGAAGCAAAATAGTAAATAATTTATGTAAAATTAAAAGTAAATGCATCATTCCAATTACATCTTCCTCCTCCCAGCTCTAGTAAAAACTAAGGGAGAGGTAGAACTAGAGGGTATAGTCTTAGAAGTTTGCATTGGGCATAATTGTGCCTCCTCGCTTGGAATGTCTAACTCAATTTGTGGCTCGTCCTCAATCCTAGATGTAGCTCTGCCGCTAGCTTCTCCTAGCACTAGCGATGACTACTCATTCAACTCAGTGTCATCCAATGCGAACCCGAATCCACCCCCTCCTCCATAGCCTACCTCTCCAAATCATTGATGTCATCCTCTTCAAAAACTGTTCTTAAATCCTATTGCAAATCCGCTTCAAGCCTACCTCAAATCTGCTTCAAATTGATAGATATTTGTTTGCAAGTGTTTGGAAGACTATTTCCCCCCTCTTAGCAAAATTCAAGTGAATAAATAAGAAATAAAATTAATTTGGGGCATTTTTTGCCTTTACGTGTTGTTATAACACTACAACCGAGTTTTTAACAAAAACTCAACAAGTACTCTACAACTCCTTGTCAAAAATTTCACTAGATTTTGGCACCAGTAAAATTCATAAAAACTCACCAGGCCAAAAAAACTCGGCCAACTTTTGGAACTCGGAGAGTACTCTACCAGTGGTACATCTATGCTCAAAAGATCCTTACGTAATGGCTTGGTGAAAATATTTACAACCTGCTCTTTGGATGTCCCAATCCATCTTCACTTCGTTCTCTTGCACCTTTTCTCTCAACAAATGATACTTAATGGCAATATGCTTAGTCTTAGGGTGTTGCACTGAGTTCTTGGTAATGTTTATTGCACCAGTATTGGCTCAAAAGATAGTCACCGATTTTATTATCTTCTCATTGATTCCTACCAAAACTTGTTTTATCCATACAACCTGTGAACAATTACTAGAAGTTGCCACATACTTTGCCTCTGCAATAGATTGGGAAATACAATTTTGTTTGTTTCTTATCCAAGACACAAGTCTTCCTCTTGGAAAGAATGCACCACCACTTGTGCTTTTCCTGTCATCAATGTTTCCTACCTAATCTGCTTCAGTAAATAAACATAGAGACAAATCACCACCATGTGGATACCAAAGACCATATTTTGTAGTTCCTTTCAAGTATCTAAATATCCCTTTTATTGCAACCATGTGAGTGTTAATGTTTGGTAGCTTTTGTTGGATAAATCCATGAGACTAAACTGAAGATATATATATATATATAATTAATCATTATATTAATTAAATAATAATGAATAGACATGTCCAATGAAGGGACATGCCTCTCCATGTGTTTTCCACAATATAAGAGAGAGATTGCTGCTCTTGGAAAATATATACCAAAGAGTCAATGTTAATACATTTGCAGCAATCTTGATAACTCAACATGGTATTAGAGCCAGGCTGCAAATGTAACAATGGAGATCATATCATATATTAAGCACTCTAAGAGCCTTATAGCAGCCAAAAAGAGGTAAAATTAATAGACTATTGAAAAGAGGCACAGATTACATGTACATACAGCATCAATTAGAAATGATCTGCAATCATACATAATGAAGTATTGAATACTCAGCAGATGACGTCCCAACATACTTTGACATCTGTGATAAGAGTATTGGGAATGAATCGGCTGAGTGAGTGTAGGATTGTATCTAATATAATTTAATATATGATAGGGACAAATCAGTGGTGGTACACAACAACAATATGGAGTTCTAGCACAGAAGTTCAAATGTCTGCCAATAGTAGATGCACAAAGAAATCTGCATCATTGAATATTGTGTTTCAAAAAACTATGGCAACATTGAATTTTTGCTAACATCCTCCAGCCCATTCATGGTATGAAGAACAAGTAGTACATGATGTTTTTTATACAGTCCCTCAATGCTTGTAGAGACTGCAAACATAATGATTTATTAAAAGACTTTATAAACTCTCAGTAAAATGCACCCAACAGAAGGGTATATCAAATCAATCTAATCTATCTTCAAGTTTTTGGCATCATCCGAATATTGGAGGGTTTGTATTTACAGAAACTGATAAATGCAGGAAAAGAAAGCAGTATTAATATGGATGTACTGCCCGATAAGTACCATTATTACTACTGACAAAATGGATCTTTGACCTATTAATGCACAGTGCAGAATACATTTGTTTATCAGTTTCAAATTCCACATAAAAATGAAGGACCCACCACTAATGCCACCGCAGTATTAGACAGGAGATAGGAGAATGGAAGTGACGTAGAGTACTGCTGACCACGGAAGGACATGCAATACGATGACCAAGGTGGGGTCGAACTTCAGGGCAGTGACAAATCAATGTAATTACCACATACCCCTATGTTAGCAACGGTGACGTCAATTCATATCATATAAAAATTGAGCCAAACACATTATGTTTATTTTGAGATCAAAGTAATCAATCTGATTGTACACTAGAAATGAGACGGTTACTGATCTATTACAACTTTTCATCATGTGATTTTGCGCACTCTAAATATGAGAACAATTAATATTAATCATTGCCACAATATGCTATCTCTTAATCTCTGATATAAATTGACACGATCCATAATTTGGTTGAGACATTGATGATTTATATCGACTAGCACGAAGAAAGACTAAACAATAATTTAAGGAAGCACTATACAAAGAAGTGTGCAGCGAATAAGACAGTAAGAAAAGGAAGTTGTACATATGTATATACCTTGAGTTTAAATTCTGAAGTATATCTATGTATGGTGATTAAAGAGAAAATGAGAATGAGTAGTGAGCAAATGCTAGGAGAAATAGGACTTTGACATACAGTAGAAAGGACTTACATAGTGAAGGATGTCATTAGCTATTTGCTCCAAAACGATGAGATAATTATTTCTTATTATTATATCTTGAGAATTGCCTTTATTTAGTTCTTGTAGTCTCTCTCTTATTTGTATTTTTATACGTACTACAAGAGCTATTTGCCTCAATCTTTTCCTTCGAGAATGTCCTTGCAAGAAAAGGGAGATTGATATTAGTTTCAAAAGGAGTATGACACTTCTTCAAAGGTAACTTTGGATGAGGCGCTCAGACAATTGATATAAGGAGGGAGTTCAAAAGTCCATTTGTGTGACTATATGGTTTTAATGAGCCTGCCCCCTGTGTACATCATGAACTGACGACTTCCAAATGATTATCACTTGTATTTGCATAAGTTATTGGAACATGACGATCTTACAATAGCTTAAATCATGATCCGCATTTTACATAAATGTTGAAATAGATCATGATAGATTATATCTTGTAAATCAACAACTTAAGTGTCAGATGTCATTCACTTGACGGTCTATGAGTTGTTTGAAGGTATTTGGTGAATATCATGTGTTGATATTCTACAAGCCATTACCTTATTAAGTACTTGGTGAACATCAAATGTTGACATTCTACAGGTCAATACTGACAATATTTGGTGAATATCATATGTTGATATCCTGGAGGCCAATACTCATGATATCAAAATGGTGGATATCTTATGATCGAAGATATCCTTAAATTTTGTCATTTTGTGTATTACCAATGGCATAATATCTATGTGTTTATCCTCCCTAGCTAAGAGAGAGTGATAATGTTTGGTAGCTTCTGTTGGATAAACCCATGAGACTAAATTGAAGAAATATATATAGTTAAATAATTAATTATTATATTAATTAAATAATAATGAGTAGACATGTCTCGTTAAGGGACATGTCTCTCCATGTGTTTTCCACAATATAAGAGAGAGATCATAACTCTTGGAAAGTATTATACTAAAGAGGCAATGTTAATACATTTGCAACAATCCTGATAGCTCAATAGTGAGATTTATTAGGATTTGACTGCAATCTTGCCACTATCCCAACTGCATGAGCAATACCTGATCTGCTATGAACAATATAATGCAATTTACCAATCATTGACCTTTAAAGAGTTCCATTTTATGCACTTGACTCGTCATCTTTGGATAACTTGCATCTTGTCATCATGGGAGTTCCAACCTGTTTGAAATCTTCCATTCCAAAACTCTTTAATACTTTCTTCACACACTTTAATTGATTAATGAAAATTCCATCCTTTAGTTGCATAACCCACAATCCAATAAAAAACTTGATTTCTCCCATCATTGACATCTCAAATTCCTTTTTCATTTCTTCTGCAAATACCAAGCTCATATCATCATCATAGCCAAATATTATATCATCAACAAAACTTCAGCTATCAACAACTTATCACCTTCAATTTTCAAGTAGACATTGTCATCCTCACTAGTCCTTTTAAAATGAATCTTGATTAGATAACAGTGTAATCTTCCATACCATGCCATTGGTCCTTGTTTCAAACCATACAAAGCTTTTTTTCAATTTGCACACCATATCTTGATCTTTTGATAAAACAAAACCATCTAGTGTTGTCCTATGTAAACTTCTCCTAGAATACCATTCAAAAATGTAAACTTAACATCCATTTGAAATATATTAAATTTCTTATAAGCTACATCCGTGTGAAATATATTAAATTTCTTATAAGTTACATAGGCAAGTAACATTCTTACCCCTTCAAGTCTTGCAAGTAGCGCAAAAGTCTCTCCATACTAGTCTTGCTTTGTTCCTGAATACTTCTCCATCTTCATTCAGCTTATTCTTGAAGACCCACTTTGTGCCACTCAATTGTTGTCTATTGATGTGGGAACTAATGTCCATGTATCACTCTTCTCAATATGATCAAGCTCTTCCTCCATAGCCTCGATCCAATAATCACTCTTTAATGCTTTGTTAATAGTCCTAGGCTCAATTTCTCAAATCAAACAAGTACTCTCCCTAATCTTCCTTCTAATTTGAACTCCTATATTCCTATCACAAATTATCTAATAAGTAAAATGATTCAAATTCACATAACTTGGAATTACTGATTTAGGCCTCAAGGCTTCTTCTTCTTCTTCCACCAGATGAACTACATCATCTTCTTCATTGTTTTGTTCAACTGTTTCTTGAATTTCTAATTGTACATACCCAATTTCTCGACCCTTTCATATTCACATTAGTTGGAATCATCAGACATATTAGATCTATTTGAAAATTCATCTACCTTCACATTTGCACTTTCAACCATCTTGTTAGTTCTTTTATTGAAACATTTATATGGATTACTTTTGGTAGAGTATCCTAAGAAAATGCCTCCATCACTCTTAGGATCAAATCTTTCAGTGAGTTCCTCTCTTGATATAACATCTATTACCAAAAACTTTAAAGTGTTTTACCCTAGGAGTATGACCATAACATAATTCATAATAAGTCTTACCAGTTCCTTTCTTCACTTCCAATTGTTTCATAGTTTAGACTGCAGTACTGATTGTTTCTCTCCAATACATCTTAGCAACATCTCCTTTGATCATCATAGTTTTGGTAGCATCGACAATTGTTCTATTTCTGCTTTTCGCAATCCCATTTTGTTGCGGAGTCCTTGGAGCAAGCATCTATCTCTTGATTTCATTCTAGTCATTATACTCAAAAAAATCACAAGAAATATATTATCCACCTATTCCAGATCTCAGACAATTCAAACTCTTACCGTTTTCCTTCTCTACAAGTGTTATGAACATCATAAACTTATGGAAAGATCATATTTATCTTTTAAAGAAAGTTACACACATCATTCTAGAGTAATCGTCAATAATAGCATGAAATACTTAACACCATGATAACTTCTTGTCCTCATAGGACCACACAAGTCAATGTGCACTAAATCCAACACATTCTCAAATGAATATGACTTTCCAGTGAAAGTAGAACTAATTAACTTACCAATTGGCATTCCTTGCACATAACATTGTTTGCTTTGACTAGTGGTGCAATCCTCTAACTGCATTTTTCTTAATTTGATCAAGCTATCAAAATTTACATGACATCCTCTATGCCATTACCAACTATCTTTCGACTTTTGTAACCAAACAATTGTTAACAATAGCATTCAAATGAAATATATTACCATTTTTTTTATCTCCGGGTAGCAATCAAATCTCTCGAACTTCCTAGTATCTTGCACATACCTCCTTTAAACTCTAGGTGGTATCCCTTATCATTCAACTAACCAACACTTAGCAAATTATGCTTTAGACCTTCCACAAGATAAACATCATCTGCTTTACTTTAACCATTTAGAGAGATAGAGCCTTTACCTTTTACCAAACAAGATGTATTGTTACCAAATCTGACTACTCCACCATCAAACTCTTGCAACTTGATGAACTTACTTCTATCACTGGTCATGTGATGTGAGCAACCACTATCAATGACCCAATCATTACTATGATCCAAGTATGAGACTAATGTTTTCTTCTGCAATCTCTTCGTTGAATGCAACAAACACCACCTCTTCCTCATCATTATCCTTTGATTCCTCATCTATCACACCTTCATCTACTACAACATAGCACTATTTCTTACCTTTGTCTTTAGATCTTTTGATCTTGTCCTTTCGACAACCATTAGGACATCTAGCAGCAATGTGTCCTATCTTCTTGCATGAAAAATATTTTAATGGTAAATTGCCTTTGTACTTATAGGTACCTCTAGGCAATCTTCTTGCAAGTAGGGATTCAAGTTCTTTTTGCTTTTGTTCTTCATCAAACACTGAATGAAGCTCTCTGTTACCGCTTGTCTCTTTACCTTTCTTCCCTTGAGCCAAAGATAAGGAGGCCTTGAAAGCTAGTTCAGCTTTAAGAACACTGTTATCATAATTGCTCAACTCAAAAGCAGTAAGCTTGCCAATTAATCTATCAATGGAGACTTTGTCGAAAGTTCTCAACTTTTGAATAGCAAAAACTCTAGTGGCATAAGAAGGTAGCAAGGTTTTCAGCATTTTACTTATCACATCTTCATCATCAATGGTACCACTAACGCTTCTGATAGCAGCAACTTCTTTTATCCTATGACCATACTAAGCAACATTTTCTCCTTTTACCATTTTCATGTCATCATACTTTCCCTTTTAAACTAACTACCCTAGCTCTTTGTACACGTACATCTCCACCATACACTGGCTTAATCTTTTCCCAAACATCATAAGCAGTATCAAGTCCATGAATATCAATAAACCCAGTATCACGTAAAGTACTTACAATAGCTTCCAATGCTTAAATGCTCTCCAGTTGCACCTTCAATTGATCTGCACCAAGTGTCCCCATAGGTGTAACATATTTGTTCTCAACATGTGTCCAAAACTGTGGCCCCATTCCTTTGATGTAGATCTTTGTTTGGTCATATCACATGGAGTAGTTGTCCTTAAACAACAAACTTTGGACCTTCCTTCATCATCTTGATCTTTACCTCAAGTTGTTAAGCTTACCACCAAGAGGACCTAGGCTCTAATACCAATCGTAAGTATTATAAGGCTCAAGATTACTAAGGGGGAGGTGAATTGGTAATCTATTAGTCAAATTTTTATCAACTTATTGCTAAATGATTAACCTGAATCAGATGTACTTAATGAAGCATTCAACTACATGCATCCAATGTTAACTTGTGAAGTAATAAGGAAAACAACACATGAAAGCATGCAAACAAGTAACACAATAATACCAATATTTTTCAATGGAAACCCTTAGTGAGAGGGAAGAAGCACGATGGGAATTAGTACCCACGAATATTTTGCACTTTTCTGAAGTACGCCTAGTTAAAGGCTTAGCCCTGTTAGGAGCTTACAAAAATGCCCGATTAAGAGAAGACCCTATTTGGAGTCACTTGGTTAAGGGATTTATCTTTAGCCCTATCGGAAGTAACCTCATTGGAGGATTTCTAACTTAAGTTAATGAGCCACCCAGTTAAGGAAATTAATCTTCGGACCTATTAGGATGCTGCTCACCTTGTTGGGAGTGACCCAATTAAGGGATTTAGCTTGGAGAACCTGTTCGTATTCAACAAGGAAGATTATCTGGGAATAGCACTTCTCCTTTGCATGTATAGATCCAGTTAAGCTTAGATTTTGCTTCTTCTTGCAGACATTCAACAAACTGCTCAACCGTTGTCAACATACACAATCTACAAACTTGCAAATACAACAAACTATAATATAAATAAAAATTTCACTTGTTAGGGTGGCCACTGCCTTGACCAAAACATATTACACTTGAATTTCACCACTGGTCCGCCAAAATGTATTACCAAATCCTAATCCATTATTTACTAAATCCAGTCAGCCACCAGTTTGAATTGCTCATCAATTTGACCAAGAACTAAGTAGATTGTTTCACTTTTTCCAACATTCATGCATGACTTCAAGAAATTTAATCACAATGATCGGTGCAAGACCAAATCATCATAACCCAACATTGCCATATCATTGTCACATCACCACAACACCTTCTATCACGAAAGATCCACCGAAGTCAGCCATAATATTACCGATTAAGGATCAAACATAAACTATTTTTAAGTGTTGTATGAACTTTCCACAGAACAATCTCCAATCAATTCAAACCATGTATTCTAGTAAACCAAACTCTGTGCGATCAGAACATTAATCACACAACTGAGTCTTGATAATATATCCAGCACCACAACACTTGAACCAAACAGATTTGATAAACCCATTTACCATTTTTCACCGACTGTTATTCCCGGTTACTCTGGTACGCTTGAATTGGTCATAACTCTGTCCAAACTTGTTACCAGCTTGTGCGATCATAGACATTGTATCTAGAGACATCCCTAAGTCTCCCATTCCAACCACACACTCTAATTAATTTTGCAACACAACTGCAACATTGATTTCCACTCTGCATATACTAGAACAATATTCTCAGTAAACTTTCAACCACCATTACTTAAGTTGACATCGATGAAAAAGCATCAAACCTCTATTATAACATCTCATCAATACAATATGCATCAGTTATGCCAACATAATTTACTTGATTTATCTTTAAATTTCTGACAAGGATTTGGATTCCATTTAGAAATGGCAATTTACTTGAGTCTCTATAGTGCACCCTGCCAGGAATCTATAAATTCCCATACATTAGTATGCATTTTAAACAAATTAAATTTAAAAAATTTAATGATTCTTTAAGCTCAAAAAATACGATTCACTTAAGCTCAATTCTTTACTTCTCTCCTGCACTCAACCAAAAGGAGGATGGGGATTTACTTTTCATAGGGTGCTTGACATCGATCTTCAAGTAGGCTCCCTCAAGGCTTCAAGAACTCATCCTTATCTGTGATATCCCTGAAATCCATATAAATAAAATATAGATAAAAAAATTAAATAATAATAAAATATTAATAATGTTATAGTTGTAATTTACTATTATCATTCATAATATATTAATATGAGAATTAAAATTAAAAGATAGAATGTCATATTTAGATTAATAATCTAAATATATTATGCATTATAAGTAATAATATCAATATTAATATATTTGATATAATCTTATATTATTAATATTATAAATGTTATTAATATTATATAAATATTCTTAATGTAAAGACATGACTCCTTGAATGAAAAAGTATATATAGAGAATTAAAAAACTTGGAGACATCATCGTGGAAATATGGAGAGATGAAATAAGATATATAAAATTGGATCTGCAAAAGTCCAATTGATAAATCTCATTTAATTTATGACAGATCACAATAGGGTACTTTACATTACCCCATCTTGGGATTCACCTACCTTGCAAGGATTTACCCCACCTCTACACAACACCAACCTATACTCTTAAGGGTTCTATAACAAGCGATTAAGAAATGGCTAAAAATATATTAATTCCAAATAAATTATGAATAAATGTGTATATATATTATAAATAAACTGACATATATTTATGAATTACAATGTTATATAAAACAGTATGACTCATAGATGAGCTTCAGCAGACCAGTCATTGAATAAAACTTCTAATCTCTTTCTTGCTGAATACAGCATATAATCTTTTATTTTCAGCTCTTCGACAATGGTATTTATAATATCTAATATTTCAAGATTCCCATCCATGATTTGAAAGATTGATCCCAACCTCTATTACAACCCAAATTTTTGCCCTAAATTTTTATTTTTGATCATAGCCGTTGGTTTAACGAATTAATATCATATGAAGTGAGTTAGTTAATTATAGCTGTTGTATCAACTTATTTCTTCTTGATCATGTAAAGCGAGTTAGTTAATTATAGTTGTTGTATCAATTTATTTCTTCCTAACCATGTGAAGTGAGTTGGTTCATTATAGCCGTTGTATCAATTTATTTCTTCCTAATCATGTGAAATGAGTTAGTTATGTAGACGTTGATGAAATCTCTAACGGTTACTAGATGATCAACAATGGTTTTGAATTAACAATTAACATATCTTGAATTAATGTCTTGGCAAGAATGTTTGCTTGAATGATTGCAAGAAGATGACTGAAGAGAGGGGAAGCATTGCTAAACGAGATCATCGGAAGGGGATGGTCAAATAGTTCAGTCATCTGAATCAACATGTTTGACCTAAGACTACCCTGGCTAGGATACTAGGCTTTGACAACATGTTGCATTAATGGAACCGCATGAGCTATTGAAGAAATAATATAAACAAAAAACTATAATTCATACCTTTGAAGAATTATTAATGAATTTATTATTTAATCATTTATTATTCACACTCGAATACAAACATATGTACATAAAAATAAGGTGACACTAATAAATTATAAGCTATAATCTAATGATGCCACCTTATCAATACATACATATGAACGTATATAAGAATGAACAATAATAATAAAATAATGAATTATGTTGTCAAGTCGAGTGGTGGAGATCAGGTTTGTAGACCCAATTTGAAATCCTTGGCCAAGGTAGAAATTAGGCAGATGTGCCGAACATGTGATCTTGGTTGATTTTCCAGACGCTTCAATTATTTTGGAGAATAACTGTTGGGAATTCAACCCTCCTGATTACTCAGATGGCCGGGCTTATGAACATCCCAAGCCCAATCCTGAAATAGGGAGGGCCATTCTATTAATTTAGAATGTGTGGGGATAAGTAATGGTCCATGATTGGGAGGTTAAGCCTATGTCAATGCTTCTTCTCTCACCAATTCCGAGGCTTGGACAACGAGATAAATGGATTCTTTCATTATTACTATATGTCTCTTTTACTTTCAAGAGAATAGATATTATAATTGCTATAAAGAGTAAACATTTAATTTCATGTTGTATAAGCATTACAGTTGTTATATTTAGCCGTTACTTTATTTTTAGTTGAATATGTTAGAAGTAGTTAAATTATTAGCAATACATTATTTTCTCGTATAATCTGGAGTATATGTAAAATAGTTAGATTGTGAAGAGTTTCTTTTAGTTATAAACAGATGGTAGAAAAACATTGCCATGCGAATTGGAATCAGTTACTTATAAAATTAGATTAATATGAGTTTAAATTTGGTTATGAAAATTCCTATGTTACATATGGTATCAGAGCGTTGGGTTCAACACTGAACCTAGGGCACCCTACCTTCTTGAAACCTGATAGAAATCTGAATTGACTACAGGATGTTAGTATGTAAAACCCCCCGCAAGAAAACTTGACACCCCATCTTTCCTTATCTCATTAGAAACATGAATAAATATGACTACATCTGTTGTTCTATACCCTGAGATAATGAAACCCTGAATCAAGCAATACAGAAAATGAAGAAGGAAAGAGTCAGGTGGACTCCTGTCAAAAAGACGACATATAGAAACAAGCTAATACAAAGCTGGAATGCTCAGCAAAGCAGCCCTCTTTGATAGTTTCATAGACCCTGGATGGTGCAAGATATGTACCAGTTTGAACCAAAATGTAGTGCTGCAAAGCAAGAGTAAATGTTATGTTGATGTAAACCTCCTCAATAGAGGAAAGTTTGGTAAATAAGGTTGCTTAGTGAAGCAATGAAATAAATTAAGTTATTTGAAATCATGTGATTGTAAAACTTTTTCTTCATTATAAAAGATCTCTTTTATCCACATAATTGACACAAAAGTGAGAATCCTAAACATAAAAATGAATAATAGTGAGAACATTGAAAACCAAGATATAATACACGAGAACCCTCAATCTTCCAATGAACTGCTACTCCAAATCTTGTAAGAAACACAATTAAAGTTAGAAATCATGGAAAGAAGGATAAGTGAAATGGCAGCCCAGATAGGGCAGAACTGTGAGGAACTGCAAACCACATCCACTTTTAGAGTAGAGACAAAAGTCTCTAAACGTAACAAAACTCCCTCTCCCAAGCAATCAGAGAAGCAAAAGAAGAAAGAAATAGTGGCTAATTTATCAGCAAACATAAAGAAAATAAAACCACCTAAGTTTTCTGATTTTGAGTTCGAGAAGGAAGCAAAAGCATGGTTAACAAAGATGGAACAATACTTTGAGATTAAAAATTTCTCTAAGACCTCAAAGGCAGTTTGGGGGATATATGATTTCATTGGAGAAGTTGCAACCTGGTGGGGAAATGCCAAGGTTGAGCAAAACATTAGAACCACTGAAATCAACTGGGAGAAATTCGTGAGCATTTTCGAAAATGTTGGCTGCCTCAAACTTTTTATGATCAGAAACTTTTAGATTTCCAGAACTTAAAACAAGGAGACATGTCAGTGCATAAGTACTGGAAGAGGTTCACACGATTGCTTAAATACGTGCCACCTTATCAGCAAAACACTAATCTGAAGGTAAGAAAATTTATCGTGGGGTTGAACAATAAGATAGGAGCTGTTGATGTTATTGCTCCCCAAACCATGGAAGAGGCCGTAGAAAAGGTTGTTCAACAAGAACACAAGATTAGAAACTCCATCCAAGACAACAAAAGGGAGACAAACTGGAATTCAAAAGGAATTAACTTCGGGCCACAAAAAAAGCAGTTTAAGGATTACAAAAGCAATAAACCTGAATTAAAAAGCAGTGGAACATGGGATGTCAAAATCAATTTTTATACAAATAAGAACAACAGGAATAATGAGAAGGGACCACCAGGAGGATGTTTTAACTATGGAGGGGATCATTTTATGAAATAGTGCCCCATTAAACCCAACATCAGCCAGCCACAGCGACCACCTTTGCCGCAACAGCAACAAGCCTTTCAGCAAAGGATTCATGCAGCCCTGGATAATAGACAAGTAGAACAACACATAGGCCCCATTGAAACTCAAGTAAGATTTACAGGAACCCTTTGTCCATACTAATTGATATTGGAGCATCTGAATGTTTTATATCACCTAGGCTGTTAAGTAGGTTCTCGAAAAGATCTAGTTTTATGGCAAAACCATGGATAGTCAAGTATGCAAACCAGTCAAGGGCTGAAGTGGAGCAATGCCTATTTGAAGCTCGGGTTGACTTTCCGAATTTCTCAATGGAATTGAACTTATATGTAGCACCGCTGGGGTCATATGATATTATCATAGAAATTAATTGGCTCAGTGAACATAAGGCTAAAGTAGATTGTCTTGCCAAAACTGTCAACTGTGTGGATGATCAAGGCAGACCAACAAGTATTTCATGGATTAAACATGAAATTAGATCAAAACAAATTTCTGCAATGCAACTTAAGAGGTACGAGAGAAAAGGCTGTGAAATTTTCGCAATTAGGATTGAGGATGCAAGGGAGTCTAAAACAACCACATATGGAGATGATTACATTTATTAAGATGGAGAAATTAAGCAAAAGTTAAAAGAATCCTTTGAAGAAAAATACCCTTATTTGAAAAATTATCAAAATGTGTTTCCTGAGGAACTTCCTAGACTACCCCCTCCCCAAGCATTTGATTTTACCATAGACTTGATACCAGGAGCGGAACCCATATCCCGAGCTCCTTATAGAATGATGACCATAGAGTTAATGGAATTACAGATCCAACTACAGGATATGCTAGATAAGAAGATGATTCGACCTAGTGTCTCACCATGGGGAATCCCAGTGTTATTTGTAAGGAAGAAGGATGGAACCATGAGACTATATATAGATAACAAGATGCTTAATAAAGTCACCATCAAAAATCGGTACCCATTGTCGAGGATAGATGATCTTTTTGACCAAATGAAGGGTGCGACTGTATTTTCAAAAATTGATTTAAGGTCAAGATATCACTAGCTACGAATTAAAGATGAGGATATACATAAAACTACATTCAAAACCAAGTACGGACATTATGAGTTTACAATATTGCCTTTCGGATTAACCAATGCCCCAGCAGCTTTCATGAATTTAATGAACAATATATTTCAGAATTAGTCTTTCTAGATGACATTTTAATATACTCTAAGAACGAAAAAGAACATCAGAGGTACTTAGAAATAGTTTTGCACAGACTAAGAGAACACAAGTTATATGGGAAACTATCTAAGTGTGCTTTTTACCAAAAGGAAATTTAGTATCTAGGGCACATTATATCAGCCCAAGGTATAGCAGTGGATCCATCTAAGATTAAAGCAACTAAGGAATGGCCCATACCTAAAAATGTATCTGAAGTTAGGAGCTTTATGGGATTAGCTGGGTTCTATAGAAAGTTTGTCAGGAATTTTTCAAGGATAGCCTATCCAATTACCTCACTTCAAAGAAAGGGAAAGAAATTCATTTGGATAGAGATGTGTCAGTCAGCCTTCGAGTTTCTGAAAGAAAAATTGACTACTGCAACTATTCTGAGGGTGCCTGATCCACAAAAACAGTGCATAATCATAACAGATGCATCCGGAGAAGGATTAGGGGGTGTGTTAGTGCAAGATGAACAAATCATTGCTTATGAGTCTAGAAAGCTGAAAAATTATGAAGAAAATTACGCACCTCGTGATCTTGAATTAGCAACAATTGTGCATGCCTTACAAATGTGGAAACATTACTTAATTGGAAAACCTTTTGAGCTTAGATTTGATCACCATAGTTTGAAGTATATTTTCAGCCAACAGAATCTTAATGTTAGACAAAGGAGATGGCTAGAATTCTTAGTAGATTATGAGTTCAACATAAGTTACATTAAAGGTAAAGAAAACAAGGTAGTTGATGCCCTACGCCAAAGAAGACATATATCATCAATAACTACTATAAACTTCAGATTAAAGGACCAAATTTTACAACACCTAGAGCATGATGAGTTTTACACAGAAATCAGCTTGGCTCTTATCAAAGACCCACAAAATCCTAAGTATTCAGAGTTTAGTTTAGAAGAGGATGGATTATTAAGATACCACCACAGAACTTATGTGCCCAACGACCCTGAACTCCAAAGACAGATTTTAGGTAAATTTCACTCCGCCCTATATTCAGGACATCCGAGGGTAACGAAAATGTTATCTAATATAAAACCTTTATATTTATGGAAGGGGATGAAAAGGGAAATAATCGAGTTTGTAGCAAGATGCTTAGAATGTCAAAGAGTAAAGGCAGAACATCGGTACCCAGCAGGTTTGTTGCACCCAAACGAAGTACCCAAATGGAAGTGGTAGGTAATATCCATGGATTTTGTACAAGGGTTACCACTGACCCGAAATCGACACAACACTATTTTGGTTGTGACTGACAAATTCACTAAGGTTGCTCATTTCATACTAGGGAATTTATCTGATGGAGCACCCAAAATTTCCAATAAGTTCATGAAAGAGATCTTCAGGTTGCACAAAATTCTAGAGAAGATTATTTCAAATAGGGATGCTAAGATAACTTCCAGATTCTGGCAAACATTATTTACAGCTTTGGGCACCAAATTGAATATTAGTTCAGCCTATCATCCTAAAATAAATGGTCAGACAGAACGAGTAAATCAAGTATTAGAAGATCTCCTAAGAGTATATTGTATGGACCGAAAGTACCAATGGGAAACATACTTACTCCTGGTAGAATTTGCATACAACAACTCCTATCAGTCCACCATTAGAATGGCTCCATTGGAGGCTTTGTACGGTCATAAGTACAAAGCCCCAATGAATTGGAATTGGTTGGAAGATAGAATCATTATCAGGCTTGAAATGCTTTAGGAAATGGAGGAACAGGTAATCCAAATTCATCAGAGGTTAAAGGAAGCAAACGACAGACAAAAGAGTTATGTTGATGCCAAAAGAACACCCAGAGAATTCTCAGTAGGGGACAAGGTGTTATTAAGAGTTAAACCTCATTAAAGTACCATTAAGTTTGACAAGAATGCTAAGTTAGCCCCAAGATATGTAGGACCATTTGAAGTTCTGGAAGTTGTAAACCCAGTGGCATATAGAATTGCTTTACCACCAGCCCTTGTCAGGATGCATTACGTCTTCCATGTGTCATATCTTAAGAAATATATTACCCACCATGAACATATGATTGATTGGAAATTATTGCAGGTGCGAGAACCAGGAGTGTTAGAGGTAAAACTGCTAAGAATACTCGAGGTACGTAAGCTATGCTTATGAAGTCGAGAAATAACACAATACAAGGTCTAGTGGGACCAGTATGCTGAAGATAATGCCACCTGGGAGGATTATCATGATATTTTTCAAAGATATCCCTACCTTTTCTCTAAGATTGAAAACTGAAAATTTTCCTCTTTTCATATAACTGACTAAGTACTACTTAAATTTGCTATTATTTTCATTGAGGACGATGAAAAATTTTAGGGGGGGGGGGGGGGGGGGATGTTACAACCCAAATTTTTGCCCTAAAATTTTATGTTGATCATAGCCATTGGTTTAACAAATTAATATCATGTGAAGTGAGTTAGTTAATTATAGTTATTGTATCAATTTATTTCTCCTTGATCATGTGAAGCGAGTCAGTTAATTATAGTCGTTGTATCAATTTATTTCTTCCTGACCATGCGAAATGAGTTGGTTAATTATAGCCGTTGTATCAATTTATTTCTTCCTAATCATGTGAAATGTGTTAGTTATTTAGACGTTGATGAAATCTCTAACGGTCACTAGATGATCGACAATGGTTTTGAATTAACAATTAACATAACTTGAATTAATGTCTTGGCAAGAATGTTTGCTTGAATGATTGCAGGAAGAAGACTGAAGAGAGGGGAGGCATTGCTAAATGGGGTCATCAGAAGGGGATGGTTGAATAGTCCAGTCATCTGAATCAACAGGTTTGACCTAAGATTACCCTCGCTAAGATACTAGGCTTTGACAACATGTTGCATTAATGGAACCGCATGAGCTATTGAAGAAATAATATAAATAAAAAACTATAATTCATACCTTTCAAGAATTATTAATCAATTTATTATTTAATCAATTATTATTCACACTCGAATACGAACATACATACATAAAAATAAGGTGACACCAATAAATTATAAGCTATAATCTAATGATGCCACCTTATCAATACATACATATGAACATATATAAGAATGAACAATAATAATAAAATAATAAAATCAAACCTTTCAACTTCTTATTCTTTCCCTCTAATTTTTCTTTCTTTTAAAAAAGGATTTGTTTTGCATTTGAAAAGTCTTCTTGTAACTGTTGGAAGCCAATGAGCCAAGTTATTCTTTTATAGTAGAGTCTCATGATTGTATCAGCTATCCATCTTTTCCCTCTCTAATTTTCGATGGCTCTCGGCCCTCTTCGTTGAAGGAGGAATTGAGTATACTTTCTAGATTTTATTCTCTACTCTCCACTAACCCATACTATTTCCACATCTTCATAACCACAACTCTAAGCAAGGAACGGAGTCTTTCTTCTTGCAGCAAGAGTTCAAGAGCAGACAAAGTGTCACGTAAGGCTTTACTAAATTTGTTTAAATTTTCTTCCACTTATTATGTCTGTGTGAATCCTGATTACCATAAGAACCGAATAGTGGAACCATCGAACCATGTCTTGATTCCTAACATACTGCTATGCCGGCTGTGAGCCTTGATTATCTTATGAAACCAATCGAACCTTGAATGAATTTGTATTTTATTTTCCATACTAGTCGTGTATCTGTTTGTATTATATTAAAATACTGAAGCCACTTATTCTTTAGTCTAAAACCGAGGTGGTTATGAGAAGATTCTAGTCCAATTAATCTGTCCAATATCTCACTGATAATCTTTATTCTTATTAGAATGTCAACCATGTGCATAAGGGATGGATATGCACTGATAACCATGAATAAATAACTCTAATCAGAATTCATTACACTCATTTATACCATATTGAGATGGTAATTATATCCAACACCGAGGAATTCACAGGCGATAATGCCATTATAGGTGAAGAGGTATAAAGTATATATAGTGGATATGACTCATGAGCACCTAGGAATCACCAGCATGGCAGCTTGAGAAGGTGAGGAGGTGTAGAGAATCTGCACAAAAGAGAATGGAGTCAGAACAAATTATTAATAAGTAAAAACTATAATAGCTCATGCATGTTCTAGAAATGAATTATGTTGTCAAATTGAGTGGTGGAGATTGGGTTTGTAGATCCAACTTGAAATCCTTGGCCAGGGTAGAAATTAAGGGCCTATTTGGTGAGCGGAATAGGAATACATATTCTAGAATACGTATTCCAAAAATTTCGAATTCCTTGTTTGGATGTACCAAAATGGGATTGGAATACGAGGTAAAATAGGAATACGTATTCCAATTTTGGTCCAAAAATAGGGTTTTGCAATTCCATCCAAATAGGTGGTATTGGAATACGTATTCCTATTCCATTTTTTTTTTTTTCAGAAAACATAAATTTTCAGTTCCGCGAATTCCCATCAAATATTCGCTGAACCAAACAGAGAACAGGAATACGTTCTATTCCGGAATACGTATTTCAGAATAAGTATTCTAAAATACGTATTCCTATTCCGCTCACCAAACGAACCCTAAGCAAATGTGTCAAACATGTGATCTTTGTTGATTGTCTAGACGCTTCAATTATTTTGGAGAATAACTATTGGGACTTCAACCCACCCAATTACTCAGATGGCTGGGCTTATGAACATCCCAAGCCCGATCCTGAGGTAGGGAAGGCGGTTCTATTAATTTAGGATGTGTGGGGATAAGTAATGGTTCACGGTTAGGAGGTTAAGCCTATGTCAATGCTTCTCCTCTCACCAATGCCTTGGCTTGGACAACGAGATAAATGGATTCTTTCATTATTACTATATGTCTCTTTTACTTTTAAGAGAATAGATATTATAATTGCTAGATAGAGTAAACATTTAATTTCATATTGTATAAGCATTACAGTTGTTATATTTAGCCATTACTTTATTTTCAGTTGAATATGTTAGAAGTAGTTAAATTGTTAGCAATACATTATTTTCTCGTATAATCTGCAAAATATGTAAAACAGTTAGATTGTAAAGAGTTTCTTTCAGTTATAAACAGATGGTAGAAAAACATTGCCATGCAAATTGGAATCAGTTACTTATAAAATTAGATTAATATGAGTTTAAATTTGGTTATAAAAATTTGTATGTTACAACCTCATTATATACCCTGAATAACTAAATGGTTGCATATTAAAAGTCATGTATCTTCTTTGATTGGCATCCTTTCTCAAGAGACCGCATCTCTTCATAACAACCGCCTTTAAGTAATTGTCCTTAATCAGTGTAAATTATAATGTCATCGGGTCTATTCAATCTAATTATATCTTCACTATATGAAACGATGCATACTTATACTTAACAATCATATCTTAATTAATCTCTTATTCTTAACGAACAACCTAATCATTACCTGTATGTATTCCTTAGTTTGTTGTTGGAATTTGTTGTCTAATCACTATTCATTACTGTTCTAATCTAAGGTGGCAACATCTCATAAAACCTTATTGATTCCTTCATGTATGTAATCTCTGGTGCATTAATTAGATTCTAACATTGCCGTTATCCTTACCATGCAAAAGTATGAATTGATTGACTCCCTTGAAGAATTGTAGATGTCCATCTAAGGGTGGCAACTCAATGCTTGATTAATGTGTTTGATTGCTGTTACTTTAGCCTCTGTTTTAGCCAAAGTAACAAGAATCAGAATCGGATCGGAATCGACAAGGCCAAATCAAATCGTGAATCGGCCATTAATTAGAATCGAATCGCCCACAAATCAGCAAATTTAAAATACCCTTGAAATTTAGTGAGCAACTTATTTCATAAACCCTTTATCGCTGATTCGATTCACCGATTCACAAAAAATCGTTTGGCTTGAATCAAATCACGCGAATTGCATGAATTGTCGTGATTCTTGAAACTATGGTTTTAGCTGCTGCATAATACTTAGGAATACATCCTTATCGTTAGTGATTCCTTTCACTATGTTCCACATCCACCTTTCTTTAATGCTGATTGTTGGCAATACGATGACTGATCATGTCCTCTTTAATCATCAATTAGTTGATATAGCTAGAGAATGCTGAGTTGTAATCATTCAATGGTGAACGATATCTTTTGCTCCTTTAATGACTTTAAACACCAATTGTAATCTTTTACGATGTTGAGCAGTTGCCATACATATATGATGACCATATGCCAATGCATAAAAAAGGGATGGGATTAAAATATTTTCCATCATTTATTTATCTATTTATTTTATATTTTAAATTAATTATTTATTAATAAATCTTATATCAGAGGAGGACATTACAGCAATCACCATTCAGAATTCCACTAGTGGTAGGAGCACCCAACTATGACCAGTTCCATCCTAGGGATCATCATTATTCCACAAGTGGCAGGAACGTCCAACTATGACCAGTTCCATCACTTGGGGTAATCATTATTCCACAAGCGGCAGCAACGTCCAACTATGATCACTTCCATTGCTTGGGGTAATCATTATTCCAAAGCGGCAAGATCCAACTATGACCAATTCCATCCTTTGGGGTAGCCATTATTCCACAATTTACAATAAGTCTCTTCTACATATCTGTCATAAAGTCTTCTATGATCTGATCATAAGACTCATAGATTATCCACAATCTCTTCTTGAAAGTCGATTACAAACTCTTCATATACTTCACTTTAGATCTTTATATAATATCCTCTCTTGATCTGATGCATATATTATATAATTGATTGTCTTCTTGATACACAATACACACACTTCTCTTTCATCATTCAACCTCTATATAATGCTCCTTATCAATAGGACAGATCTTTTCACAAATGAAAAGTGCACTTCTTTGCAAATTGAACCACTTGGAGAATAAGCCAAGTCAACAAAATGGGTAATACGGCTTTTAGTAATCATTCATTTTGGAGAATAAGCCAGCTTTCCACTTGATTAATGTAATAGCCCCAAACTCGTTATAGTTCACAACAAACACTGATTTTTCTCACTAATCAGTTGTTGACATTTTATCAAACATATTGCAAGGAATCTCTCTATCCAAATGTGTCAGCAAACCAAATACAATTCGAATTTGGTATTTCAAAATGAACAGTTTATTAAACATGCAAATAAAATTCACAATAAAATCAAGCTAAGTGTGCAATGAAATATAACTTTCATTAATCAATTTGCACTCTTTTTCCAAACTCAATTTCTTGAATTCCCAATTTACAATTACCATTATTTATTAACACTCCCAGCTACAACAGTAAGAAGAAATATAATAATGAATGATGGAACCTGTTATGCCCCCAAGCCAAACGCCCAAAGTCTAACAGCAGCTTTCAAGTATAAACCCACCTCTTCAAAAAAATCTCTGCCTTCTACATCTCCAAGACAGCCAGTAATAAACGCTTGCCCAGACTCAATTTGCAGACCCCTGGAATCTACACAGACCCTCCAATTGTAGATCGCAGCCCAACCAGAATTAATTGCAGGCCACAGAAAGTAAAACGCAAGCCTCTGAAATCAAATCGCAGGCCTTAGGAAATGATTTGCAGGCCCTAGGAGATCATTTGCAGGCCCTAGAAAATAATCAAAATGGCCCTGTATAAAATAATCCCTGTCTTCAATGGCAACAAAGCCCTCTCACAAGGCACTGTGAATGTCCAGAATAAAATCGCAGGAGTTGGATTGACTACAGCAGCTTAGTAATTACTCCAAATGCAATCAATTTCTTCAGCATGGATTTACTTCTTAGATACAGTAAGAAACAGTGGAGAAGCAAAGGCATATTATTATACCTCAGCAATAATTTGCAACTCAACTTCCAATGCAATTCTCAGACTTCAAACCCTCAGCCAGCAAGAAAGCAAATATAATATTCAATTGAACAATTCTCAAAAATAATTCACAACACCTCAGCTGTGAATCACTGCGCACTTCTCAGAAACAAAACCCTTATGCTTCAGCAAGGGCACACAAATCACCAAACTCAAAAACTCTTCATAGGGAACAAAAGCAAATAAACAATCGGATGCTTTTCTCATCAATTAGGCTCATAATATAATCTCCAAATGGACAAGTTTCCCAAACATAAATCCACTTAAGACGCTTCCTCAGCACAACATCATTTTATATCATTTAAATATAATAAAGTGCCTTATTATAATATAACTTAATAATAAATTAATAAATACGAACCCACACAATAAATAGCTCCATCCACTGTAGGTGATGACCAACTGCCAGCACCACCATCTACATTGCCAAATATGGCACATGCTTGAATAGGACTTACTAAAAATAGCAAATCCACCACAAAGACCCTCAAATCACATTGTTAGCTCACAAGGGTCGATGTAATGAACTGACTCAATCGCCTACAGGAGCTCACCAAAAATAGGGACATCACAATTAAATGCTTGAAGAATAAAAACTATCTTATAGGGAGATCAACTTGTCCCTATTTGCATCAGTTTTCCATGAGGATCAAACACGATTCAATTCAAGGAGAAATTAATAGGGTCTCCAAGTTATCCGTATGAGGGATCAAAGCTAATGGATTCTTGAGCCAAGGAGGTTATGGATAAAGGCAAAGTTACCACGGTTTGTCCTTGGACCCCCCGGAGCTACATAAGTTTGTAATGTCTTGAAGGTGATCTCAGCCCAAAGGGGAGAGGCAATCTCGACGCGAAGGGGATCTCGACTCGAAGGGGATCGCAACCCAAAGGGGATCTCGACCTAAAAGCAATTGCTCTAATACCATTGTAATGTTTTGAAAGCGAACTTGGCCTGAAGGCGATCTCATCCCAAACACAATATTGGCCCAAAGAGGATTTCGTCTGAAAGGGGATCTCTATCCAAACGCAATCTCGACCCGAAGGGGATCTCTGTCCAAAAGCAATTTCGATCCGAAGGTAATCTCAACCCAAAGGATATCTCGACCCAAAGGCAATGACTTCTCAAAGGGAATCTCGACCAGAAGGCAATGACTTCCTGAAGGGGATCTCGACCCGAAGGCAATTGTTCTAATACCATTAGTGTTCCAATCCCCGCAGTTGAAGACATGATTCCTCTGTATACCTTATTCCGTCTCCGTCAAGTAGTCAGAGGGTGTTGTACGAAAGGGAGGGAGCAAATTGAGGGTGGTGTACAATCTAGAGGGAGGAGTGACTGAGTCGTACAGTAGTGGCTATGAGGCCATATGTTGAGAGGTCATATAGTGAGAGGTTGGATGTGGCTGTATGGTGGAGTCGTATGATAGTGGCTATGAGGCCATACACTAAGAGGTCGTACAGTGAGATGCAAAACAGGGGAACGTGGGGTAAGGGGAAGGAGGCCATAAGGGGGTATTGAGAAGGCCTTGGAGATGACCATTCAGCATGTCAAGGAAGGCCATACGGTCCTTGCAAAGGACGGTACGGTGTTGTTCTTTAGATTCACCAATGCTAAGTCCTCCAAAAATGATTTAACAACTTTAAAGGAAATTGTACAAAGAGACACCGGAATATAATGAGATAATCACAGATAGATACATATATTCCAGACCAAAAATGGTGTTCCAGATTTGCCAAATCCAAATCAAAGAAATTCAATGGATGGAATACGGTGAGGGTTGATTCCCACCAAGACCGCAAGAGCCAAGTAGGGAAGATCTCTGACTTCCATAATGGCGAACAATACAGAACTCCAACAGGAATTTGCATACAATAAAATACTCTAAATCGCATGCCAACTACTACCTACATGTCATGTTTAGATACCCTTCAGAGGAACTCCCAAGGGTTTACAAAGATAGCGGACGACAACACCTACAAAAACAATTAAAATAAAAATGGTCCAAGCTATACTAAATCAATTGGAACCACATACAAATATTAACTTGGGCTCCATATTTATTAATTAAAGTAACTAATTAAAGGTCGTTTTATGATATTATTTAAATATTGGGACCAATTAATTTAATTTAATTATTACATTAAAATTTGGGGACATGACAAAGTTCGAATTGGTTCAAACTTTGGGTCCGGTTCGTAGTTTGGTTCGGGCAGGGTTCCAATTTTTGTCTGTTGGTTCGGCTTTGCTCTAGTTCAAACCCGAGCGAACCAGGCCAAAAACAAATGGACCAAGTTCAAACCACGTGCTTTATGGGCCCTGCAAACCGCAATAATGTTCTTTTTTTTGCAAAATTTAAAAAGTTTTTGGCATCCACAACCCTAAAAGGTTGTTATGAAATGCTTTTGGTGGCCTCTCGTTGTCATTGTCATTGTCATTTTTTGAAAAATTTGATGCCATTACCATTGTTGTTGCTGCTGATCCTATTGGCCTTAGCTCTATTGGTGAGTCAACTAATGCCAAAGAAGAAGAAGACGAAGAAGAAGAAGAAGAAGAAGACGAAGATGAAGACGAAGACGATGAATATGAAGAAGATGAAGATTGAAGAACTTAGAATATTAATAGATTTTTATTTCATTAGTTGAACAATGAACATGAAACAATGATACTTGAACTTGATTCTATGATTTATTTTTGATGTTTTGAATCTTTGATGTTGAACTATACGATGGTATGATCACTATGATTACAAGTTTATGGTGTTTTTGTTGTTCAAATGTGTTTATGCTACTATGCTACATTCTAATTTTAACTCATGCTTCATAAATATGTGTATATACATACATACATACATACATATATATATATATATATATAATTTACATGTTTTTGTACTAATGAACCCAAACCCCTTTCCAAAGTTTTGACAAACTTGCGAACCGGTTCTCGAACTTTGAACTTGGAATTGAACTCAAACCGATAACTTAGGATAAAGGTATCAAGAATGTTCTAAACAATGGGAGAGGAAGACTTCACCATACAAGGATGGTCAAATTATGCAAGGAAGAAAGGTTTGCAAATGAGAAAGCTAACCATCATCAAAGGTTCAACAGCTTGAAGATTTACAAGTCGATAATCAATATAGACAAACACGTCACTTCAAAAAAATCAAGATATCAACAACAATTTCAAAGACAAGTTCGATGAGGAAATTTCTTAAAGGGAGAGGATGAAAAATTGAAACAAGGGATCAAAGGTGAGCAAGATGAGGTTGCGTCTAGTCATCATTCAACCAATCAAAGAGCTCCAAGATTGTCCAATTAGAATCATTCACAAATGGACATTTGGAACATGTTATTTTCTCATTGGTTCATCCTCAAGGTGATGTAGACTATAATTTTCTCATTGGCCCATATGTTGTTGCCTTCTTATTGGCTATTTGTGGTTCCCCTAATTACAATTTGTCACAAATTAATCTGGGCAATTGGTTCCAAATCGATCTTGGTCATTCTTTGTATTTGGGGGCTCCTATATAAACCTCACTCCGATCATTTGTAAACGAGGGACTTGTTGAAATTGTTGCTATGATACTACTAAATTGTTCTTAATTCATTGTTAGTCTTCATGGTGAATTGTTTATATCATAGTCCGCATAATCATCGACTACTCTATAATTAGGCAAAAATTGTTGAGTTTTTCCAGCAACAAGCTTTTTCTAGAAAAAAATGCCTCCCTGCAAAAACTCGTCGATTAATGGCAGAGTATTCAGCAAGTTTTTGTACTTGCGAGTTTCTACCTACGACTCACCAGCGCGCACAAACCAGCGATATAGGCAAAAAAAATCCCTTTTTCATTACCGGCTTTCATTTTAGCATTTAGAGGCTTCACAATCACGCAACTCATGCCCACTCCCAGTGCGAAGCACCTCTTCAAGGACTAGACCCCCTCTCTTTTCTGCTAGTAGAGCTGGGAAGAGGAAGATGTGATTGTATTGATGTATTTAGTATTTACTTCTAGTTTGACAGAAACTATTTACTATTTTGCTTCCCGCCATCAGCATTCCGCATTAGAATGCGATTTTGTATCCACTATGCATTTATATATATATATATACATATTCTACTTGTTTCTTTTGTGTCCTCTTTAATTAACTCACTAAATGCATCTTCTCATTGAAATTTGTAAAAAAATGTATTTTTAATTAAATTTTAGTGATTTTTTTAGGGTCCCTCGTTTTTTTTAAAATTGGCCAATTTTTTCGAGAATAAACATTTGGGGGCATGGCGAGTTGTTGCTGAGTGAGAGTTTTCTAACTATGGTTTATATCATTTTGGAATATTGCATGGTTTCCACACTTCCTCACTTAGAGTAGCAATTTATTTCATGTTGATTAGAAGTGGTGTTTAGTTGAATGGAAGATATTTTAGATGCACCTTTGGTGAACTCACTTAGACCAAACCACTAATAGCTTTGTGATTGTAAATTTGTCTTGTGTGGTTGAATGGAATATTATGTGCTTAACTTCAATTATTGCTTGCACATTGATATGCATGGATGGATGTTAATGTAATGGTGGTAGTTTGAACATCTTACATTTATCTTTGGAGACTGTACTAGCTTGGTTGATATAGATGGCTAAACTAAGTCTAGTAGAATACAAAGGCATCCACAATTTATTGCATTCTAGGAGTAGATTAACTTTGTAAACCCCTTCTTCGTATAGTTTTTTTAGTTGGAAGTAATTGGAACAAGTCCAAGTCCAGTTGATATCCATTGAATGGGCAACATAAGTAACTTTGTGACACCTTTCATATCACATCATTATAACTAAGTTAAGTCCAAATTAAGAAAGGAACCTTTGAGTTGTCTCATTTGATCACACAATCCAGATTCATTGTTTACCATATGAGCATACTTGTTTAGGAGTTGGAGATTTGGTGTTTCATCTTGGAATACTAAGTAATAAGTATTCAATTTTGCATGTTGTAGTGGAACATAGCTCGCATCAATAGTTCCCAATTTTGGTGTGATGCAATGACATCAAGAGAGAAAACAAAGTCCATGGGTTCAAAATCAACAAACCCAGTTACAAATATGTTGATATTATATACACAAGCTAGAGAGGAGAGGTAACTGCAGTGCTTTTTTGGCAATGGCATTCCCTTTCATGTTGCTTGATCTCCTTATTACAAGGAGCATATGTCTAGAGTAGGCAAAGCAAATGTTTCTTCTCCAACTCTTGGTAGACCAAATTAAGAACCACAATCTTAGAATAAAATTTAATCTAGGGATGCCACATGGATGTCGCATAACAAAGATCGGTCGGTGCACATTAGACACTATCCACTTATTACTGATAAATTTAATAGTTATATATAAGGACGGACCTTACTTACTTAGGGTGGTTGACAAATTTAATATGTAGAGTTTCAAGTTGATATCCTATAGCATACCATTTGACATAAAAAGTCCTAATGTATTGCAATTGGTTACTCTTATACCTTGTGTTAATAAAGCAGTTAAATAAATATATTGAGATTACTTACATGCACACGTATCGATTCACTTGTATGCATGGCATGAACTAAGCACTCAAGGACATTAGCAAAATTGATGGGTTTAAGAAGGGCATGGTGGATATAAGGGAAGGGTTGATGTCAGCTGCAGCCATCACACCTTATTGGCACTATTTTAGTCCTTTCTAAAAAGGGAATTCTTCAAACCGTAGAGACCATAATTGCATCTTACATCATTCTATTGCAGAGGATGCTTGAGTTGCAGGAATCCTTGCAATTCACAGGCATAACATAGAATTGTACTAAGTTGGGGTAGTCCAACACAAAGAAGAGGATGTGGTTGAAGAAGCATGTAGTGAATCGTATTTTTTGGCCAAATTCAAGATGCATCACAACTCTCACATCCCCTATTTTCAACATTAATAGATTTGAAGGTTTTAATAGTCCTGACATTAAGGAGATTTACGAGTGCATTGATAGCACACTTAGCAAGATAAAGGGTATTATTCATGAACAAGAACCTACCTACAAATCTACCTGGAGGTGGCAGAAGTTGAACAACCCTCTACACATGGCCACATATGCATTGAATCTAGAATGGTATGTGGTGTGACCTAGTAGAGTTGTTCCCTTGGATGAGAATGAGGTGAAGAAAGGTCTCAAAGGTGCCACCTAAAAATGAACATAACATTGGAAGTTCCATTGAATAGAATTGCATTAATCAATTTTACTAAACTCAATAGCTACAAGAGTTCAACAAAGATTGGCAAGCCCACTTTGTGCAAAATAAGAGCATTTTTTGTGGTGCATTGCTGGTTCGCCCAAGCTTTTTCTCTTCTTGGTTTGATTGGGATCTCGATGGACTGCCTTCCTCTCTTTCACTTTTCTTTGGACACCCCCGCTCACCTCCTCTACTCACTAGGAGTTGAACAAGCACTACAAGACTAACATCTGCAAACTATATATTATCACAACTTGGAGCAACCCTCTAGGGGGTCTTCAACTAAGAATGGCTTTCTATGTTGAGTACTTCATGGTTATCCAAGATGGTATTATTGTGCACCCTTGGTACCTCACTAGCCACTGGACACATGCCCTCGAGCATCTCTTTAGGTTCTTTTAAAGTGAACTCTTGTCAACTACGTATTCAGATTGTTCATCAAATCGATAGAGGTGAGGATTTACCGTCTCTGCTAGCTTGGGGAGGCGGATACTAAGACCCACTTTATTTTTCACTGCCTCGTCTTCTACAAGATTAGAGGGAGGTTCCACTGGTTGTTCTTAGAGTGCATATCCCTCTTGAATTTCTTCAAATACACTGATCAATGGTGTCTTGCACTTTATCTTCAAGAGGCCTTACGACTTCGTGACCACATCCTACTGCCTCAGTTATCTTCGGTGCAGTCCTCTAACCAGCTCATCACCTCATTCTTTCCTCCTGAGTCCCCAGTTCAGGGGTCGAAGTGGCCCCTTTGCCACTCTTTCAATCACACCAAGTCTGTGAGACCTTGGAGAGGGTACACTTGAAAACATCACCCTACTTCTACCAACTCTTCGAGACGATCCAGGGCTCACTCTCGCCCAGGGCAGTACCCCTCAGTTTTTTACTACTTCTTGCCTATAGGAGTAGTTGGTTTTTCTTTCTTCGGTTCTTGTTTTTCTCTTCACGTGGACACTATTTGGTGCCCCACTAATGGTGGTTTTCTCTTTTTACGCTTTTCAGTCTCTTAGACCCTCATGGTCTCTTGTTGGACATGAATAAATTTGTCTTATCTTATAGCAGCTATATTGGTCTCTGGATGTTTTCATACACTTGCTATACTCCTCTCCTTGTAGGTTCATAGCTCCTTCACTACTGAAGAAAACCAGTCCACATATTGCTTTATTCCACTCTTTCATGAGAAACAAAATTACCTCTAACAGAGCAGAGAATATTATTGACATAGTATCTTGCATTTTATTGATGAAAAGACACCGAAGTACATTGCTATTCAACAACATGGGAGGATGTAGAGCATAAGGAGCTGGAACATGTTGATCAGCACCAAGATGTGTAGTGAAGATTGGTTGGGCTCATGTTGAGTAGGGTCCAGCTGTTACAGTAATGGAAAGAAATCTCCAAGTTTTCCAGCAGAATCTCAGAAAATAGCTCTAGTTTCTAAGCTAGTGGTCGAATCCAACTATGCATACTTTGTTTTGGGAATTTGTCATTTTGTCATTTGTCAAAAATGATTCTCAAATTGTTTGTACTTGATAACTTTGGTCGATAAAAATCATATTTAAAAATAATATTATAATTAGCAAATGGATGATTTGATAAAAGAATTATTTTTCTTTTTAATGTGTCATTTTTAATATATTATTTTAATTTGTTCCCCACCAACCCCAAAGCCTGGAATAATTTTGCCATCCACATGTCCACAAGTCTCAGGCAAACACTGAGTAATCATCTCAATGCTGGTGGACAACCTTCTATTGTTTGGAGTATAACTTCCTGTAGTAAGATGATAAATGTAAATTTCAAAAAGTATGAAACGTAACAATGCAAAATGACTATTGGCATTTATGATACATATTAAAGTCTATTTTGCATTTATGATACATATTACAGTCTACTATCATGCAAAAGTCACACAGTACCATCCTCGCTTTCTGCAATTGACACACCAGAGATTAAGACATATAAACAAAAACAAAGTATTATAGAAAGCTAGCAGAAGCATATATTACCCTTTGCTAGAGATCCAGCATTTACAAAACAAGCTGCTCCATCTCTCAAGTAGCCAGGAAGATGGTTAAAAGGAACACCCCAAAGTCTTGATAGAAATGGAAGTAATAGCAAAATAAACAAGGCCTGCGAGAGAATAGTCAAATGATAAATAAGTTACCAATTTTATCTGATTGGCTATAAAAGAAGAGTTTTGAGTATGAAGCAAGTCCTAAACTAAAATGAAAACAAATTGCAAAAATAAAATAACCATAGTAGTTTTAGTAATTAGGTTTTTAAAACACATATTAAATAAAATAAAGATCACGACTGGATGTTTGTTAAACAGATTCACCTGGAAGCCTGATCCAAAAGAATTAATTACAAATAGGTCCACAGATCGACCCTGCATGATAAGAGGACTACAGCTTATGAATAAAAGAGATAATATTCTGGGTTATAAGAAAATTACAACCACGCTGGTTTATTTCTGTGGTATACAAGCAGAAAGTAACGTTTACAGGCATAATTTTTTATGTCAAAACAGAAGTCAAATTTACCAGGAGTACCTTTAGTTGTTTGGCTGCATCCCGGAAAATTATTTCCTGTTGAAGAGAAAATAGCAGATTAGAAAATACACTCTTAAACCATCATTATAAATATTAAATATAGCCTTCTATGATTTATGTGATTTGAATGTTTGTAACCTTTAGAATTGTATCTCCGGCTTGAAACAAGAAAGAGAGTATCATCAAAAGTGGCCAGAGAAATCCTGTCTGCTGCAATGATGTACCTTTGCCTGCTCCACTGCAGAGGAAAAACAAAGGTCAATTTGGCATATAAAGATGCACTATGCATATAGCTATAGTGCTCTTGTACTAAGACAGCCAGTTCAATGTTTATACTGGAGAAAGAATGCCAATCCAATTGGTATAGCTCAAACACTTGTAATACATACAGGTCCAAAAACTCTCAAACATCAAAAAATACACTCCTTCAATATACACACCAATATTATTTTAAGGACAATTCATGGTTCTACATAATTTGAAAGTTTTGATCCTCATCATTCATTAGATGAAATATTTGATATTATTAAGACATACATACAATTTAAAGGGCAAAAGGACAAGCAAATACCTAGAAACTGTTATGATCACGCCAATAGATATTAGTAAACAACCAAAAATCTGATTTGTAGTGTAGCGGCGTCCTAAAAATATGAATGACAAGAACAACTGCCACACCAAAAATGTCTGCAAAATATAAAATAGTAAATTAGGGAAGGTTCAGCATAATTTAATGCATCCGTGACCATGAATAATGAAAACTTTTAATTGATGCTTAAAAGAATCTTATTCAAATCATAAAATTTGACCGAATGAACATCATACAATAATGATATACTCAATCATGTTAACCTGATCAATCTGTTTGAGCATGAGAACATCTCGATTGCTACAACTCTATCTCAATATTAATTTTACTTGTAAATGAGTTGCAATATAAAATTCACTGGTATAGTTACAGTAGCAGATCACTTTAGTCCAGATCAAAAGTTACTTGCATACCAAACGCTGACATCAATTTTCAGTAATAGATGTAAATATCTAAAAACAGTTCTACAAATTACCTGAGACAGAATTGGAATTGATGCCCCTGAAAGCATACCTGTTTGGATAAACAAGAAATAGTTAATGAAACCTCATTTAATTCAAATTCCATGTAACTTCAGCACTGTGCCCAAAAGAACCACTGCATAAAGTAGACTCAAGCAACTCTCCACGTAAATGTACATATTTTATACTTATCTGACTTTTCCAATACCTTTCTAGCGACAAAAGCTTTTCTCATAACACATGGAAAATTCATAAAGCAAACTGTGTCCTCTACCTGACACAAACATGCATGTTCTTGCCATCACACACACCTATACACAATACAGTTCTAATTGTAAACTGTGGCAAAATATTGGGTTTTGAGTTTTTGAGCTTTTCACACAAGGTCAATAGATGTTTTAGCAATTTGTTCAATCGTGTGTAGGTTCATTATATTGATTTTGGTGGTGACTCAATTGATTCAGCAGTAGACAGAAAAGGCACATGAAGCTCCCCAATCGATGTCTGTCCTGTCAGTAATGCAATTCACATAGCCTGTATCTCCCCAGTTACCATCATTAGAGAGCCTGCAAAAAGAGAGGAAGTGGGGGTAGGAAATGCATAAGCAGCATAGTCAATAGAAGCAAAGGGATAAGTACTGCTAGTTTACCTTAATCCATATCCAACAGTAAATCCTCCAGTCCCAATTGATGAATGACAAATATACTGATACAGATACACTATAATGTATTCATGTATGTGAACAAGCATAGATACTTACATAAATATATAAAGAAAGGATGACACAAAAAAGCTAAATGGGGGAGCAGTGTAGCACTTTACCAAAAATATTAAAACATGGGGCTCCCTCACCAAAAAAAGTGATTAAATTAAATGAAGTGGTGCCTAAACATCTTCAGGAGCGACTTGGGGTTCAAGCACAAACTGAATTTCCTCCCAAAGGAGTTCTTCTCTATAAACAAAAAAAATGAAATGCCATACATTGAGATTTTGTTTTGCAAAATGGGCCATGGTGATTTAAAAATTCCACTTTTCCATAAAAAAACAGTGCCCAAATTTTAATCCCCTTTGTTGCACCCCAAGCAAAACTTCTATTTGATTACGCTTTATAACTTGCTAGTGAAATATTGGTCCATGGAATGTTTAAATAAAAATAAGCAACAATTGACTAATCTATTCAATAGGTTGAGTTGCTTGAAAGAAACTCACACATTTAGGCTAGAACTCGAGTGGCTTGAGTACATGAAATCCTGAAAAAATTACCTTGTCAGTATATGTAGGAGGTTTCGTACAAATATTAGAGGTCAAGAAAAATAATTTCTTCTTTTTTTAAATGCAAAAGTTGAGGTGTAATGTCCCCACTTTAGCAGTTGACCAAGTGTGTGTGCGTTAGCCTAGTTCTACATGGTCCTAAGGGCTAACGAAGGGTTTAAAAGGATCTTAGAGTGTTTTGGCCTAGTCATCTCCAATTTGGGCCAAAACGGAGTTGATTTACTCAGTCTTAGGCATACTTACTATTTTTAGTGAGTCAGCAGGACACAAAGGAGGCTAGTTTTGGTGATTGGATTTGATACTCCTTGGCAAGAGCTTTCCAACGAGCTATCACTCATGTTGTTCAAAGTCCGATAGCTAATATATTTTTATGCCTAAAGTATTATTAAAGTAACATTTAATTTAGTTGTAAAATATTAAAGTGTTACTTTAATATTTTTTTTTACGGGAATGTGTGCAAATAAAAGGGGGTGCCTAAGGGAGACATAAGTGATTATTTTAATATGTTTTATATTGCACATCTTTTATCCCACATTGCTCATGTGAGTTGAATCGACCCTTGGAGAAAGAATAAAAGGGAGTGTTAGTGGCTTCATTCAGCAGGTTGAATATGAGAAGAAAATTGATATGTGACTTGCAGATCCGTTCTTGGCATTAGAGGACGTCTATCCTCTCTTCTGACATTCTAGATGTCATTCCCTTCGGGTTTGGCCTTTGGAATCCATTGTTATCAGCTTCATTATCAAGCAGACTGGGTGTGTTTCTAGCTACAGGTAGATTTGATGTTTTGCTTATATCTTCTTTTTTACTCATCTGATGCTTATGCTACTTTGAGGGAATGATCTTATGAAGATATTGGACTATTTGGAAGACAAAATATTGTAGCAACATAGTTCATGAGGGTACTGTTCACACGGCACTATTCATGTCACTGTAGCAGCAGTTTAAATAACATTTGCTGGAGCATTATGTCAATAATCGTGGAGCAATTAATGAGTTGATAATCTGCCATGTATTTGATATTATTTAATTCTGAAAATGACATCTTATCAGCTGTAATACAATTTCCAATCTACATATCATTGTACTTTCTTTTGTTCATGTTGAGTGATTTTCAATTCCATGTAAGCAAACAATATAAATGGCTCATTTCCAAAGTTATAAGGGGTTAAATTAGTAAACGTAGGAATAAGGAGTTGGATGCAAACTGTTTGACAAAATTCCTATCAGCAAGTGTTTAGTTTATAGCCATTTCTAGGGTGCCCATTACATGAGGTCACTCAAAGGGAAATTGACCTAAAAAGCCCTCAAAAAAATTAATTCAGCAATGGATCTTGAAAAAGAAAGCTATTGAAGTGAACAAAAAGAGTTCAGAGAAAGGTGAATTTCTACTCGGGAAATTCTTGAGTGTGGGAGGATTTGTTTAGGTAAGGGAGCCTCTCCTAAATTGTTGTTGATTCCATTTGAAAATCATCTTTCTCAAGTGATAGATTAGAAGACCATGGTAGCAGGCTCAAAACTATGGCCAAATTCAAAAGATGAATTGGAAGAGGAATTAGGGATAACAGATCTATGGTACATAGATTAAACAACTTCCAATTCACTCAATGCCACTATAGGGTCAAGAAAACAGAAATACAAATAAGCAAAGAATGGAAAAAGGCATGCAATGTTCAAAGGACAATCTTCAGTGAAGGAATCTTTGTAATATCTAATGGAGAAATATCCTCCCTTAGAGATCAATGAAGATAACAGCTTGGAATGTTAGGCAATGAAATGTCCCTAATAGGGGGCACTTGGTCAAGCACCAAATGGACAATATGATGGCAAAGACAATAGCTTTGCAAGATACTAAATTAAAATCCTCAAAAGCTAATCTCTTCCCAAATCCCTATAATGGTTGGAAAGGTTTACTTGTGGAAGATATTGCCATGACCGGCAGCTTTGATTTAGTGTTTATTGTTGGATATCATGCTAAAATCCTAGCTACATAAGAGTTATTCTACAAATCAAAATCCAACGAAAGATGGTGTTAGAAAAATGCTCTTGGGCCAAGATCACAGCCTGCAGAAATCTTCACCGAGAAAACCAAATATTCCACCAAAAGAAAAATTGTATTGAGATTTTACAATGTACAAGCATCCCAAATATAAACAAAGATGCAATGAAGTATGGCAACAACCCTCAAACAAATACCTAAACTACACTAAACATTATAAAATACTGACCAACTATGTTCCTAACCTAAGTGCAACCTAAATAGATATAAATGGAATAAATCACACCAACACCCCCCAGTTGCAACTTGAGGAGTAAAACTATGCAATATGAGATGCAAGATGGGTTCCAACAACAAGGCAATGTTGGGTAACCATGCACAACTACAATGTAATGAAAAGAAATCTCTCAAAAACAAAGAAAAGGAGAAAACCCTTAAGGGAGAAAACTCCTCTTTGAAATATAGAAAATGAAGGACTAAATAGCCTTCGAAACAAGTCCCAAAACAAAAACATGAAGAACATCACTGAAGCGAGATGGACCTACAAATAATTGTCAAAGGATGACCCATACATGGTGCTATATCTAAAGAACCTCCTTTGAAAGATATTATGATCAGGATCAAGAAGACAATAATATGCATGGGTGCCTCGAACAACACTACTCAAACAATAATCAAATGGCAACAATGGCAATAACATTTGTCAACCAAAAATACAAATAGCACATGAATCTGCATGAGTGTCTGCATCATCACTACTCAACCAATGAGGTTGATAATATAATAGCAGTGGTTTGAACTCTAAAGAACCGTAATTGAATAAGGATAGAAGCCTACCTTTAAAAAATAGGAATTTAAATGTGTCCCAGCTCACTCCAAAACAAACCAAGGAAGCATTAGCATGAACAAAAAGATACCCCCCATAATGTAGACTAGGGAGAACCATAGTAGATCCATTGAAACTGTGTGTCGCCAAGCAATGCATGAAGGAGAAGATACAATATTTGAAGTGACAATAAAGTACTTGCAACTAAACAAAGGGTATGCACTAAAACTACAAACACACATGAGAAAAAGATCTCAACGATCCCATTGTTGTCATAGAGGGATGCTCACAAAATGATGTAGGAGTATCTTGGGTGTAAGGGCAATCTTGCATCAGCCAAAAATATTTTTGTTGTCTTATTTCAAAAAGGGCTATCTTAGTGCAAAGTTACTATTTATAGAGAAGCTTACTATATTTAGTAAGTTGGTCGTTCAAGCTCAAAATGTTTTGATTTCTTCCCTGGGGATTCATTTTAGATATATCAGCCTGCTAGTATAGTTTTCATTGCAAGATCAAGTCTATTTGGGAAATTATTGAAAAAAATTGGTATTGGCAGTAGGGTATAAAAACTTCGAACTCAATTTTGAAGGGTTTAGAGGCTCTGAAAGGCGTCAAACCTCGACTAAATTGAACTTGTGCAAGTTGAGCATTGTAGAGTAGTTTGTGGCATTTCTGAAATGGGGTCACAATAGTCAATCTAAGCAACTAGGGATGAGTTATGGTCTTCGGAAGTCATGCCATCTGAAATGGACAAAAATTAAATTCCTTCAAAATCTATTTTGAGTGAAACTTGTTGGGACCTACTTGAATGTAATAAAATGTGAATAATAATAATATTTTAGGGTTGGTTGGCCTTAAGGTCTAGGGTTGAAATTTCTAGAACCTTCTTGTGCAATGGAAAGTTGCCTAGATAAAGAAGGTCTAAAGGGTTGTCTAGGGCAATTATGGGGGATGTTTTTGGTGGCACTGCCTTACAGAATATTGTAAGGAAGATGCCCATGTGGCTTTGCATATTTTATTTCTGAAATTTGTAATTCTATACTTCGGGAGATAATAAGAAGCCAATTTTATGTTCTTGCAACTTGTTATTTCTCTATTTCTATTGTGTTTATGTTGTTGTGGGGAGTACTCTTCATCAAATAGTTGTGATTCGAAAACAAAAAAGGCACTACACAAGCCCTCGTAGCACTTTATGATACAGTGTGAGTAAAATAATATGGCACAACAATTTTGCCAAATCCATCAAAATACACAAACAATATCTAGCATTGTATCTCAACTAATCTACAAGAGAAAGTGCATAGAAAAGACATTCAATTGATTCATAAGGATGAAACGAAAAAAGAAATACTTGCACCAATGGAAAGTGGATAAAACCACCTTTCGGACAATACTTCATTTCCCAGAAATGCCCATGTTACTATCATTTGAAGAAAGGGGCCAATTTGAGCCTAAAGGTGATAAAAAGGCTTGCCCTCTTTAGCACCCAAGTGATAAGGTGTGGTCACCATGTGACCACGTGGTTAGTGTAAATGAAAAAATGGGCACATGGATAGCATTAGCAGCAAAACCACATACACATTGCACATGAACTCAAAAGATATGGTTCAACAATGAACAAGTCTTCCAATTGAGACACCTTGGTCAAAGCATCTATCACCTTGTGAGTAGCAACTAATCCCACCATGTGACAATCAAAGTGACAAGTGCCAAAAAATCACTAAGTTGTCACAAGCTCACAAATAGCAAGGCACCAGGTCTTAGCCACAAATAACCCAGTCAAGGACTAGCTAAAAGATCACGAGTACAGACCAGAATACTTCTTGCACAAAGGAATTCTATGGTACACATGAACCTTAGCTAAATGGTGTAATGGAATATATAAATAATTCGATAAACTTCCACTTGAGAAATGTCAAATTAAGATACCAATGCATCTCTTAAAGAAAATTTGGCACAAGCCTATTTGTATTTCCACTGTGAATACAAACCCTAAATTGCCAAAAAAAAATTGTATAAAACATTAGAAATCATCAAATTTTACACTCCAATTAAACATTGGCAAATATAAGGGCTATAAACAAAGAATTGTAAAAACATCTCCTTGTGGAAGAATATGGGTTGCTCAATGTAGGAAGCAGTTCGATCATAAAAAACTTGTCCAATAAAGGACTATATGGCACTAGCCAAAGCAAATGAGAAAACTAAATAGTAGGACCAAACAAGAAACTAAACAAGGAGGTAAACCATGCAAAAAGCTTAAGATCAATCCTTGGATTATACGCATTGCCGGATTGCCTAGACAAAATCCTAAAATGTCACAATCCTCAAGGGCCTCAAACGCACACAAGGAATGCCATGAAAGAAAAGTACAAGGTGCAGACAGAAAACCCTAACTTGCTAGACAAAAAAAGTTGTCTGGGAAAGATTTATGATCCACCGTCCTGGCCAATATATAACTGCTATTGGAAATACCAACAGCCAACCATGAAATGAAGGATAATCATGGATGATTGAGGTGTAATATCAGCACTCTTGAAACCTTCCCAAGAAAAATAATACAGTAAAAGCATGGACAAGGAGTGGCAGTCCTTGAGCCCCATTATCAATAGCAATTAGTAAATTTAGAATTTAGTGTACTCAGAGAATAAAGAACAAGGAAACCATGAAGTCTTATAAAGAAAACAGTTTCCTAGGAGAAGATTTCCAAACTGATCTTCAAAAAGACAATCATATAGATAATCAGCAATATCAAGAATTAATGAGAAGATTGACTCATTAAACATGAAGGCTAATATGCAAGGCTGGATGATTAATATTGATTAAATGCACATAAAGGAGATTGACTTGATTAATGATAAGTCAATCATGAGATCAATGGATAACTAAAATATCAATTTGTATAGTCTTGAAAAGTTAGCACTCACTTTGTGTTCTTTTTTAAACCATTTTAGCCCTCCTTAGTGTGTTTCTTATATTTGGATATCACATTACACTTAATTGCGTACATTATTTAAATCAAGATCTCTTTCTTCCTTCAATCTTGCTCAAAACTCTACGTTGGCTCTAATTTCTCTGCACATTTTTCCATTTATTTGTCTATTCCCAATTCACTTTTCCTTTTCACCCCACTTTAGCCTTTATGTTTGATTTTCCCACTTTCCTTCTATTTTTCCCCAAAATTTTAAATACTTTTCGGAACCTACACAATTTAAATTTTGGGTATAGATCATAAATGGGGCAACCTATACCTCAGGGTTTAAAATTCAATAAATTTTAAGGCCTTGCGCAAAGTATTTCTCTTTTCCCACCTAGTGGAGTTGGCCCTTGAAAAAATTGACGCTAAAATCACTATAGAAGGGGGTTTTCTCCCTTTATTTTCACATCCACCAATTGCAAGACATCTAAATCCCACTGTCAAACAAGCTATTGTGCATTCAAAGAGTTCAAGCAAGCAAGCAAACATTCATTGAAAGCATTCATCCATCATTTGTCAAGCATCTATAGATCTAGCTTCTTTCTTCATTGGAGACAAAGGAATTGGCCATCAAGAAAGACCTATATTCATCCATTCAAGTCTTCCTCTTCTCTTCTTCCATTCAACATTGAAGCTAATTAAAAGCATCTACTACATGAGGTTTTGTCTTACATGATTTGCTTTTGGTTTTTGTGTTGAGTCAAAGCTATTGCATCAACATACTTGATCACATATTAAGGGCAATTGCATTTACATTGTATGAACATTTACATTGCATATTTCATATCAACATATCAAATATTGCTATTAGTTTCTGTATATCTATATCATTTGCAAATATTTGTATTACTTACATCAGAAACAGCAATTGGTATCTCATATATTCTCCATTACTTAGTCTAAAGTGCAAATATCTAATAGAGCAAGTGTGAGAAGTAGGACTAATTGTCCCGGTTTCTTGATGTAACCAAAAAGGAGATGTTATATGGGGCTTTCAAGTACTAAGATGACCTACCAAGCCAAACAATGCATTGGGGGCTGAGTTCTAAACGGAGATTGATAGAACAGCAAGTGAACCAATTAAATGGCAGACAAATATACACTTAAACAATAGTTGATGACCTTGCAGAGGTGTATACGACTTGCATCATGAGTTGAAGAAGGCTAGTTTGCAGATACAAACCATCAAAGTGAAGGATGTCAAGCTCCAACAAAAAGTTACCCGTCTTACACAAAAAAACTAACAAGACTAAAAAGAATGGCTCAACCAAATGAACGCACGAACTACAACTGGCCAAAGTTGCTTCCACTGCTGATGGAAATGAGTAAAGAAGAGCACCCCTAAGGGAAATGGATACCGGCCAAAGAATTGGGGGTAGTCTCAGGTGGTACTCAGGCTCAAGATTGATCACATGGAAAGTGCCTAACGTAAGAAAACAAAAGTTCCCATTACCTGTTATGAACTGTAAGACTTTGCTAACTACTGAAAACACAAGCTTGACAAAGATTTGTAAAAGCATGATAGGTAGAGATCAAAGTAAATTCTACCGGTGAACAAATTACCAACAAAGGTTGAGCTTGGGCTAAGAAGCATTCAAACTTTATGAATCCATATATCACCATGAATTTGTTATGCACCAACCGATGCAAAAAAAAATCCAAAAGCCTATGAGAGGTTGTGGCAAATTACCTAATTGAGCCAATAATCTAATTGCTTAGACCAATTCCAAAGTTCAAACCAACTTACGCAACGTAATACATTGGCCAATAAAAGAAACAATGCCACCTACCAATGATAGGTCAAGGAAATTGGCCACTAAACAGATTGTGGTGGCCACAGCAAGAAAGTGTGTGGTTTGTACAGCAATAAAGTATATGGTTTGTTGGGTGTTGGTACCAATAACAAACCACAAACAAAATGTAGGTCTAAGAATTGCCAGTCTTCCATCTAACCTCAAAAATACTAGTGAGAACTTGCAAAGAAATCTATTGCAGAGTTGCAAGCACTTATACAATGTTAGAGAAATGCTCTTGAGCCAAGATCACGACTTACATAAACCTTCACAGAGAGAACCAAATGTTCCTCCAAAAGAGAAATTGTATAAATATTTTACATAATGTACATGCATCCCAAATATGAAAAAAGATGCGATTAGGTACAAGAACAATTTTCAACCAACTCAATTGCACTAAACATTATTAAATAATGACCAACTATATCTAGTAATGTAAAATTTTGGTTACATAAGTGGAAATTAAGTAAGTGTGAGTGGAATAAACCTTCACCAAATGGTTAACCACTATTGTAAGGTGACTTGAACACAAGAATTTCACAATGCTACAAGGGTAAGGAAAAGTCAAAAACAGAATTGGTTATGTCAAATCCATCAACGGGATACAATTAACAAGTGTAGAAGAATCTCAAAAGGAATATGTATCTTTTTTCTAAAGGTTTATTGGAGTGGGAACTTCAAGTCCCCAAGATATGATCAAATTGTTAGAGAATATCCCTTAAATTGTCAAGGAGGGGATAAGAAATGCTCATGGCACTAAACTATGAGTTAGAGGTGAATGCTACGGCCTTCTAAATTCATCTATACAAATCCCCAAGTTTAAATGGTTTCCCTATTTGCTTCTATCAATTTTTTTGGGGAATTATTGGAAAACAAGTGTGGGAGGTAGTAGAGGACTTGCAAAAACCCAAAGAAGTTTCTACTAGATTTAAACCACATCAATATTGCTCCCGTACCCAAGAAGCTAGATTTCAAATCATTTGCTAATTGCTATCCCATCTTTTTGTGCATCACTACTTACAAAGATATCTGCAAGGTGGTGGCTAACAAATTGAAAGTAGTTCTTCCTCATATCATATCATGTGATCAAAATGGATTTACACTACGTAGGAACATCAAGAATGAGATCATCATTGCTTGTGAGTAAATTTGTTTGATTGACAAATCAAACTAGAAAAGCATGTCAATCAAGTTGGATATCAAAAAGACCTATGATGAAGTGAGTTGGTTGTTTTTTATGCAAGTTCTAAGAAACTTTGGTTTGGGCAATAATGGTTAGAGTGGATTTACATGTGCATATCCACTACTAAGTTCTTTGTATGGTCAACGGATTTTCTGTAGCCTCTTTGATTTTGCTTGTGGATTTAGACAATGGGATCGTATTTCCCCACTTCGTTTTGTGCTAATGGTTGAGGCTCTTGCAAGAATGATAAAAGTTGGCATTGGAGTGTTGTCCAACTTGATCACAACTTAGAACCCATAACCCGCCAATAATTTGTTGATGACACCATCCTTCATGGTGAGGCTCAAATGGAAGAAGCAAAGTTGATCAAATCCACGATTGAATGTTATATTGCTTCCTCAAGATAGAAAGTCAAAAATTGTTATTTTCTACACTAAGTGGGTTGTTCAGAAAAAATTATGAAAATCCTATGATTCAATATCAACTCTATAACTAGCAAATATCTTGGGGTGCCACTATTCAAAGGAACTATAACATCTGGTCTATGGGATGGAACTTGGTACAAGCCAAATCTAAGGCTTGGAAAGGTCCTTAGCTAACATTTGGGTAGCATGGTTTTGTAAAATATACTCTTTCAATGATTCCAATTAATATGATGTCCTATTTGCAACTAGCAAAGGCCTCATAAAGCATTGATGAACTTCTAAGGCATTTCCTATGGGAAGGTCCAAATGATATTAAACAAATCCATTTGCTTAGTGGGGATTTGGAAAGGAAAAACAAACAAGAGCAAAGCTGGTAATCAATTCTCCTTGGAGAATAAGGAAATGTCCCTTGATATATTTCTTTTTATGAGCTTGCAAACAATAGTATTTACTAAAAGCTAACATTAGTATTGTTAGGTAACGAGAAAACATGATAATATTCAAAGTCATAACATCATTTAGGTCAACATTTCATGGCAACATTAGCCTGTAATTTAATATATCATAATTGTGTGTGTGTTGTGTGTGTCTATATTTTAACATAGACAAATTATAGTACAATCCTCAAACCAATCACATAGCGAATTTCTCATAGGTACTTGCAAATAGCAAAATAAAGGTGAGTCATCCTCAATTTTGCGAAGAGTAAGATGGGGGGACATCCTTACAACTCCCAATCCATCTTGGAGGGGTCATCATCCTCCATGATCAAGCCCAAGAGCACTAAGGGTCGGTCATTTGCTCCACCTCTTGACCACAAGCATTGAAGGTTGGCCATCCATTATGTTTAGGGTTGGCGTACTTCATAAGAAAATGAGAGGGTGGCCATCCTCTCACCTTTTGTAGACTTGGAATGTCATGTCCCTTATTGGAGATATTCATAAATTTTGCCCTAAAACTACAATTTCAATTTAAATAAGAAGTATGATACATTTAAGAACACAGATTTACCAATTGAAATGCACTTTATAAGAGAAAACTTGGTCTAGGTCTTCCACACAGTATAAGTCACTAGAAATTGACATTAAACCATAAGCCAAGATAACATATATCTTACTAATCATTGAAAAACATCGAGGTATCCATATACATCATTCGTACTGAAAACCAAATAAGCGATAGCCATTTCAAAGTAGATTGCTACAGTCTTACACGGAATTCAATGAAACATTTGCAAAATAGTCTCGCAGTTCATCACCCTTATTGCATGAGCATAGAAGGTGAGCCGTCCTTCCATCCCTAAGTTCACCTTCGAGGCTGGTCATTCTCCTTGATAAAGCCCAAGAGCACGGAATGTCAATCTTCCATTCCACTTCCTGGCCCACAAGCATGGAAGGTTGGTCCTTCATTCCATCTTGGGGTGGCATACTTGATAAGAGCATGAAGGTTGGTCTTCCTTCACTTCTTGTGAACTTGGAAGGCTGGTTGTCCTTCCTATTTGCAATCTGTCTCCAAATTTAGAATGGACTATTACATGAATCTTCTATTACATGTTTATAATAAAAGAAACATTTAGATTACTCACAAAGATCAATAATTTCTGCAAGTATCTTTGTTGCATCAACACATATGCATACGTCTGTAATTCTACTTATTTATCAGATTTGTCTCTTATTTAGTGTTGCTGTTAAAATTAAATTCAGTTCTTTTTATGCTTATTTCCCTGGATCATTTGATGCCTCCTTGGATGAATTATTGTTTCTTTTATATCCCCCATTTGAGGAAATCATACTTCTTCATGAAACCCTGTGCCTTTATTAAGAGTTGCACCTTCCAACCTGAGCATTGTCTTCACAAACCTTAGTTGGTGGCCTTAAATAAATCATTATCATTTAAATATTGCTTAATGTCTTCATTAATCTAATCATTCCTTTAATCATGGGTCACTTAATCCTAGTCAGCCCTCTTTTAATTAATCAGTGGAAATTTTCATCCTTTCTAAGGGGTGTCGACCCCCTTGCATTTATTTAATTGCCTAGGGTTTATTATTTAAAGCTGCAGTCTGTCTTTATAGAAGGCATGGCATGGAAGGGGGCCCATCCTGTCTATTTGCAAAAGACCTACTAAAAGTTCAAAATACCTCTTGATGAATTAACAACTTATTTTCCAGAGTATTGTAATAAATAACTATCTTCTATATATCTATAGTAATATATACATGATCACCTTTATAATATTATATACTTATTCTTTATTCTTGCCAGAAGGATTATCAATAGATGTCCTATATTACAATTTTTATTTCTGAATTCTGTAGTAGCTCAATGATGCTCCCTCAAATGAGATTTTTTTCATATTATATCTCCCTTAGTGGAGGTTTTCTTACCCCTTCGCTTCATAACGGATGCCACTCTTCAACAAGTGCTGCATTGAAGTTTTGTAACCGCTGCCTAAAGACCTTTTATCTGGCCAAACCTTTTTGATTACCGATTTTAAATTTATTTCTTTTAATATCTCAACAGTTTCTATGTTATCAACTAGAAATTTATTAAAAGAAGTTGTGAACATTATGGCAAGAGGATGTAATTCAGTGCTTGGTTAAATTTGGTTTGGAGAATGTTTAAGAATCCTTCATAGTTCATATCTCTAGTGTAAGATTCTCCAAATGAAATATTTGGATGATAAGAATCTAAGAAGAATTCTAATTGTTGCCACCACCCACCCCCCCAACCAAAAAAAAGGAAAAGTTCTCACAATTGGGAGTTTGTGACGAAGTACAAGCATCTCATTGCTAATCATATGTCGTGGATGGTAAATCATGACAAATATCCAAATTTATGGGCTAAATCATGAGGGATGCAAAGATAATATGGAAGATGTTTGGGGTGATTAAATAACTGATTACATCACCAAATTAGTTGCTAAGAATGCTGACATGAGGAGATGGAAAAATTCAAGTAGAACTATTTTTTTGAGAAGCAAAGATGAACTTGCAAAGGAGCTTAGAAAAAGGAACATATGGATTGTTCCAAAATGGATCAAAATTATTGGGTGCAGGATAAAATCTAGAAGTTACTAAATAAAGCTTGGTTACCACATCCAAAACATTGCCCCAGCTAGCTCTTCTTGGCTAGAAAATCTATGTTATGGTACTAATCTACTGCCAGAAGTAGGAGCATATGCCTAGACAATGATTAATCAGTGAATATTGACTTGGGACAGGTTGCATTCTATTGGAATCCAAGTACCCTCAAGATGCCTGATGTGTCAAGATGTAGAAGAAAACAGTCGATGTAATAAGCTACCCCAAATCACAAACAATTTTTTCCCCTTTCTACACAGTCATTTTGTCGAACAGATGACTCCAAAACTGACTGCATTTTTTCCCATGACATTTTAACAAACAGTTTGCTTGCTTGGCGTTTATTGGTTTCAGTTGCCAGTATGCAATGTATATTGATATCTAAATGTTTACTGCATAGGAATTTATGGATATTGAATTAGCTTTTCAAGAGACGAATAAATAAGAAGCCTTAACTGAAAACTGTGCAATAACTTATAAATCTCATCAGCAATGAACTAATTACAAATGGGAGCTCACTAATTAGTGTGTTTGTTAACTGGTGGTGTTGATGTTCTCTCCACCCAGGTTCAAAACCCCACTGGGCCATTGTCATTTCAGGCTTGTGCCTTCGCTGATCTGATGTGCTCGCGGGTTTAAGCTTCAGATTTGTATTAATGGGGTGTGATCCCCCATTTGTGGCCTAACTGGTTCATAACTTCATAGGTCCAGGTCAAAAGTGTTTTGTGTGCAGCCAGGGGGCATGTCATGCCAGGTTCACCGGTCACATCAAAAAGTTTTCCAGGCACTTTTAAGAATAAAATTACAGACATATCATCCGAAATTTTTGACACGTATGAATACATTGCAAACTGAGAGCATAAAACTTTGTACAGATTGGCTTAAGGGACAGCCGTGCACTACATTCATTCAACTCCAAATATCTCTTTGTCCATATATCTGCACGCATATTACATCTCCTGAATCTCTGGAGCTATGCCAAGCCTCCACACCATAAAGGATGCACAGGAATCAAACTGAATAGCTACATCTGCTTCTACGGACGAGTTTCATGCACTTTCCAAACATTTCAGAGATCTCACATGACCATAAGCAAGTCACCAAGCAATGTTTCTCATGCTAGTGAGAATAAATGGCCAGCAAACTCCTATGCTTATATCCACGCCAAGATCAAGCCAAAAATATTTTCTGAATACTAATCTTCAGCCCACAAAATTGCGAAATATGACACTCTACATTTAGCAGCAATAAACTTCCACACCAAAGGAGATAAGTTCAAACTCCTACACCCAAAAATGGTAAACTCACACCATGATAAGGAATCACTTTTGACACAAACTCTAACAAGAAACTGAGCAATAAATCCATGCAAACCATGCCAAGAATATAGGTTTCAAAAGAAGCTGCCAAACCCTCCAAACTCCACACCAAAACATGCTGCAAAACTGACACTTAAAGAAACCACACAGAAGATAAATCAAACCTGAATACACTGTGAAATACCCATATCTCCAATAAATATTAGCCAAGGTAAATCCTTCACTACTGGAGCCAATCTTCTGCAAGAAGGATTTCTCCCTTGGGGAGGATGAGCTGAACCAAGTCCAAACTCTAGAGACCACAAAAGTATTCTTCTCATCAGAAAGAAATATCAAAAATAATAAACTCTAAATATCAAAATGAGAGCCAAAACTCTATTATATAGATTCTCAAAGAGAAATCAATGAAACAAGAAATTAGGGCAACTGAGAAAAAATAAAATAATAGTATTTGCCCTATCAAATATTTTCTTTTCTTTTTCCCAAGTTAATGTCCATCCTTGGGCAATAAAACATCACTTTTCAATCTTTGTATTTCTTTCCTCAAATCACATGCCCACCATTGAGGGCCTCTTTAAATAACATTAAAATATTGATTGCCATCCTTTGTCTTGGTATCCACTAACTACGCCTATCTGGCAACTTAATAAACAGCTTAAAGAAGTTAAAGTTGTTCATTTACCTAGGAATAGCCAGGGGGATCATTGTACACTTTAATTCACTTAAATCATAAAGTCACTTCATAAATATTTAAGTGAGTAATAAAATATTATTTTCTGACCTTAGTAAATTTGCCAAGTCCTGAAACTGAAACATTGAACAGTTGCCAAAAATAACATCTATTAAATAAAGTGATATGCTATAACTAGTAAGACCTACGCAACCCCAAAACTGAAGACACGGTTCTCTTTACTGAGGAATACTAACACTAAGACATGTTACCAGATATAGCACTTACTATGAGTAGAAATATGCTAAAAAATAGAAATGTTCCCCAAAAGTCCTGGAATCAAAGATGTTGCAAACTAAAGCTAAGAAAAGATTGAAGCTAAGACTACTTGCCAAAAACAGCATCAACTATAAATACAATAGTTGACTTGGACTCGGAGAATACTCAGCAAGCCCAAAAATTTTAGCTCGGCCAATACTCACAGAAAACTTCGCAAAAACTCAGCAACATAGAAGAACTAAGTTAAAATCTCTACAAAAAAGATTTATTTTTTGTAAAATTCAATTACAAAATATATTGAATTAATGATTGACATCTTGAAAGACAAAATGCATGGCTTTTAAGATGATCACATTCATGACATTATTAGTTTAGAAAACTTTTTTGTAACTTTAGTTAACATCTCGGGAAAGACGACTAGAGAATTGGCCACAAATAAATATATCCATAGCTCATGGTAAAAGGGTGATTTTGTTAGCAATCACCATGTAATGTCCCCATTTTTGAGTTGTAGCAGAGTTGATGGATTCAATCTATCATTGGGTCTTTATAGGCTGATACTGGTGTTTGGAGGACCTTGTTGTGGAGTTATTAGGCTCTACAATGGGCAATGGTGAGTTTTAACTTTTGCCTCCATTTTGAGGGACTTACTATTTATAGTAAGTCAACATATGGTTCTAATGAGCTCAAATGAGTTAAGAGTAGTTGAATGATGCTCTCAATTTTTTATTTTGGCTTCTAGTTTTGGCTATAAGAATCTTGGGGGAGCATCTGTTTTTAGTAAGTCACCCCGTTAGATTTCATTCATCATCTTTCTTCATCAAGATCGCTCATGTGTTGTTAGGTTTCGATTTTGATGCTTCTTCAATCATTTTCGCAAGAAAGGTAAATTATGGTTATTATTTAATTAAATTCACTAAGGTTGCTATTTTTGCTAGTATAGTATATTGGTCACCTTAGTGTCATAGCTCATTGGAACCAAGTTGAAAAGTTTTAAATCTTGGGCACAAGAAACAATGACCTTGTGTGTCAGGATATCATGATATTGATGAAAAGGTCATCTTTGGAGGCAAAGAGAGTTAATAAATTTTATTATTCAAATATGTGACTATGTATAATGCTAAGCACATTTAAGTGAAAGTGTGCTCATGAAGTTACTGGACATTGGGTGTGAATGAGAAGCCAAGTTTCATTTTATATTATAAAAAAGCCTTCATGAGGAAATCAAACCATCTCTTGACAATTGCATTTTATTAATTCCATGAGCTGCTTGAGGGTTTTGGCATTGGATTTGGGAGAGGACTGATTCCTCCAATGTTAGTTGAACTATTAATGTTTGGTAGCTTCTGTCAGATAACTCTTTGGATATACATGTTATTATATATGAGATATAATTCTATGTGAAAAATATATATATATATATATAACAATAATTAAGTTAATATAAATTAATTATTTGATTATTGAATAGACATGTCTATTCAATAACCTATGCTCAATATAAATGAGAGGATGTTGCATATGGAAAAAATATACCTCAACAGGCAATGCCATTACATTTGCAGCAGATCCAAAAACATCAACATGGTATCAGATACCAAAATAGCAAATGTATGGAAAAGAAGAAATGATCTCAGATTGTATACCAACAATGTCATTGGAATTAGCAAGCTATGTGGGGCAATTTCTGATTACTGACTCGAAATCTCCACAACACTTCTTGAAGGCTAAATGTGGCCAAGTCAATGCTTAACTGTGACGTTGAGTCAATTTTTGAAAATGCTCAATGAGGGGAGGGTCAATGCCAAATTTTATTATTATTATTCTTGGCAAGCAATTTTTGATCACATTCCAATATTAGATCATTGTTTGTAATCTCTACATGCATTGGAATTTCAAGGTTAGATGTCATTCAATATGTATTGAATATGGTTCCAACTCGTAGACATTGCCAAGCTAGAGATATTATGCATATTCAACCCACGTTCCGTCTAATGTCTACAAAAGGCAACTTAGGGAATGTCGCAGAACAGGTATCATTGTTGGCTCAATGAGAGATGTTGAATTACCAAGGACGCAATATCATCGTCATGATGCGGGGTAATATCTCAAAGCTCCAGTGTTTCAAGGACATCGACTTGAAGCAAAGAAGAATGAAGTATTTATGTGGAAAAGACCAGGCAATAGGAGCTGTAAATGTCAAGAAGAATACTTGGCATCCCATCAGGTGATGTGAGACATGTGAACATTAAGGTCTGCAACAAGCATGATTGGCCCTATCAAATTAACATAGAATACCTCCAAGGAGACCCACGTAGACAAATACAGAAGCCGATGGAACCACCAACCAAGCGACCGACGAAGTCTTTGATATCTTACAAAGAAAAGCAAAGAAGGGGACCATTCTTGGAAGAAATTTTAGGCATGCAACACCTCCCTATGTCTGTGTAGCTTTAGATGACCTAAAATGGGAATAATATATTTTAAATCAAATCTCTATGTATTACGGTTGAATGGAAAGAGGAAAAATAGCAAATAAATTCTTGGTGAAGGTATGATATATTTTATGTTTTATTTTAATGTTAAAATTCAATCAATTCATACTATATATATCTGATATGCCATAAGTTAAATGTTATGAATTAATTCATAATATATATATTTGATATGTGATATCAAATGAATTGATTATTATTAAGTATTATATTATGAATAAAATTAAGTATTATGTTATCTTAATTTTTGAAAACATAAAATAAAGAGTTATTTTATAATCATTTATATTGTTGTTAGTAATAGGCATGAGTTAAATTACTAAATATCAAACTAATGTTATCATTCTTATTTCATATCTCTATATGAGCTATTTGCCTTGATCTTTTCCTCCGAGAATGTTCTTGCAGGAAAAAGAGGGAGATTAAGATTCACAGGGAGAAGACTGAGGATGTTATTTGGTTGACCTTCAGTGAACCTGATTTTATTGATTAAGAGGGAGTAAACCAGCTGAGATGGTTTCTATAATGATCTATAAGTTGTCACGGTCAAGAGGACTGTGACCACGTGACTTTTATATGGGCCTATCCCCTATGTACATCATGAGGAAGTGACGACTTCCAAATGATCATCACTTGTATTTGGAGAAGTTGTAAGGTGACGATCTTACAATAAACTTGTATTATGAGATAAAATAAATTGAGTAAATAGTGAATGTCTTGTATCTCAGCATTTTAGGAGGCCATTACTCTTAGAGTACTTGGTGAATATCATTGATATTCTGGGAGGCCAATACTCTTGATATCAAATGTGATATCAAACCTTATTTGAGTACTTGATGAATATCAGACATCAATATTCTGGGGGATCAAGACTCTTGATATCAAATGTGATATCGTACCCTAGTTTGAAAAATTGATGAATATCATATGTTGATATTCTAAAGATCAATACTCTTAATATCATATGCTATATTAAATGGTGGAAAACTTCTGAGATATGCTTAATATTACCAGTGGTGTAATATTTGTCTTGTGTTTATCCTCCATTGCTAAGAGGGAGTGTTAATGTTTGGTAGCTTCTATTGGATAACCATTTGGATGTACATGTAATTATATATGAGATATAATTCTACGTGAGAAATATATATATATAATTCTATGTGAGAAATATATATATATATATAACAATAATTAAGTTTATATAAATTAATTATTTGATTATTGAATAGACATGTTTATTCAATAATCTATGCTCAATATAAATGAGAGGATGTTGCATATGGAAAAAATATACCTCAACAGGCAATGCCATTACATCTGCAGCAGATCCGGAAACATCAACATGAACTTTATGCTGTTGAAACATACAATGAATTGTGTACACATTCTAATTCTGATTAGTCACCAAATTGATGCTGTTGTATATCAATTTGGAATTCAAATGATCTAGTATTGGCGTCCAAGTAAGAGGGTTTCATGTTTGAGACTTATTGCTAAAGCTGGAGTTTGTTTGAAGGTGTTTTTCCTAAACCACTAGATGTCTCTTTTCTACTGATTTGTGGTCATTATTTCTGCCACTGGAGGGAAGATTGGAGTGCTGCAATCAACTGGGCAGCGTTTTGGTTTACTGCTGGTGCGATTTGCTTAAGGGTAAGATATGGAGTCTCTTAGCAGCTTCATTACTGGATTAGCTGTGTTGCATATGAGAGTTGTCACTTACTGAGTTGGTGTGGGAGTTTACATGATTCTGCTGCTATTTATATCAGACATCTCAGACGTATTCAGGTTCCATAAATTCATTACCTGTCTCAAGTTTTTTAGTTGTAATAATTGCCTCAATTATAATTGCAATTGAAATTCTATGTTGGCAACCATTTTCAGTTTTAATTCATATCTTGTATAAGCATTACTGTTGTTCTGAAAATTTAAAAAACCATATATATTCAAAAATCAAAAAATTTGCAACACATTCAAAGCTCTTCAGCATGATTCTACAACGAACCAGCAGGGCTATTACAGTGGTATCAGAGCTTGCATGACAAGTGTTGGACAAAATGTCAAACCACTTGAATTGAAGATGAAGCAGTTGAGGTTCTATACACTCCAAACACATTTGTGAAGTTGTGATGCATGGCAATGGTGAGGTATTTGGAAAGAGGGCTTTGAATGACAGTGCAAAGCTTGGTAAATGTCTCATGCTTTTCTCTAACTAAATTAGTAGAAGTAATGTGAAATTTAGGAAGTTTTTTACAAGCATATTGAATCTCAATTTCACTCAGCAGGTCAAGAAACTTGATGAACTCAAGGAAGGCCTCATGTTCTATGATGTAATAAAAATTAGGAAATGAAATTAGTCTCCTCCCTCCTCTGGCTTAAGGCATTAATTTTCATCTTCTAAGATAACGGTATGGAGCTGCCACTCAAGGCAGCAACTTGCAATATATATATATATATATATATATATATATATATATATGTATGTATGTACATGTGCGTATGTTATATGTATATTATTTATTCAAATTCCATGCAGGAACATATTATAATATAAAGGGAGATTAACTATCAAAGCAATATGCTCTTCAATAAACTTCGACACATAATTGAGCCTATTGCTAAAACATCTATCAGGATTACATGGAATGTACAAAATCTAAAAGTAATGAAAACCTTCCTAAAAACATTCAACCACAGTTTGCACATAGTACCATTCTGATCACCTAATATTATAAAAAAAATGTAAAATTGGAGAAATACAATAGTTCACAAAAGGCAAACAGACACAACATTGTTGCAAAATGACAATGGGATTATTGACATACTTCCTGCTGCCATTCCTGAAGCCACCCCAAGGGCTTCTAGAGCACCAACTGCAAGAAAGCGAGACTTTGGCAATGACAGCATCTCCTTGGTCACAATGCCAGCCTTGTACCGGATATATAGAATGGAAAAATAAACCACCACATAGCTGTATGCCACCACAAAAGCTAAACTGTAAATATTTGTTATGTTAAAAGGCTTGAAATCAATTCATGCTCACTACATTCACCGCTATCAATTGCTTAATAGTCAGGTATTGGAGGAATAAAACCTCATAAAGAAAATAACTTCTAGACTTATGATAGACAGGTGCTTATTACAATCAACTGGAAATAAAGTGATTACTATTCAGACACCTAATTAAAGCAACAAATAAAATAAAGGGAACAAAATCTAATCGTAAGAAAATTATTTGGAATCAAATTCTCCACTTCTTATGGTCAAAGGAATGCAATGAATTTACAGAATAAAGGTGGCTGTATTCAACTACCTGCAACATCTTAGCCACATTAATTTGATGTTTTATATTAATAAAAATGTCATCACACTAAATGAACATGTGATTTTGAGAAATGGCTTAAAATTCCAGTTTATTAGAGCATGAAATATTATTAATAAGTTTAAATGGTATCTAAGGGAACTCGTTACAGCCTTCAAGAATCTTACTTTCAAAAGTTATTTTGAATTTCTTTATTGCAGATCTGATAATATTCAAATCAAACATCTACTTCTGTGGATAAAAGTGTGCTACTTAATCCATCAAGCCATTTGTTAACAACAAAATAAGAATAATTTATACAAAATAATTTTCAATTGTCCGAGGGCGCGTACACATCCTCCAATACCCGTCCTTGTATCTGCTCACTATCCCTGATGCAGAAAATGCACTTGTGCTTGGGCAAATAGTTATGATGTCCAACAGAATTCAATTCACAAATTTTGATCTCACTCTTCTTGTTGTATGGATATTGATAAGGTCTGATATCGGGTACTTGCCTAACCAAGGCCTCCTCTAAAGTATGCTCTTCTTCTGTGATTGGAGGTGAACTACTTGGAACATCATTGAATACCTGTTCAAAACATTCAAGAGGATCCTGAATTTTGTATGGATTGACGTGAGTTCCACAATAACTTCCAAGGAGAAGTTATTCTCCTAGATAGTGTGTCCACTTTATTCTCTTATACAGCATTTGATACATCCCTTCCTTGTGGACTTTTCAAAGAGTTGTCTTAATTGTTTCATTGTAAGAATGATGTTATTATTGAACTATGTTTGCTTCGAACATTATTCAATAACGATACATTTGAATGAATAATGGAATATATTGATGGATAATGATGTGTACTAACAAACATGGATGAATGTCGGTACACCTAGATGATTTATGCTAGCAGGAAATGTCTATATATTACCAGAATGGAATGAAGTTATGGCTAACTACCTCATGTGTTAGCAGATGCAAGTGAATGGCCACCCTTGAAGAAGGAAGGGAGAGTATCATAAGGGAGAGAGGATGTAGACATATGGGAAGGGTCAAAATTGTCATTCCAGTCGAAACCTATACATGAGTAATCTTGGTCATCTGGTCACCTGGCGATAGAGTTAGGTTTACTCATTTGTCATCTCTTGTTATGGTGGGGATAGGAGGTCCCTTCCTTGTTCGTTGATTAATTACAATGAATTTATCTTCATCAATAAGAATTCCGTCCTTTAATTATAAATGAAAACAATTAATCCCGACCATCTCCTTTCTCCATTTTAATGTGTTACAATTTCTTGAACTGAAACAACTGATTCATAATAATTTAAATGCTCTGTATACCACATCTTGAATTGAAAAAAAGTTTAAGTTCAGGATTATTGTCATGCATTAGCAGTAGCTTCAATATTCTATGCATCACATATAAGGAGAATATTGGAGTCCTTGCTGCATACCAAATTCTCTAAGTCTGCATATAAGAAACGGATCTGTAATGTCCCCAGTCTTAGGTTAGCTTGGGACCATTATGCCTGCAAGAAATTGGTGAGTTCATAATAAATCTAATTGAATATTCCACATCTTTAATAAGCTATCTTATTTGAAATGATTAACATTTGTAATTGAATATTCTCCATCAAGTTGTTGGGCTGTACTATAACATTCACAATGAATGCCCTCTCACCAAGTTACACTCGGATCATTCCATGACATTCACAATGAATGCCCTCCATCAAGTTATAATTGGATCATTCTCCACTAAGTACATTTGGATCATATTACGACATTCATATAGAACATCCTCCACCAAACATAGTTTAGATCATACTATGACATTCGTAAGGAATGCCCTCCACTAAGTATAACTTGGATCATGCCATGACACTCTTAACAAATGTCCTCCACAAAGTTTTACTTGGATCATAAAAAATATATTTAATATTCTATAAATTTATTATAATCTAAAATAATATATTAATTGTTTATTCCATAAAAAAATATATGCTTCATGAACAAATATATTATTTATTCTAATTAATAATATGAAAGAAAAATTATTAAATAATTTCTATAACTAATAAAATAAATTAATGTCAATACTACATACCTCTTTGAGTCAAGTCCTAGAATTTTGAGATTGTATCCTTATTTGGTGGATTTTGAATTTATTCACCTCTAATATGTTTCCTTATTCTTCTCCTTGATAATAAGATTCATTTCATGTAAGTTAAATATCTTTCCAAAAGGCACAACGTGTATTTCATGCCCTTTCCTAATATTAATGTATTAAGAATTAATTCATGTTTAATTCTATTTTTATAATTTCTTATTTGTATTAGTGAAATAACATCTATTAATTTGTGAAATATAATTTTTTATCTTCTTGGTTAAATACAATTTTATTGTGTTTCTAATATTATTTATAATAACTCAAATTGTAAATATAAGATTATCAATGAAATAGTATGTTAAAAAAAACTGTTAAATCTTATTCATCTAAATTTTGTTTTAGATGGAAAAAATAGTCTGTATATTTTTGAATCTGATAAGATGCAAATCATTGGAAAGGCTCTCTAACCTTTGTAGACAAGAGCTCTTGGGAGAGCTTGAGTCCCTGCCTTTGGACTATTGGTAATTTATATGTAAAATGAAGTCTAAATCATTTAATTAATTTGTATGTCTCTTGACTAATGAAAGTTTTGGTTACAAAAAAATAGAAAATTCTGTATCAAAATAAATTTAAAATATAATGAACTCGTTATCATTCATATAATATAACATTAGAATTAAAAAAATCATCTTAATAGTATTTTGATTCATCATTCATCTATCTATCGTTAAGATTTCCACCGTCTATTAAGAGATAAGGTGTATGTTGCTAGTAGACTAGATTATTGAACATTTTTAATGTAAAAGTTTGAGATCATACTAGATAATTCACCATTAAAATGATAGAAATTATAAATCAGGAATCACTTAGAATGGTCAAAATATTGATACATAAAAACATTCACATAATCCAAACCAAACATACAATTCTTTTATATTATTTTAAATAAATTTTATTTATACAATAAATAAATTTGAATCCCAATTAAATCTTAAACAAAACATATTTTTCCCAATTTTCTATTTTACCAGCCTCTCAACCCTAGTTCATTGCATAGTATTGAAATATGGCATTATTAAATTGAATTTATATCTATTTCAATTTTCACCTGCTCTAGCTGTTTGGTTGGTCTGTTCGTCCACATTTAGGAAATCAATGAAAAACCAATATAAATATTTACAGAAATGACGAACAGTTTTAGATTTCCGGGACTGCCTGGACTTCCAATGCTTTTTTTTTCAGCACCAAGATTTTGAAAACATGTGTTTTTCTCTGTTGGAGAAGGACCCATTTCCGATCTTTCCGACTTATGATTAAAGAATAGATATAAGAATGCATACTGATGATGAGTTTATAGATCTATAAGGTATAAAGATAATAAAAAGAGACGCATATTAAAGTAGATTAGTTTAGTTGAATTTGAACAAGCAGGATAATATAGCTGCTGAATTCATCAATAATTAAATTATGCATTAAATGTGGAGCGGCTGAGTTTAATTAGGTCATTTTTTTTTTCAGATTTTGGTTGGTAATAGTATGCTCCCGTGGCCATGGAAGCTTTTTCTAAAAAATTGTATGTTCTCTGATTTGGACACATTTGATTTATTTTATTTTTCAATTAATTACACCAAAGGCATTTCATGTTGAGTGAAAGAGCTAAGGAAATAAAGTCATTCAATTCTGACAAGAGTATTAATTATATTCTTATTCTTACTATTTTCTTTAAATTTTTCAATTGTAAATGTTCAGATTTATGTTCAGGAAAATGATCTTTGGCCAATTAGAAAAAAAGATTTTTCTTTCTGATAAATGACTTTTAAAATATATAGACTAAAAATTTAAGAATTAAACAAAAACATTAATTCCCTGCCTTATAAGACAGGGACTAACAAGATTAATAGTCCCGGAAGTAACAAGTAAAATGAATCAACTCGCTAATGATCTTCAAATAACTCTTATACAATCCAAATAAATTATTTTGCAATCTCATTCTAATTTCAAAACGATAAAAAAAATTGTCTCAAACACCTCAAAAGGGAAAACTGAATTCCTGACACACAAAAGAGAAAGCCCTAAAAACACAGTCAAATTTAACGCTGGGTTATAATGGCTCTGTTTTAATAAAAAAAATTATCAGAGCCTTTTTCCTTCGAAGGAGTTGACAGGCTTCTGTGGCTGTGATTGATAGAATACTAATAAGCTTTCACGAGAATTTTTCTGTAATATATGTCGTCGGTAGAAATTGTGTATCAGCCGACGGGTCCCTTCGGGAAGGAAATTGTGTATCAGCCGACGGGTCTCTTCAGAAAGGAAATTGTGTATCAGCCGACGGGTCCCTTCGGAAAAGTTCTTGTTATGTAGCTGACGGATCCCTTCGGAAAAATTTTTGTTATGTAGCGACATGTTGTATGTGGCCGACGGACTCCTTCGGGAATGTTCTTCGGAAAGTATTTATAACCCCTTCGGGAAGCATTATATTCAGGAGATCAAAAAAGCATAATGTAATGTTCTGGTATATGCGAATAATAATAAGAAGAGTTTTGTTGTTCGTGTTCGTGTTCATTATCTGTGTGCAATTCTTAATTAACCAATGCAGTAAATATTTGGCACCGTTGCCCGATGGACCTGGTACGCAGGCAGGCAGAAATGAAGATTAAATGCCGAATCAGTTAAACAAGAATAAGAATAAGTTGAAGGAAAAGGATGAATTACGCGCAGCACAGGAAAATTTAATTGTAGCACAACAGGCTGAACGCAGACAAAGATTTCAGCAAGTTACCGACGGACACAAAAGCATTGAAAAATTATTGGAAGAGACTCGACAGCGGCTCGATTTAGTGGAAGAAGCAAGGGAGGAGTTTCTGAACCTACATACACCACAGGAAGAGAATCCTAACGGAAGGAGATTGACTCGCATGGCTCAAAGTGCCAAAGGAGCATATAATGTCCCCATTTTAGCAGTTGACCAAGTGTGTGTGCGTTAGCCTTGTTCTACATGGTCTCGAGGGCTAACGAAGGGTTTAATGGGATCCTGGAGTGTTTTGGCCTAGTCATTTCCAGTTTGGGCCAAAACGAAGTTGATTTACTCAGTTTCAGACATATTTACTATTTTTAGTAAGTCGGCAGGACACAGTGCAGGTCAATTTTGGTGATTGGATTTGATACTCCTCGGTGAGAGCTTTCCGATGAGCTATCACTCGCATTATTCGGAGTCCGATTGCTAATATATTTTAATGCCTGAAGTTTTATTAAAGTAACATCTAATTTAATTGTAAAATATTAAAGTGTTATTTTAATATTTATTTTATGGGGATGTGTACCCAAGGGAGACATAAGGGGTATTTTAATATATGTTTTATATACTACACATCTTTTATCCCACATTGTCCATATGAGTTGAGCGGACCCTTGGAAATAGAATAAAAGGAAGCATTTGTGGCTTCATTAGCCAAGTTGAATATGAGAAGAAATTGGTGTATGAGTTGCAGCTCCGTTCTTGGCATTTGAGGACGTCTATCCTCTCTTGTAACATTCTAAACGTCATTCCCTTGGGGTTTGGCCTTTGGAATTCTTTGTTATTGGCTTCATTATCACGCAATTTAGTTGCATTTCCAGCTACAGGCAGATTTGGTATTTTGCTCATATCTTCTTCACTACTTTTCCGACGCTTATGCCGCTTTGAGGGAATGATATTACGAAGGTAGTGGACTGATTGAAGGACAAACCACTGTAGCAGCAAGTTCGAAAGCATGGGCTGGAGTATTATGTCAATACTGCTGAAGTAATTAGTGAGTTGATAAATCTGCCATGTATTTGGTTTTATGAATTCTGAAAATAACATTTTATTAGCAACAGTTCATTTCCACTTTGCATATTATTGTAGTTTCTTTCTTGTTTATGTTGTATGATACCAATTCCATGCACAAAACACAACAAACAAATAAACGTTTGATTTCCGGAGTTATAAGGGGTTTAAAACTTTAAACGGAGAAATAAGAGGTTGAATGCAAACTGTTTGACAAAATTTCTTTCAGCAAATTGGTTTAGTTTTTTTGGGACATCCAGGGGTGCCCATTACAGAGCACGAGCATGGAGTGACCTCTTCGTCCGAGATATACTTCCGGAACGAACAGCTTCGGTTGACGTACCCTCTTCTTCACCAAACAACGTGGAAGTCAAAAACAGTGCGGGTGTTGCAAACAGCGCGGGTGTTGAAAACAGCACGGAAACTGAAAACAGTGTGGGTGTTGAAAACAGCGCGATGTGCGAAACAGCGCAGGTGTGCAGAACAGTGCGGGTGTGCAGAACAGCACGAGAGCTTAGAACAGCGCGGGTGCTCAAAACAACGCGGGCGTGCAAAACAACGCAGGTACACAACAAAACCCTCAACATACAGTGATAATGGTAGGTCCGAAGGAAAAGTAGCCTAAATTTGATGGTGATGAAGCAGCTGATCCCATTCGACATTGTAAAACATGTGAAACAATCTGGAGGGCAAATGGCATAATAGATACAAACGAATGGATCCGACAATTTCCTGCTACCCTACGGGGTGTTGCGATTGATTGGTTTACTGATACTGATCCACAAAAGTTAAACATTTGGGATAACATTAAGAAGGAGTTCATCGCAGAATTTCAACTTCTGCGCGACGATAATGAAATTGTAGTGGAGATGTTCAACACCAAACAAAAGAAGAATGAAACAATACGGGTCTTCGCCAGGAGGTTGAAGGACTTAATCAGTAAAATGGAGAATAAGCCGGCAGATGGGCTCCAGAAAAGATGGTTCATGGAAGGCCTTCACCCGAAGCTGCGGAAAAAGATGAAGATTGTGCCACCATCGACATATACTGAAGCATACAATCGGGCATTGAACCTCGAAAGTGAACAGAAGACAAAGAAGAAGAAGAAGACCAGCTCATCCGATTCAGATGACGATGAGCCTTCAGGAGAAGATAGCAACGACGATGAAGGCAACAGCAAGAAAGTTCGTTCTCTTCGGAAGGATATGCTTCAGATGATGAAAGAGTTCAAAAACATGAACAAGGAGACTAAGGGCAATGACCTATGGTGTACGGAGTACAAGAAAGAAGGCCATACGAAGGGATCCTGCCCAAAAGATCAATTTTGTGAGATTTGCCAGATTCTAGGACACTCGGTAAAGGAATGTCCTTTCAACCTAAAATCAAGAACACCACGGCAAGTGTTTCTCACGCAAGAGGCATCCCCGTCAGGAGGGAACGGGAACACCAGTACGGAAGGTGCCACATCGGACGGATACAGAAACAACCGACACAGTCAAAACAATAACAATACCAGCAATAATAATGGCGGAAGGAGTCAAATTCAATATGATGCGAATGGTCGGCCAATCGTTCAATGCCGCGCATGCAATCTGTGGGGTCACTTTGCCCGAGAGTGCACAACGACGAACACACCGAAGTTGCTATGCCGATGGTGTGGACCTGGCGATCATGACAATGCTAAGTGCCCGAAGTCTAGAGTAAACTTGATTACCGTCGGGACAGACGAGGAAGAAGTTCTGGCAATCACTCCGAAGCAGACGAAGCTATACCCTGATCCGACGGAGGAAAAGAAAAGACTGGAGGAAGCACGGGCAGAGATCCAAAGAGCAACACAGGTAGGAACAGCACACCTGAAGGACACGTTGAGTACCTCCGTACAGAACTGCGCAGAACAGAACACTGTACGGCAAATATTGCAAGCCGAGATACCCGTTAGGATAAGTGATCTATTGCTCACTATGCCTTAGCTCCGATTGGCACTCACAAACATCGTTCCCGCTGCTCAACTACCAAGAGAACATGGAAGGAAGCAAGAAAGTGGAGCAAGTATAGCGGACAAAAAGGAGAAGGAAAGTGGCGCAAGTGCAAAAGATCCGATGCTGTTAGCTCTTTCATCCGGATGCTATCCGACGGTTGTTGAAATGGGCATTCTCAGGACTGTGCTAACGGACACGATAGTGGATGGAGGGTCTAGTGTCAATGTGCTGCCAGAGGATACCTGGAAAAAGTTGGGACAAACAACATTGTGGCCACCTACCTTCTAGTTGTTAACAGCCGATCAACATGGAATCAAGCCATTGGGAGTACTCACAGCGCAACCAGTGATGATTGGAACACAACCGTTCCTGTTGGACTTTGTCGTGATCCCACTGAAGCGGAGAGGATATGATGCCATTTTGGGCCGAGGGTGGTTGATACAAGCCAAGGTAAAACACGATTGGAAGAAAAATACTTTATCACTTGAAAGCAAAAGCCGAAAGTATGTCATCGATCTACACACTCAGATGGTTGGAGACGAAGTTGTATCGTCGGATTCCGAAGGAGAAGAGGATGAGAGGAGGCAGAGTATGGAACCTAATCAGGAGGGAGTCCTACGATTGGAAGGAGATGACGATCTGGATTCAGTAAATGGTCTTTACCACTGGCAGATAGAGGATTACGAGCTCTTTCCAAGTTGTAATATGCTAAGGATCGATGAAGGTCCGAAAGAACACAAAGAAGCTACAGGAGGAAATGAATGTCCGAAGGAATATGGAGAAGCCGAAGGAGAAAATGAATGTTCGAAGCAACACAGAGAAGCCGAAGAAGGGAACGCAAGTATGACTGAAGCTGAAGGAAAGAACATACAGTACGAACCCGAAAGGAGGAAAGATTCCACTATACGACCGCACAGGAAGAAAGTATTACATCAAACCACAGATATAGCAAAAAGGTGCCAGCAGCAAGGAAGACACATCATACGGTCCACACAGGAAACAAAGCGGAAGGGTTTAATAAAAGTTGTAGCAGTACGGAGTGGACGTGTTATTCACAGCCAGAAGGGGCAGCTGACAGAGTCCATGGTACGGAGCTTCGGGAACAAACTAGGCGATATGGAGATGACACAGAACAGGCATAGCAGGTTTCAACCAGGACAGTTAGCGTTGAGGTATGATGGACGAAATGAGATCAACCCAAGCAAGTTCAGAGTTAAGTGGGTCAGACCATATCAAAGTCGGGAAGTGGGTGATAATAGAGCAGTAAAACAATGGATGCTAGACGGAAAGGAAGTTGCCGACATAGTGAATAGGTCGAAGTTGAATGTCTGCCATGAAAGAAGTAATGCACCTCCATGGACGAACAACTAAGAGAAGAAGACTGTAAGTACTGTACATATGTAAATATTGTACATAGTAGTTCAAAAAAAAATTGAAAATTTGAAAAAAGGCACTGTACAGATTCTTAACTTGCTCACCGTACGGTTTTTGGAGGTTGTGTACGGAATTTATTGGTTCACCATACGGATTTTATAATAAGGAAGCAGTGTACGGTTTTTAAATGCTACCGTATGGTTTTTTAGTGGGCAAATACCGTACGGATTTTCAAGACAGTTCTTGTACGGATATTTTCACAGTTGCCGTATGGATTGTGGAGAGAGTGTACGGATTTCTAATGATTTAACAGCGTACGGATTTCTTGTGAGTGGACGGTGTACGGATTTCAGGTTCCAACCACCGTACGGTTTTCTGAATTCATCACAAGTTTTATAAAATTTGATTACCGTATGGCGTACGAACTTTGGAGGTTCTAGTGCACAGGTTTTAGCAAGCAGTGTACAGATTCTTTCATCAGTCGTAATACGGATTTTAGAGCCAGGTTACTGTACGGATTTTCCAGCATATTCAAAGTACGGATTTTCACAGAGTTGAGGATGAGGAAGGATATTGCTATAGTACGGATTTCAATAGAAAAGTTTCCTGTGTGCTTCAATATGAATTTGCAAATTTAAAGCTTCCAGTTGCGTACGGATTTTGCGGAAGGGGGTGTGTACAGATTGTTGAAGATTGAAAGACTTGGCATACGGAATTAAAAGATTAAATAACTATTTTAATATTCTCAGGGCTTGGCGTGAGGAAGAGCCTTCCAAAATTTGGTGTGCGGATTTCATTATAGGTTTGGGCGTACAGCTTCTGCAAGATATGGCATTTAGATTTTGAATGACATTACAAGTTATTGCATAAGGAATTGGCGTACAAGATTACGGTTGTAATGTAACAGAGGGTGGCAGGAAGTTTTTCAAAAAAAAAAAAAAAAGTCGACAAATCAGGAATGCTCAAAATGAGTATCAGATTATGCCGCAGGGTAGAGGAAGAACCAACAATTGCCAGAAAGAGTATAGAATCGGCAAAAAATGACAGAAATGGTGTGTTTCGTGCAGTTTTGTGTGAGTTTCAGAGTGCTAATTTGGTATTGGCCCTGGACCCCCAGTCGTTGTGGATATTAGTCGTGGGAGTCTGACCAGTTGAGAAAACTTGGAGCTGCTGCAGGCATGGAGTGTCTGTGTACCAGAGGCACTACGAGTAGGTGTTGGCCGTGAGGCTGTCTTGGTGGATGCATAGAGAGCTCGGGAGGAGTTGATCATCCAGTTGAAGGCAGTACAGCGACACTTGGTTCAATGCACCCGGAATTGGAATGCAGAAAGCGGCACAAGTGGCTATCAGGGTCAGATGTCAAATTGGCTAAGGTGACAGTGTTGAAGACCAGTTAGTCAGTCAATGTATTTTGGTTGTTGATTTGTCTCAGAGATTTTGTTATAGTCGTTAGGAGACGACTTTTCTTTTTGGGGGGGATGATGTCGTCGATAGAAATTGTGTATCAGCCGACGGGTCCCTTCGGGAAGGAAATTGTGTATCAGCCGACGGGTCCCTTCAGAAAGGAAATTGTGTATTAGCCGACAGGTCCCTTCGGAAAGGTTCTTGTTATGTAGCCGACAGGTCCCTTCGGAAAGATTTTTGTTATGTAGCGACATGTTGTATGTGGCCGACGGACTCCTTTGGGAATGTTCTTCGGAAAGTATTTATAACCCCTTTGGGAAGCATTGTATTCAGGAGATCAAAAAAGCATAATGTAATGTTCTGGCATATGCAAATAATAATAAGAAAAGTTCTGTTGTTCGTGTTCGTGTTCATTATCTGTGTGCAATTCTTAATTAACCTATGCGGTAAACAATATAGAATAGTCGTTTCACACACAAATTCATATAAAGCTTCACGAACTCAATCAAATTCAGTCAATCCCAAAGACTTGGAAAAATTAGCTTAGTTGTTTAATGACTAATAAATAGGACCATCATCTAGATTATAATTAAATCTAAGAATTTAATTTTACTATAACTTCCTGGATTTAAGCACAAATTCGATTCAAAAAGAAATAGAACAAGACAAATATGTTGCTGAAACAATCTGATACTCTTTTCTTAAGAATAAATGGGTTCTTATAGAGGAGACCAAGGACTAAATCAAGCTTATAAAGTTGGAAATCTCTTTCAAAAAACTAAAAGAAAATCTTTAGAAGTTATAATTTCAGTCCGCACATATAGGATCCCATAAACCATAAAGAAATTCGGCATAATAAAGATAAAGTTCTAGAAAGGAAACTATTTTATATCTAATCTTTGTGCTAACCATATATATGAGATGGAAACCGTCTTTAAGCTGCAGCAAAATACAAAGGTCGACAGGACAGATTACTTCAAAATTCAGTCACTTTCTACTAAGAGGTATGGGTAAATCAGAAAATACAAAGAGTGGCAAGTACTTCAAAATTCAGTCACTTTCCACTAAGAGGTATGGGTAAATCAGAAAATAAAAAGAGTGGCAAGAAAAGCAATCAAGGAGACGTACGAACTGGAAAGAAGAATAGATACCAGATCCTCAAAAATGATACAGGGGAGCGGAAATACTTACCATAACATTCAAACTTCAATTTTTTCAAAATTAAAGGGTATGCCCTTTTATAAGATTTATAAACTAGGTTATGACCTTTTTATTTTATGTAATAATATAGGACCTATGTTGCACAGCAGGTTTTCTTCGTTCTTTCCTACTAGTGTCTGTCTGTTTGAATGAAGATAAGTAAATTTTTTAATTACTTCAGTTATAAGTATAATAGACATAGCTTCCACCTTTTACCAATGAAAAAAAAATATTTATAATAATATATTCAAAATTGTTATTAATATTTAATAAATTTATAGCATTTACTTTAATCATTAATAAAGAACGGTTTGTCTAGTAAAATATATTGTTTCCATTAGTTATAAACCTAATCTTTTGATATTATCTCCCTTAAAAACATATATTTCAATTCTTTTACAAATGATTACTCTTTGTTATCTTTCCCTATAGTATAGGTATAAATAAAAAACATATAATTATTATTATTCATATTTATTTTATTTTGATTATTGTTTATTATTAAAAATCATAATTATTGTTTCAAAATAGGGGATATGGCAGTCCTTATGTCCCAAAATTGCTTGTCCTCGAGCAATTTCTTTTTTTTGTGAATCTTTAAATGTGAGTAGCTATTATTACATGACTTCAAAGTATTTAGGCGATTTTTCTATGGTCATGTCATAATGGTTCAAATGGCATGTGTTCAAATCATGTCCTTTGGCTCATTATTAGTTATTCTTTAACTCTTAGATTTGTCAAAATTAGAACCCATTCATTTACAAATATTGAGTATAGAATTGAATGTATGAAGACCCAAAGCATATATGTAACACATTGTTAGATCACTTTTTATTGAATTATTCTTTAGTCTAACTTTTTACCCTACAGGATGACAAGATCATACTCTAATACCATTGTAATGTCCCCAATATTAGGTTAGCTTGGGACCATAATGACTACAAGAAATTGGTAAGTTCATAATAAATCTAACTGACTATTTCACATCTTTAATAAGCTATCTCATTTGAAATAATTAACATTTGTAATTAAATATTCTCCATCAAGTTATTGGGTTGTACTATGACATTCACAATGAATGCCCTCCACCAAGTTATACTTGGATCATTCCATGAGATTCTTAATGAATGCCCTCCACCAAGTTATAATTGGATCATTCTCCACCAAGTGCACTTGGATCATATTACAACATTCATACAAGATATAGACATGTATGTGAAACTTAATCTGCATTAGCAGACTTAATGTTTCAAATAGGAGAAAAACCTATGTCAAACATAACTATTATGAATCTACATTTCAAATATAAATCCAGATATTGTGAATTCTGCAATTCTAGAGTGAATCCATATATCATTTATGAATCTCTAATTCTATTTTGAACCTGTATATCATTTATGAACCTGCAATTCTATTATGAAACTGGATATCATTTATGAAGCTGCATATCAGATGTGTATTTGAATATTGAATATGAATTTTCTTATCAACTTTGAATCTGTAAAACAAATAGAAAAGATAAATTTATTAATGTCGAACAAAAGACCACCAAAAGGGTCTAAGGGACTGAAAGCTTACAACCAAAAAGACAGCCAACAATAGGAGCAACAAACGGTGTTTGGAAAAGAGCAAGCAAGAAAGCAAAAGAAAGACCGTCAAGGCAAGGACAAGGGGTCCTTCCGCAATAGGAAGAAGTCTAGCACTGAAGGGTATAGTCCAGGGCAATGGAGAGCCTGCTGAGTGAGCTCATTGCAGGGTCTCAGACCATCTCTGAGCACCACTGGAGGAGTGGCACTGCTGAGTGAGCTCATTGCAGGGTCTCAAGGATCTAGAGTAGTAGGTGATAGGAGTATTGGGTGGCCACTTTACACCCCGACCCAGACACATGGGCAAGAAAAAGGCAATGATAAGCTGATCCAAAGCCTGGCTCTGGAGAAATAACAGTTGCATAGTGTGGTTGCGGAGCTGCATTGTCTCCCGGAGTTAAAACCCAAGCTTGGTTGATCCATGTATCTGAAAAAAGATGAGAGGAACATGCACTCTCTGACCAGACGGTAAAATCTCCCTCTAATCTCGTAGTAGATGGGGCATCAAAAAAATGAAGTGGTTCTCTAATTATGCCTCTGCCAACATACAAAGCCAACAAATTTGTTCCTCTCTATCAATATTATGATCAATCTGAATACAAAGTCGGTAAGGGTGAGAGCTTACTTTGAAGGAACCCAAAGAGATACGTAGGGCGTTGCTCCAACAGTGAGACAATTAGCCTGGGAAATCTCATCCTGGATATCCAACAAGTGCCCAACATAAAAGGCCGTCTACAGATGTAACCCCCCAGGAGGGTTACTTCAAGTCTTGGTAATGCATTGTCTATAAATATATAGATATGAATTTGCAATTTAATTACGAATCTACAAAACGGACAAAACCATTCTTAGAGGAACATGGTGATCATAGCACCCTAGTCTTCTGTTAGCATGAATGTTGATGTTATTCCTAAAGGGGAGTATGTTAGCAATGTTGGAGACATAATTCAAAGCTTATGTGATGCATTCATGACATTATTTATTATTGATGTCAACATACTTATTATTCTATGAAGACTGGCACAATTACAGAGGAAGAAGTGTTTAGTGTGGTTTGAGGAGTGTAGACCAGCTTATGCGCACTTAAGGATATGTTCTCAAGTATGTCAAGATGCTACAACTAAGTGCATGTACGAAATTATGAAGACTGGTTCGAGTTATGAAGATTTTAGTGAAGGCAACTTTCAGACAGTGTTTCTAGAAAGCGGATGTTGACGTTTTGATTCTATCTCCTCACAGAGATGGAATCATCTTTAGCGGACTGAGACAAAGGTTGAATACATGACAAAGATGTCTTGATTTAAAGGGCATAATCAAATGATCATCGTGTGAAGAGTTATGAAGATTGTGAACTGATAGTTTGTTGGTAATCTTGGATAAAGTGTAAAATTGTAATGTAAAATGTATTATAATATTTTAAGGATGTCCTATATTATTATTATAAATTGGGAAAGCCTCAAGGTCGACTCAATAACTTGTTTTGTGACTTGGTATAAAGGAAAGGTCATTTCCTTGGTTGTAATCATCAGAGAGATAATATGTAGTATCTAGTGCCAATAGATATTCTATAAGCGAACTTGAATGCAAATATCTTTTGATCAGAGCAGAGATTGATGAGGATTGATGTGTTGTGAGCTTCAAAGGAACTATATTGGAAAAGGAGTTGTTAGTTAGTCTGTTCAGAAATCTTGGATATGCTTATCCGAAATATTGTCTAGTGAAGACTGTTTCTGAGGCTATTTGGGCAGTGGGTTCAGTTGTCCTCCTTTCAACTCCTAACAGGGTTGGCATAGCTCCTATCAGCATTGGAATCTCCTAATAGAGATTCAAAGTCTCCTAACAGGGACTCATATGTACTGATTGGATTTCACTGACTCCTAACAAGGTCTATCCTTTCACAATGAACTTTTATATTACTACATCATCTTGTCGACATCATTCCCACCAGGGTTTTCACTCTAATCAAGGGTTTCCCTAGTTAACATCTATGGTTTTATTGTACATGGCTATCTTTCTATGGTTGTTCCATCTAATATTTACATATTATGGAATTAATAAAGATATTGAGAGTTGTTTTAATCGCATAACTGATTCACCACCCCCCCCGCCCCCCCCCCCCTCAGTTATCTCAGTGGACTTTACTTTCTAACACCTTCTATCATTGGACACAATTTATACTTGCTTGAGAAATTGCCCCATCTATGGAATAATACTTAATCTGCATTGATAAACTTTACAGTTCAATTATATTGTAAATTTCATATATGATGAATGGTCCTTTAGTTGGGCAAAATGAAATCAATATACAAATTTGACAACATGTCATCAACAAATATGTTGTAATACCTTACTTGCATTATTAGATAAAACCCTAATTAGATAACTTAAAAAAAAAGAAACTACACATATAAAAACATTTGAGAAGGGTTCCATTTCTTATCCTACAAAGGAAAATAGAATGAATGAAATATTAACATATTTAAAATGAATTGAATTATAATAGCTGAGAACTATTGAGAAGGGACTCCCCTTAGTTGGTCTTTTGACCATTAAAAACCATAAATGTTAAATAGTTGCCAATAAGTCACCATTCTAAATGTTAAATAGTTGCCAATAAGTCACTGTTCCTTAAGGTCATTAGACAATTATTGCCTAAAACCGACAACAAGTCTAAGATGGGTCATGAAGACCCAATTTTATGGGCTCAATTATGTGACTAAGGTGGTGAATCTAAAGTGCATGGCACTATGCACATAGCATGCAACAATGAGTCACATGAACTAGAAGTACATGTCTAATGGAGTCTAGATAGTGTGAGCAACAAAGACTAATGCATGTCCTAAACACCAAAGACTCAGATGGCAATAAGACCAAACCCCATTTCTGCACCTCTTATGTAGGATCAGGCCACTTCTAAAAGGAAGTTGTGCGGGAGACCAATGGTCAATGAATGGGAGGTAAAACCTTTGATGATGCTCTCCCTCTCTCAAGAAGACATCGAAGTTTCAAATCTAACAAAATTGGTCAAAGCATAGTTACGAATGATATCATCTAGGACCACTCAATTCGTACACACGTAACACTAATGCATTTGCACACAAAGATAGTAGGCTAACACACACCAAACAAACAAGACCGCGACATAGGTTAGGCTAACACACACCAATCAAAGAAGACCACAACGTAGGTCTTAATCTATTTCACACGTCACCTTATCATGCAATAGGGAGTTATGACCTCAATACATTCCTTTCCTGGTCATATTCAAGGAAACTCAATAAGACAACTAAATCAATAGTATGCAAAGCTCAACAATCAATGGATTTCCTAAAACATAGCTCTTAGCAAGGCATACACTTGCCACCATCAAGAAACGCTAGCAACATGGAAGGCACAGCCTCTCCTATGAGATACACAAATCTAAAGGGTTGGATGCATAGAGAACAAGACAGAGGAGTATCATCGGATGAGCTCATAAAATGGTATCACCACTCGACATTGAGCATTCTCTCATACTAACTAGTGTCAATCAAGAAAGAACCACCACATTCCCATACATACACCCATAGCCTCATGATAACACTCATATAGTGCCAAAGAAATTATTTGTCTTAGATCATTTTATTAATGTGTCATTGGTTTTCACTTGTTAAGATTTCAAATGCCTTCCCTAGGGAACCCTTTGTGCCTTGTCCCCCATTGGACACCACTCCCATCATTGCCCCCATCATTGCCCCCTATTTCACTGCCCAAGGCTCAAGAAAGAAATCATAAACCAAAGTCAAATCCAAGCTCCAACATAAAGTTTCCTTCATCAAAATTGTGTCATAATATCAATTTCGCCCAAAAGTTCCTCAATCAAAAGAACAAATCCAATACAAACATATGGTTTCTACAGTACATAATGTTGAAATGCAATACTTCTGCAATTGACTGTGTATTTTTTGGTTCAAAGTTTTGGATCCGAACTCCATGACCAATCATCAGGAATAAATTGCCAACAAGAGATCCCAAACATCCAAAAAAAACACAATCAATTCCAGAAGCCTTGCATTTCAAATCCAATACATTTCCAACCAAAAATCTCATGCACAAAGTACATAATTCCACATTTACATATCCCAATTCTAAACACAAATCAACAATTCATACAACAACAAACTTGTCTCAAAACTGGGCAATACAAGCCAATCTGCCCAAAATTTGACTAAAAAGTTCAAACCCAATGAAATAGAAATCTGAGAAAGCCCATTAATTCTCATTCACAGGACATCCCAAAAATGAAATCATTTTCTCAATACACTCATCCATACCCAAATGGACAGCATAAGTACACTAAAACCCTCATTTCACAATGCAAATTGGGGAAATAATCAGATCAACACCAAATTCAATTCCATAAACTAGAAACATGTTGAAAAACATTAAATAAATCATTTGCAGCACTCTTTACATTTAAGTTGAAAGACTAAGGAGAAAAGAAGAGATTCTTATCTTGAATCTGGAGAAATTTGAAAATTAAAGAAATTGCCAAAGACTCAACAAAACCAGTTGAAATTGCAGAACTGGTAGAGTCAACAAGAGAAATCCAAAGATCAAATGCCTACAAAATATTTACCTCCGATCATCGTATCCAAGCCAATTCAAATTCAAGAGGAGAGGGTTTCTCAGCAAATAGCAGATTAAAATTTACTGAGTGTTTTTTTTTTACTTTTTCACAATAAAAAAGGAACTCATTTCAAAATAAGAAAATAAAATAAAATCACATTAAATAAATAAATTAATAAATTCCAAAATCCCCCAAACAAATAAAGCATTTAATTCCAATTAAATTAGATACTCGTACAGTATATTTCTCTGAAACATCAAATCACTCAAATAACTATTCAAAACATCATTAAACCAATTAAACCGTCAATGGTAAAAAGCAATTTAATAATGCTTAAACACCTCCACGGGCTTACTACATCAGAATACTGGGTATCCAAAAGCTCCAAACGACAAAAGTTGGGGCTCAAATAATAAATAAAATATTGGAAAATCCCCCTTATGCACGTACAATGGATTTAAGGCTAAGATATACTTGGCCTATGTGCTATCTCTTGTTGTAATAACCCTTGAAAATTAGAGTGAGCATTTGCTTGGATAAAATCAATTAAATTATTAAGTACCATTCCCCTCATTTTAATCAAGAATAAATGATGAGTACAATTCATAAACGATTATTATTAAAATAATAATTATAAATCCACACAACAAAATCATTAAATTAATGATTGCAAATTGTTATTGACTTTTATCTAAAATAATAATAATCCAAATTGTTATTATTCCAAATAATAATTGACACGCACCAATAATAATTCTTTGTTAAAATAGTTTATTCTTTTCAATAAACATTAAGAATAGTAATTAAATTATGAATTAAACATTATCAGTCCATGCAATACTGATAATTAACTAATTAAAATAAAACCATTATTTAATATGATAATAAAATACAAGCATAGGCGTGGAGAAGAGGCCCGACTAATTATAGTCACAGCTTTTCAAACTTCAATCCTGCGTATATATGCAAAGACATACTGAACGGGATAGCATCAACAGGAAATGATTGTTACACATCTCAGCATCGAAGGAATCAGAAGAGTTTGAAGAATAAGAAAAAAAATAAATAAACTGAGACAATCAACGTCATTGGCACTAACAGCAATCACAAAACAAAAGATAGTTTCTCAGGCGTTATACCATATCCTGGAGGCACCAACACCACAGATCAGGTTGGCATACAGGTTCAGCACAAAAGCCATAAAAGCAAATACTGCAATAACCCTCAGCTGGTTATAACTTCATAAACTCCAAATTTCTTTACTAATGTAATTAGGCATTTTGTCAAACACTCAGCGCACAACTCTTATACCACTCTGATTTATATTGTGATCTTGTGGACTTTACTAACGGAGTTTTAGACATATGCAATGAATTATGAATTATAAATACCAGGAAATAACAAGAACACTCTGAATTTATTATCTACTAATTGAATTGACAATATAAGATAATATTTGCAAGAAAATTTAATATAATTCCATACAGCAAATAGGAACCTGGTATGAGAAATGTAAATACCCTTGCAATGACAATTTCCTTGCATGTATGGTTGTCGCCCATCTTGATATCAATGTTAATGTCTGAAATTTAACTTGTGAAACTGATTTGCAAATCCCTTCCTCAAAACGCAGCCAATGAACACAATCTCCAGCCTTGTTAGCAGCTCACAGGACTATAGAATTGAGTTGCGGGTCTCTAGATGAAAAATGCAGGCTCTGCTGTAATATGCAGCCCCAAAAGTATGAGTCGTACGCACTAAGGAAACACGTCCAGCCCCTAGTAATTGACATCTCAGCCTTAGGAAATGTTGCAAGCTTCTTAATATAAAAAATGCAACCTTCCAAGTGAAAAACAACAACCTTAATTGCCCAGATAGAGCCTCTAAATTGCAGACACAGGTAGGATTAATAATTCCAAAAAACCTCTTTTTCAAAATTTGAACATGAACCCTCACCAGCAAATTCTTCTTAGACTACAATTAGAACAGCGGGAGAAATTAGCAAATAGTTTTACCTCAGCAACTATTTGCAACACAATTTAGAATAAAATCTCATATTTGAATCTACAATACTTCAGCTGTAGATCCACTGGAGCAACTCAAAATTCAGACCCGTATACTTGAGCAAGGGCACAAAAAACAGAAATCAGAAAAAGCCACAAAGGCAACAAAGCAAATAAATATTCAAGCATGCTTTTTACAATGAAATGAGCTCATATTTATAATGCTTTGTTGATAAAAGTTTTCAAAAGAACTCAACTTTTGAAATTGTGAAAGTTTCCCAAAAGAACTCAACTCTTGAAACTTTCCAACACAACTTCACTTCATAAATTAAATACTTAGCTTAGGCATATAATAAATGGCCCCCTTCCAATGGTGACTCAACCCTCAACTTAAGTGAAATTATATAGTTAAATTATAACTTTATAATTAGTCATTTAATGATTTAATAATAATTTGGCCACTAAAAATATAATAACTCCCAAAATACTCATCATTTAAATATATCGTCTTAAATAGGAGTCACACCTATTATTTCTCCATGTGACCAAATCCACTCTCCAAAAATAGAAAGGGTCCATCTCAATCAACACCCGACTTATCACAAATAATAAGTACACAAATCTAAGAACAAATGAAGTCCAATTTGAGCCAAACGAAGACCAACCTGTAGCTTACTGAATTGTGGAGAAGACAAAACCCTCCCAAGCCATGCCACTGCCTCAAAAGACCCTCTATCCACAATAATTAGCCTACGAGTATCACAATAATAGGTTAATCCATAAAACTCCAATGTTGGCAAAAATGGGGACATTACAAATACGACCAAAAAAGTAAGAAGAAAAGAAAAGAACAAAGGGGCAGTAAAACTCCAACGTGGATTACACCAAATATAAGTATAAACACCAGCATGAGGATCTCTAGCATTTAACAGACAAACAATAAACCACATCAGCAGAGAATTGTCCATGAACCAACGTGGGTGTAGTTGTGGCAATTTAAAGTGTATCATGGGAACCATACTCATCAACAAAGACGTCCATCACAGGAAGTTATAAAAGTTGTAGACTAAAAGAAGGGCCTCAATCCATATTGGAAGAAACAGTACCCAGTGACATTAACATAGTCAGAATTGTCAGCAAAAACACAATAGATATAGCATAAACCTTTTGAATAACAAAGTAGTGTGAAGACCAAAAAAAATGATTAAGTAAAAATTCATCTACAAGAGTAACATCTTACTCAATCTTGAGTCATAAGGCTTTTCATCAGTGGAGACAAGTGATTGTAATAAAAGAAATACAAATTGGAGATTATCAATCCACAGTCCAGTTACAAACCAGTCCTACAAAACAAACTGGGCCTAGAGTAAATACAAACCAGCGAGACTCCTCAATATCCTACAGTAAGGGGACATTGTTGAAGTCATCAGTTTAAGCCCCTGCTCTCATCAAGAGGTCAAGGGCAATTCATCTCATTCTCGTTGAATACAAGCGGAGATCTAAGGACCTCCAAAGGACTTTAAGTAATAAAGTGTCAAGAAGCAAGATAGGGATTGAATATCCCTAAAGATCAATATACTGAAAGGCTTTAACATATGCTCGGTACCATCTGTTGATGTGTAGCTAGGTTAGATCCCTTCTAGGGCTATCCTAGAATGCCTAATAGCTAATTGGCTGGTTGGCCTTAGCCATGTTGCTAACGAACTTTGTCATATCAATCTTTATTTTGGTTTGGCCCTGATTGGGTGATTCATGTAACTTGCAGATATTTAATTGGGCAAGACCTATATGAATGTAACTTGTAATTATTAGGTCGGATACTTTTCTTGGCACAAAAACTACAAGGCCAACTAGAGGTCTATTAGGAGGCATTCATTCATATATATGCAAGGTCGTTCTTGCATTAGTAGTAATGAATTTGCGATGTACGAAAATGCCATGTGCTCAAGGGTGATGATAAGAGCTTATCATCTATGGTTGGGAAGGCAACAAATGTGATGGCTTGCTTGTGGTTAACGAGCATTACCTAAAAATTAAAAAGGTTTCAAAGCAATCTAAGAGAACGATGCAAACCAGAATAAGAAAATTGGATTCTAGAAGATTTGTGATGACTGATGGGTGACAAATATGTGGTTTGATGGATTACTGAATACTAAGAAATTCTTGCTAATTAAATGTTGATAGAAATTTGAGAGAAAGAGCCTATTCAAATAGTCATTGCAATCAATTTTTTCAAATAGGAAGAAATGACATTCAGAGGGAGACTATTGAATTGCAAAAATCAGATTTAGAGTGTAATGTCCCCAATTTTTAATGTAATAATTTAATTTAATTTAATTAATTAATTAATTGTTCCCAAAATTTAAATTATATAATAAAAGGACCTTTAATTAGTTACTTTAATTAATTAATATGGGGCCCAAGTTAATATTTGTATTTGTGGTTCCAATTGATTTAACATATCTCGGACCTTTTTTTTTTTTTTTTTGTGGGAAGTGTTGTCGTCGGCTATCTTTGTACGTGCTCAGAAAGGTCTTCCCCGACAATCATTTAAGCATGGCTTGTAGGTAGTTGCAAGTGTAATGTCCCCATTTTTAGCAAGTTCCTACAGTTGGCCAAGTCAGTTCACTATAGCGACCCTCATGAGCTGACATGGCGTTTTGGGGGTCTCATTTATAGATTTACTATTTTTAGTAAGTCTATTTTTAGTAGTTGCTATTTTTGGCAGTATAGTGGGTGGCTTGGCGGTTGTCGTCACCTACAATTAATTAGGTTAAGAATTGCATGAGCTCCTATTTATTTATTATTCAATGAGTTGCATTATTATAATTACGTTTATATTATTATAATAATGGCTTTAAGAGATATTTCTAAAAAGCAAGTTGGAAAGAATCTAGTGTTGATTTCTTTTGGGAAACTTCCACGATTTTTGAAGTGGGGTTTTACGGAAACTTTTGCTAACGAAAGCTTATTAATGAGAGCTCATTTCATTGGGAAAGGCAGGCTTGAAAATCAATTTACTTTGTTGCCTTTGTGGCTTTTTCTGAGTTCTGATTTGTGTGCCCTTGCTGAAGTATAAGGGTCTGTCTGAGAACTTCTATAGCAAATTGTTGTTGTTGTATAAAAATTTGCCTTCTCCTACTATGTTGTCTAAGGAGATTGCTTTTCTGGAAGTGATATTGTGCAACTGTGGAGTGAATTCACTGAGGAATTATTATCATCCTGTTGTTGCATTTGAAGGGCTTAAATTGGGCATTGTTGTTTACTGATTTACATCTGGAAGGCAGCATTTATGTTGTTACTTGCATTATTGGTGATCCCTATGCCAATTCATCTCTTTAGAAACAAGGCGGCATCTTGTCTTGGACCTACAATTCATAATTTTCAGCGTGGAGACCTAAATATCAGTTGCAGATGTGTTTTGGGAGGCCTGCATTCAAGTTACTTCAACCTGCAATCTCCTATTTGGGCCCGTGATTCACCTATGAAGATCAGCATTTCATTCCATAAGTCTGCAATTTAATTTACAGGCCTGCTGTAGAATTTCTGGGGCAAGTCGACATTCAGCCTGCCAATGTGGATTGCAGAATCAAGCAACAGGTTCCACAAATGATTGAATCTGCTATATATAGACATTTTGCTACTATTAATATAAACAGATTTTATTCTTCCAAGTTTGTTGGTTGTGAATTTTAAAGTGAAATTAAGGTGTTAAGTTTCATTGAGAAAAAATATTGGTTTGCGCTGTAAGGAAACTTGGCAATAAAGAATATAACCGTTTCCACATAACCCATAATAAATCTAAAATAAACACGGAATTAAAATCCACATGCAAGAGAATAGAAAACATACCCACAAAATTGTGACACAAGATATACCCTGGGAAACCCTCATTGAGGGAAAAACCCAGCCTCCAAAAGCATCCATCACCATGTATTATTCAGCAAAAATACCATTGCCATACAACCATGGAAGCCTTCATGGCCATAGTCACAACCGAGCAAACTATGTGAACAAGCATGAATCCACACATCCCATGCCATGCTTTCAACCTTCACAAATGCTCCCTTGGCTAATCTGTCAAGTCTTGTCCTGCTCGACTCTTGCCTTTTGTCTTCTCCTTGTCCCTCTCTCTAACTCTCTATACAACAACTACCCTTGTGGCTGCTTATATAGTAACAAGTCCCACAAAAACCACCAAGTGGTATTACATAAACCATGTGCTAAAACCATGTGCTACCTAACCCACTGACCCCACATTTAATATTGGGCATTTAATTCTTTTCCCCAATATTAAATAACTACATAAAATATTTTCACAATGTTACAATACAACTCAGCAAGAATATTCCATGGGAATCTTTACATGTTGCACGTCCATCTAGGTACAACATTACATAATAAAAATAAAATAATAAAATAACAATATTATGCAATGTGTGCAACACCCATTATCTCAACAATCTCCCACTTGTTGTATACATTGCATAGGGTCAATCCGTAGCCACATAAATGAACAAGGGAACAATCCCTCCCAGCGCATCCACCATCATGGATCAAAATACACTAAGTGCTCCATCCTGGTACCCGCGACAAAATCAAAGTATCCAGCATCTCAAACATGAATGATCTCACCTCCTATTATGCCACTCCCACTAGACATACATAGAAGCCATCCAAAGAGAAAACCACCCAACCTGTCACATTAGAAGATCATAAAATCCTGTACCAACTGAAATTCCAAGCACAAAAAAAAAAAAAAACCTGATCCAAAGGTAATCACATGTATCTGTAGTTGTCAAAATATCCATAGCTCAAATAGCACCCACAGCAAGTGCCAAACCCATCCAACTATCCATACCTCAAAGGTATAACAAGTGAATCTCATATCACCGACATATCCAATCTATAACCTGCAATCACAAGCCTCAAGAGCAATACCTGCCACATATATACCAAGAAGCTCCCACTGCAAAAGATAATGTCAAATTTATAACCAATCCACTCAACACATCTCAAAGAAGTGAATCCATGTAGTATCAAGGACATCCACAATACATAAATTGATATCCTGCAAGAAAAATTTCTCATAACAAGTCTCCAATGCTCTCCCAAGTTCACCACAACCAACAGAGGAAAGAGAAAGAAATAACCATGTCATCTCTCACATGACATGCATAAGCACAAACCAGTGATCACAATATCTAACCAATCTCAAATCCAATGTAAGCAAAACTGAACATCCAAGAAGATAACCAAGACCAGAGAAACCATGCAAATCATAACCTGTATCATGTCCTTCTACACACACCTCTAGATGTAAACTGTGCAAGTATGATCTCCTCCATAAAACCCCAACAAGAAGCCTCAACAACACCCAAACCATACCATATAACTAATCATGGATGTAAGCCTCTCACAAGAAGATCAAACTCAATAAACCATTCCTAAACTAAGGAATAACCATTCCTAATCCAAGGAAAATGCCCAATATAAAACCATCTCCCAAACTCAACCAGCATAACAACATATGCACATGGAGATAACCAATGCTAAACCATCTCTCAAATGAACCCTCCAGAACTAACTCATGTACCATAGCTCAAGATCCATATCCATGAAAGACAAGCATAAATATAATGCAACTGAGAGAAAATAATGGGCTATACCTCTCAAATAGCAAACCATCGAGTAGACCAAGAGTGGGGAATGAGAATGCTCATCAAGATACCCAAGTCTCCAACCAAGACTCATCTAAGAACAATCTCCTCTCAAGTCCATATCAGGTGACTGCCCCTCGGACTTCCTGCTGAAACCATCAACCGTCCCAACAAATACTTCTCTAATCTAAGAGAAATCAGCGTCACCGCCGTCTCTAAGTATCCATGAGCACCTGTAACGAATCAATCCATGCCAACTCCAAATGCAACATAGCAATATCATGAAGTATCCAGCTTATGATCAGTGTACTCAATACCAAGAAACTAAACCAAGATTAATGTCAAAGTTCCAACCATGGGCTCAGGAACATAAACATGACAACATGATCTTACCATCTCAACTAAAGAGATAACATGCTCCATATGAACACACCATAACTTGTCACAACTCTAAACGCGTATCAAGAGTATACCATGACATAATAATGAAACCATCCTCATACCAAGGATAACATGCCAAATAAAAGCATAAACCACACCTTTGCCAAGAACCCTGTGAGTCCTCAAGATGCAACCATCTCCACACACCATGAAGAAAAAACATCTCCACATACCATGAAGATAACCAAGAACTCCATGAGTCCTCAAGATCTAACCATCCTCATACACCATGAAGATAACAAGTGCACCATGCAAATGTCAAAGACGCTTCTGCAACAACAGGATCTAAGACAAACCTCCAACATCTGCAAACACTCAATAAATATATCAATGCCAACAACTCCCACTCAACTGTGGTACCAAGTCACCTATGGCATCATAAAATCCATCCTCTCCAAACCAAGAAGATATAAACCAAACCAGGAACTAATCCTGCACCGTCACCCCATCACTGTCACAAGCTCCCACTAAACCGTGTATCCAAGCTATCCATGACATAATGATGAAAAACCATCTTCTAACCATGAGAATCAACCAAGGCATCAAACCATCAAAGAACTCAAAGTGCACATCATGAGCTCCTCAAAAGAAACCAAATAACCATGATCCTCTACCAAGAAGATATACCACCATAACCAAATCAGAAAATCCAAGCTAATGAACATCAAGGATGTACCTGTATAACCAATCATGTCATGCCAAAATCCATGACACCATGATCACATCCATGAACCGAGCATCTGTCTCTCAAAGTGTCCAACCTGTCAGCATAGTCAACCACAATCCTCCACCATGACTGTACCTGGTAACAACATCTCATCCCTTCTACATGAAGAATAAAATCAGCAAATCATGTGACTCAGGGCATAGACAACCCAAATCCAAACAACCAATCTGAATATGCATCAATAATGAAAGATCAATGGGCAAAGACAACCCATAACCAAGCTATAAATGCAACCTGTAAGTATAGACCGCTTACAACACTGCACAACTTGTAGATCCAACAAGTCATCATGCATATCCAAATCCAAACACCGATAACCATATTATCATAAGACCAATCTGAAATATGAATTGAGTATACAATGACATCAAATCTTAAATTTCCAATGCCATAAACTCACAATGTTACCATAGTCAAAATATATCTATAAACTGTTCAGATCAATATATTAACAAATAAATCATGCCAAACTTGCATCAAATCTAAACTAATGTGTAGAACTCTCCAAGAGCTTTCCGTTGACTACTCGAAGTCCAAAATCTGACTCCGTATGCCCAAGTTATGCCCTAATCCGTGCTCAAAATAAATAACATCTGACTTTAGGGCTCTTAAAACCTAACAAAATTTCAAAATCATAAAACCAAACCTACACCATCTTGTAGTGCTCTGAATTAGCTTTCCAACACCTATAAGAACTCTGAAATCCGATATTCTGAGAGAAAGTTATGGCCATTTTACTAAGACAGTCTTTTTACCATTTTCAGTACAATTTTTCATTTTTATTTTTTTTTCAGTGACGAAAATTCTGACGGGATTAAATTTGACGGCCATCATGGGCTGAAACCAAAAAACTCTTTCATTTCCTTTGAACATGGCCAAACTAGGGCATATTATATATCAAAATTTATGGAAATGTCAACCCGGATCCAATGGTGATGTCTTTTTTTTTTTTTTACCCAGGAGGTCGTTTTTGCAAGTACCCCCCAAAACCCTCATTTAAATGAAACATCCGAAAAATCTTTTTGTCCAACAATTTCACATGCCCAAATCTTTTAACATCCCATCATAACAGCAAACCCAAAGCCCTTAGATCTGCAATAAATTATTCATATATCTTGCCATTTTCTTTTATCCTCTCATGCATTCCCATGGATTCAATCTAGGGTTATAATAATAAAACCATAGCTCTGATAACACTTGTAAAGAAACTTGGCAATAAAGAATATAACCGTTTCCACATAACCCATAATAGATCTGAAATAAACACGGAATTAAAATCCACATGCAAGAGAATAGACAACATACCCACAAAATTTGTGACACAAGATATACCTTGGGAAACCCTCATTGAGGGAAAAACCCAACCTCCAAAAGCATCCATCACCATGTATTATTCAGCAAAAATACCATTGCCATACAACCATGGAAGCCTTCATGGCCATAGCCACAACCGAGCAAACTATGTGAACAAGCATGAATCCACACATCCCATGCCATGCTTTCAACCTTTACAAATGCTCCCTTGGCTAACCTGTCAAGCCTTGTCCTGCTCGACTCTTGCCTTTTGTCTTCTCCTTGTCCCTCTCTCTAACTCTCTATACAACAACTACCCTTGTGGCTGCTTATATAGTAGCAAGTCCCACAAAAACCACCAAGTGGTATTACATAAACCATGTGCTAAAACCATGTGCTACCTAACCCACTGACCCCACATTTAATATTGGGCATTTAATTCTTTTTCCCAATATTAAATAATTACATAAAATATTTTCACAATGTTACAATACAACTCATCAAGAATATTCCATGGAAATCTTTACATGTTGCACGTCCATCTAGGTACAACATTACATAATAAAAATAAAATAATAAAATAACAATATTATGCAATGTGTGCAACACCCATTATCTCAACATGCGCATCTCTATTTCAGTATTGTTTCAGTATTTTAGATGATATGGGACATTAAAAATTATTACATTAAAAATTGGGGACATTACAAATCCTCGCTGGCCAATGATTGCTTGTCCTCAAGCAATACTCTGTGTTATTTAACAGAAATGAATAACAATAAACAACAAAAGGAAATTCAGACGAAACCAAAAACAAATAAGACAGATATACTTAGGAAACCCCAATGTGGGGAAAAAAAGCATGTTTATTCAACTTCAAGAGCGAGAATTCATACTGTACATTACAAGATTGCTACAACAATTAAACACCGATAATTTCAGCCTCCCAATCTTGGCCCAGACACTAGCTCTCACTGAATCACCAAACTATGCCTATGCAAGAATCTGGACTCTGAACAATTATAACAAAAAGCATAGTAATTTATATCTATAAGAATAATTACCTCTGCTTTGCTTGCTAAAATTTTATTTCCCCTTCTTCCCTAGGCTCTCTTGGAAATTTTCTTTTTTCTCAATGTGTCTAGCTCTTCCGCCACATTCCAATTTATAATCCTCCAACGACCAAGATTTCCAAGCTAAAATTAGCTCCAAACTAAAATTCACCCTTACAGATAAAATAAGACTATGTTAACTAAATAAATAATGTGCTTTTTCACTAAAGATTGCAAATTCTTCACTTTTTACATGAACTAGGTGCATGGAAAAATTAACTGGACAAATTCTGCATGTGTAGACAATACACCTATTCAAAAGTACTTGTCTAAGCTACACCAACTCAACACTCCGTCTTAGCAAGGTGTTCTACACATAGTCGGAAAACTTGCCCAGGCCTAAAAATAAAATTCGAGAAAAACTCAGCCAGTTTTTGACAAAAAAACTCGAGAACTTAAATAGTTGCTTAAATTTGAAATTTGAAATGCATTTTGTTATGCAAATTTCAATGAGAAGATGCATCCAATGAGTCAATAAATGAGAACGCAAAAGAAACAAGCTTAGTCTAGACACATTTAAACACAAAACGAGCACAAAATTGCATTCTCGTGAAGAACGTTGATGGATAGAGGCAATATAGTAAATAATTTATGTAAAATTAAAAGTAAATACATCATTACAATTATATCTTCCTCTTCCAACCACTAGTAAAAACTAAGGGAGAGGTAGAACTAGAGGGTGTAGTCTTGGAAGTCTGCATTGGCACAAGTATGCCTCCTTGCTTGGTATGTCTAACACAGTCTATGGCTTGTCCTCCATCCTCAATGTAGCTCTACCTCTAGCTTTTGCTTGCACTAGCAATGACTACTCATTCAACCCAATGTCATCTAGTGTGAAACCAAATCCACCCCTCCTCCATAGCCTGCCTTTCCAAATCATTGATGTCATCCTCTTCAAAAACAACGGCAAGTTCGCTTCATATCGATAGAAATCAGTTTGCAAGTGCTGGGAAGATTATTTTCCCCCTCTCAACAAAATACAAGTTGAGAAATGAGAAATGAAATTAAATTGGGCCATTTTTTTCCTTTAAGTGCAATTATAAAACTACGAGCGAGATTTTGGCAAAAACTCAGGCAAGTACTTGGCGAGTTTTTGTCAAAAAATCAGCGAGTATTTAGTGCCAATACAGCCATAGAAACTCATCAAGCTAGAAAAATTGGCGAGTTTTTGCAACTTGGAGAGTACTCTGCTAGTAGTTAATCTATGGTTCTACACAACACCCAACTTATCCCTAAAGAATACAAACTTGTGCTTCATCAAGGCCTTGATCAAGATGTCTTTCTTTGACAAATGGGCAATCAAGTGATCTTGGTCATAGTTAAGGATAATCCTCTGCACCTTGGGCTCCTGGACTTCATATGTATCTAGAGAAACGGGACCATTCACTAGTAAAGTCACCACTATACTAATATAGGTCCACAACTTGTTCTCCTTGAGAACTAATGTAATTTGAACCTTCCATTGCAAGTAGTTTGAAGCACCCTCAAGCCTATCCTCATGTGGAACATTGGTTCCCATTGTAGAAGAATGGAACCCTCGAAGAAATTGAAAACTGAAATCTGATTTATTTTTCTTGAAATTTGTTTCACAAAACTTGACTTTGTATTCAAAGTTTAGTGCTCTGATACCATGTTAATTTCTATAACCCAGTTGCAAATTGTTAATGTTATAATTCTATCGGATATATTATATTTATATATATGAGATATAATTTATGACAAATATTATAATTAACTTATATTAAGAGTGATATATATATAATATAACCATTATAATATGTTAAGGATATATTACTTGTGTTATAACTTTAACTAATGTAAGTTAATATGTTAAAGAGACATGTCTCTTCAAGAGACATGCCTCTTTATTTCACATATATATTCATTCATATAGTAACTTGGAAAACACATAAAATATCCACAAGTGCTATTATAAGTTATAGAATAGTTTTATCGATCCTATTTCACTAACATGGTATCAGAGCAAAGCCTGGGAGGAAGATTTTAATAAAGAAAGTTTAAAATAGCAGATATGGCTAATGATCAACATGCAATTCAAATAAAGTATGCTATACAGTCTGAAGAAAATGAAAAGCATTGTGTTGACGGTTAAATGCTACTTTGTGTAGAGACAACACATGAGTGCCTTCATGGATCTGACTAGAAGCAGGGTTCCATGTGCAAGTGTAAGACACAACATCCTTCAAGATTGATTTTACGAAAGCATTTATAAGGCATATCGACTATATTGAGAAAGTCAAGCATATTAAGAAAGGGAACAAATATCAACTGTGATTGGAAACTATTCTAGACAGCAGCAAGTTGAGACTGATTCCATGTTTTATCGCTTAGGTCAAAAGCTGGCCAACTTACTCAAGGTAGAGATTAAGTTTTAAAAATAAAAAATAAATAACTGAAGCAGACCTGTCCAAGGGTATTGGTTGAGAAGGCTTGGACACGAGAGAATAAACTCTCACACACGAAAATATCTTTCACTCAAGTATTTCTTTGGACTTATTTATAAGCATGGATTTTTAAATTGCATTATAGTTCTCAAACATTTCCCCTGAGGATATGAGACTGAAAATTATTAAACTTTGTCAAGAATACAAAACTTTGAACAAGCATTGGTTCAATTTTTATTATCGATTTCCTTATTTAGAGCGGCAAATCTCAGTTTGACTGAAAACTCCCTATTTCTGATTAGAAGTATTGCTAAAAATGGTGAAGTTAAGGAATACAATGGATACTCTAGGTAGGAACTGGATGTGGTGAACCCAATAAAAAAATCCACAGTTGTGTTGTGTCTTCTTAAGTCGAGATGGTTTATATTCCCTAAGCCAGACGGCTTTAGTAGTTTTGGAGAACTTCTAGGTATAGTGTGCTGAAGGATCTAGAAGAAGACAGCCTTTATAATTCCACCTAGCATATGGTTTGGAGTTAAATTCTCTTATGTTGTAAAGAGTCATTAGTGTGAAGATTATTATTTGGGATACTCATATGTCTATGTATGGTTCTCGGATAAATATTAATTACTATATTTTATCTCTAGTGTTCTTGTCATAAATATTGGGTGGAAGACTAATGTCTCCATGAACATTACTGAAGGAAATCCTGGAGAACATGTATTTCTGCTGTGTGTTCGACAATTCATCACTCTTGGTGGGTGGTCGTAGTGTCATATAGACTTGCTGGTATATTCCTCTATAACATCAAGAGTTCATATATTGCCGGGAGAGTGATATTAAGCTTGGCTGTGAGAAAATATAGTGCAGCCTGTATATTGAAAAGGAAATTTGATAAGAGAGATATCAAAGGTTCAAACGGAAGATCTCATTCTTAATGATTGGGAGTGTTATTTTATTCTACAGGCAGAGGTTTTGATAAGCAGTTGAAATGTGGTTGTCACACACCATAAACCGTAAGCATGAGGGACTATATCTATCAGACCTAAGTGTTTGGGAAATTTATGAGAGCTATGGGTTACCTCTGTGATTATTCTGCCTCTATTCAGTTGTATTAAGTTGCTTCTACTTCAGTATAGAATCTTCAATTGGAAGGCTAATTGTTTCACAGTATTGGATGTGTTATTCAATACTATGAGCAAAGAATTTAGATCTGCAAATACTTTGGACAAATTGGGTATTTGAGGTTTCAAGTCATGTGATGGTCACTTCAAATATAGAGGTTGATGACTAACAGATTTAGAGATTGGTATCATTCATGCATGTTTGTCTCTCATTGGACTTGATAGTGACTGAAAATTCTATAAAATGGAATAGGTGGGAATTTTACATTGTGGGGGGAATAGGACACCAATGTTCCATTCCCATTTGAACCATCTTCAGTGAGGAGATGTCAGAGAAGTGACACTATCAAAGTTCCAACTTGAACCATCCTTAGTGAGGAGCCGATTCAAAAGAGGAAATGTCTCTCAAATAATCTAAGAAGACATTTTCAGATATGGACTTTCATTTTAGCAAACTTGTATCAAGGATGCGTAGATATGTATTCATTATCCTTCAGTATTACACTTATCTACTTATTGTAGTCTCTCTCTTATTTGTACTTCAATATGTGCTATAAAGAGTCATTTGTATATTTGCCTTAATATTTTCCTTTGTCTTTGAGGATGTCCTTACAGGAAAGAAGATTGGAACATTAGGCATGCTACCAAATATTGTGCAAACTCAATCTTATGATAGCAGCTCCAAAGAAGCTATGATTTAGGATTCACAAATCATCTGATGATTAGGTTGGCTAATGTGACAATCTTGAAGCGAATATCCTTCATGATTATGATTATGAGAGGGAGTCTAATAGTTCATTAGAGGCAACCTTGGAGAAAGAGGGAGAAGAAAAAAATTTAAAAAATAAAAATAAAAATGCTTCAATCAAATTTTTGATGATCTTGGTTTAGAAGGAGTAGACCTTGTTGATGGATTCTCCACTAGTCAGAAACTATAACAGCTAGAGGACTATTATTCTTGCGATAAAGTCTCATGCATGTAGGCTGGAAGGCCTTATACTATCAGTGTAACCATTGAACTAAGGAAGCATGACATGACTTGCTACCAAGAGGTTAAAAGGATGATAACAGATTCAGAGGAACTCTGACACTTCATTGGAGAGAACCTTGTGCTAAGAGGTCAAAAAATTTGATATCAAACTAAGAGGGAGAAACCTTATTCTCTGATATGTTTATGGTGAATGTTATGACAACACCACATGATAGTATTCGTGGAGACCTCATGTGAATTTTTGATGTCATTCATGTATGAGCCTATCCCCTGTGTACATGAAGAAGTGACGACTTCCAAATGATTATCACTTGTATAAGAGAAGTTGTTGTAAAGTGACGTCCTTACAATAACTTGTAGCATGATTCATTTTGTGAAATTGTTTCATGTAAAGGCTTTATCTTAAATCAACAACTAGGTTTTTGATATCATTAATTTGATTATCTACAAGTTGCTTGTATAGATATATTTTCAGTACTTGGTGAATATCTTGCCTTGATATTCTGATAGGCCAATACCATACTGAGTACTTGGTGATCATCATTCAATTGATGTTTCTGATAGGCCATTACTCTTGAGAGCTTGGTGAATATCATATTGTTGATATTCTAATAGGCCAATGCTCATGTTACCAAATATGATATCAAATAGTAATTGGTGAATATCATATGTTGATATTCTGATAGGCCAATACTTACTTGATATCATATAGTAGAAATCTTCTGATCAAAGATTTCCTATATGTATTATTTTTGAGATATTACCTATGGTGTAATATCTATGTGTTTTATCCTTCTTCATTAAGAGGGAGTGTTAATGTTATAATTCTATCGGATAAATTATATTATATATATGAGATATAATATATGACAAATATTATAATTAACTTATATTAAGAGTGATATATATATATATATATATATATAACCATTATAATATGTTAAGGATATATTAGTTGTGTTATAACTTTAACTAACGTAAGTTAATATGTTAAAGAGACATGCCTCTTTATTTGACATATATATTCATTCATATAGTAACTTGGAAAACACATAAAATATCCACAAGTGCTATTATAAGTTATAGAATAAGTTTAATCGATCCTATTTCACTAACACAAATTAACTACTCAACAAATTTCTCAGAACAAAAGATTAATTTTAATCTATTCAATTCATGACAGCCAATACTCTAGGTTATTTAACAATGAACAGCAGAAGCAAATTCACATGAAACCAATAACAAATAACATAGATATACCCACGATACCCCAATGTGGGGAAAACTTGCAAACACACATTTATTCATCTTGAGCAAGAATTTATACAGCAGATTACAAGATTGCCACAGCAATTGTTGAAAGATGATTTTAGCCTCACAATCATCTCCCATCCCGAACACTCACTCTTAACTTCTCTTGGAAATTCTCTTATTTCTCTATGTGTTTAGCTCTTCCTCCGCACTCCAATTTCTAATACTCCAGTGTCCCATCTCCAAACTAAAATTAGCTCTCAGAGGTAAAAGAAGGCTGCATTAAATAATAATAGAATTAATGTTCTTTTTCACTATAAATTAGAAATTCTTCAATTTTCACGTGAACTGGGTGCATGAAAATTTAACGGGATGACTTCTGCATGCAAATAGACATCACACCTATTCAGAAGTACCTGTCCGAGATACAAGTAGTCAACAGTTTGCTAGCCTATTTTCATTCCTGATTGCGTGACTATCAAAGCAATTGTAAAAATTATTCTGTCTTTAAGGGTATTTTTCATAACAGCATATGAGGTTTGTCTGATTGGCTGGGAATAAATTAAAGAAAAATTGGTGTATTGATCATTGTATCTCTGAATTGTGTCTCAGCGAGATATTGAATATGCGATGTTTTGGTTTTAAGGCTCGACTCTAGTACCAATGGACTAAGGCACCAATCTCTCAAAAGTCGATCCTTCTGCATTTCAAAGTTCATTCATTTTTTTCACTAGCTTAGTCTAGTAGTATCCTACCCAATTGCATAATCCTGTAGTCTTCAACTCTATAATATCTTATGAAAGGCTATGCTTGTGAATCTTCTCTAGAGAATTATGTATTTCTGTAATTTCAGAGGTTTAGTTACATATGAAACATTATTCTACTAATGATATTAGATTTGGTGCATAGCTCTAATTTGCATCTTTAGTTGCATACATAAATTGATATAATCTACTTTTTGAAGAGGCCTTGACGTTTGTGATGCCAGTAAACCATTATAAAGAATGTCTAGTGACAGATCTTTGGGATTTTCTCATAAAGTGTGGCTAAGCTGAACGGTGTAATGTGTAATTATTTCTCTTTAACCAACTTGTAAGAGACCTTTGGGAATACTCTCATTGATTCTGCAAGGTCAAAAATGTAGAACAGCTTCCCAGCCTTCTCGTGGGTCCATAACTGTCTGCAATCTGATTATTTTCCTGTCTTGTTAATCTAAACCGATCCAATTGTATTTGAATTCTCAGATGCATTCTCAAGGATTGTGGGGTTCAATTAGGATCACCATCAAAGTAACATACACTATTCTGGTCTGTGGTCAATCTATTGCAATTAATTAACAACTATGGTTCATGCCTTGTCCACCCAGACAAACTACTGAGTAATTTGAATTACTTGTATCCAATATGCAGGAACAAAAAAAGACAAAGATATAGAGACTGAGAAAAAAAGGGATTACCCGAAAGTAGCAAGCTGGGCCAAAAAGAAAGGGTAGTTTCTCAAAGGAACGAGGGCTAATTTGTACAAGACTTTGTTGCCAACACCAAACAGCACAGTCATTGTTGCGGCAATTAACACTTCAATGTTCCTCGCCTTCAAATTAACATTCAAATTGACAGCATCCATTTCACCCATCGTTCTTCCCTCCGTAACATTAACGATCGGTCCCCTGCTGCGACCTGCTCTGTGCTCCCACCATGTCCTCCCCAAACTCTGCTTAACCCCACAGATCCCATGATTTCTCTCTCCATTCAACAAAACCTTACTCTGAAAACTCGATTGAGTGGCACTTCTCTCGGGTAGAAAGCAACAAGTCCGCGTGGCGGTTCGAGCGATCGAGAACATTGCAAACAAGAAGGTTTCAGAGGAAGTCGGCTGCAACAGAGTTAACAATAATTTGAATCACTGGGTAACGTGTTTTTAATGAATTCGGTGATCATGAGGGAGAAACCAGGAAGCCTCCAACGTTGACTGCTGTTTGGTGATCAATCATAAAATTTGGGACTGAAATAGTAATGTGGGTGACCGTGCTTGGTGGCAATGGCGTAGGTGTCGGCCTCTTCTCAGAGTGGGTCCTCCCCAATTGGCACTTCGCCACCACAGCTTCTGCTTTTTCCCGCGTATATGACCCGTTTAGCAGATCAAGATTTTGCACTTCCATGACACCAGAGTACCTGATAGTGTGATTGGTCACTTGGAGACATATGTCGTGAATTTGTGGCGTCTTCCAGTTTATGCATCTGACAGAATGAATGGAAACAATATATACCATCTGCTTTTTAAGATGCCCTGGTCCACTAGAGTAAATGCAGGTTCTGGGAACAACAGTTTGATTTTGTTTTGTTGTATTTTTATTTGGAAGGAAGTGAGTTTTTATTATTTATTTATCAATGATGGAGATTTATGGTGGGCGAGCTTGAATGGTTGTGGGGTACTTCTATGATGTTAGGTTGAATATAATAGATTCAATTTGTCTATCTTTATGGTGTTGAGCTATTAAAATTAATCAGGTTCGCTTATTATAGGACTCTTTGGGAATAAAGAAACTTTATGGGGTACAAAAGATTTTCTTTGTTATAATTGAAGTTAAATGAGTCAACTATAAAATGGACAATACATGAAATTGGGTCCCATATTTGAAAGCGACAGAGATGTCATTTGATAAATGGGTTAGATTCTTTGAGAGACACGTGAAGAATGTACTAAATTGATGAGGAATAAGATAACTTTTACTAGTAGTCGTAAGCTAAAATAATATAAAAACTGAAAACTCAATCAATTTTAAAAATCAAAATTAAATAAAAAGAAAGACAAATATGAGTTAAAAGTGAAGATAACAACTAATTAATTTTTTAAATAAATAGAAAAAAAAATAAGAGTTCAAAATTTAGATAAATTAATGTATAAATTAAATACAACAGTTAAAAAATGGAGATAAATAAATAAATAAGAAAAATATAAGCTAATTAAATTAAATAAATAGGAAAAAAAACAAGAGTTGAAGTTGGAGTGAGATAAAGCTGGTCCAAAAATAATTAATGGCAAGGGCTGACAGTTTTATGGTCAAAGGCTGACAATTTTCTAGCCAAAAAAGTAATTTTAGGGGAGCAAAGTTCTCACATATAGCTTATTGACTAAAACATGTAAATTACCTATCAACCCTAATAAATAAAAATCAAATTGCCACATACTCATAGTCTCATAGTTTAAATATATACATAGTTTAACTATTGATAATAACAATCATGCATAAATGAAACTCTTCTAAAAGAAGGCAAAGAGAATGATTTCAATTTTCAAAAATTGAATTTTTTTTATAATGTTGAAATGATAATTATTTATGTTCTTATATAAAATTTAGCATTTGAATATATTATTCATTTCATAATTACTTAGAATAGATTTTAAAATAATAATCTAATTAAAAATAAATAATATGAATTGTAACTTGGTATATTATTTATTAATAGAAAAGGTTATTCATTAAAATAAAAAAATTATTTGTTAAACAATTTTAAAAATATTTTTCTTTAAAAATATCTGAATAATATTATATTTATATTAATTTTCTATGACATATAAAAATAATAATTTTAATTTTTTAAATTAAATTAATTGAGATTCAAAAAAAAAAAAAATCAATGTAGTTGACTACTATTGTCTATTGTAAGAAAAAATGCATTTTGTTGATATTTGATGGTGTCTATTCTAAATGAATATCAAATTGAAGTAATTAATAATAATGTACAATGTTGTTTACATGTTCAAAATATAAATAAAATTGAATGAACAAATATATAAAATAGCAAACAGATGTGAATCTATGAACTATGAAATCTACAAAAATCAAAATAGAAACTTGCCAAAACATTAAAACTGAGATTAAGAAGAATGAAATTGCATTTTTGAAAGTTATAAAACTATTTTTTTTGCAATAGCTCATCAGAAAATCTAAAACTCAAGGTCTTACAACATTCCGACGAAATAGTAATTTCCAGGAGCAAAGCTCTGAGAATAAGCCTATCAGCTTAATTAGTATTTAGGCTAATTAAGGAATTGTGACAATTAATATTACAATGATCTTCAAAATTTGTATATCACACTAAATTTTCAAGAGAATTTCACTAATATGTTTTTCATAGTCTTGACTCTAAAATATTGTAAAAATCTAAAAGAACTAGTAAAAATTCATTGGATTGTATTGACTTGTGTTTTTAAGCCATAATTTTGTCCATGTCCACTAATATTGAAGTTGATATGGAGGGGTAAATGTTACTACCTCTTTGTATGACAATTAATATCTTGTTGTAGTTGATTTGAATCAAGTGCATGTTATTAGATATGTAAATATTAAGTATTTAATAAATTAGAAATGAGTTTTCATTCATCAAGGGCCAAAATTGCACAAATTAACACTTATGGCTTTAAATATGTAGATTTGATCCTTATATAGAAATCCTATAATATTCTATATTGTTATCCTTTTAAAATGAATGTGTGTGTGTGTGTGTGTGTGTGTGTGTGTGTGTGTGTGTGTGTGTGTGTGTGTGTGTGTGTGTGTGTGTGTGTGTGTGTGTGTGTGTGTAGCGCGCGTGTGTGTGTGACTAGTGAAAACACATATTGATCTGTGTTTTTAAGTCATCATTTTGTCAATGTCAACTAATGTTGAAGTTGACATAGAGGGCTAAATGTTACTACCTCTTTGTGTGACAAGTAATGTCTTGTCGTGGTTGATTTGAATCAAATGCATGTTATTAGATATGTAAATAGTAAGTATTTAATAAATTAGAAATGAGTTTTCTTTCATCACGGGTCAAAATTGTACAAATTAACACTTATGCCTTTAAATATGTATGTTGATTTGATCCTTATATAGAAATCGTATGATCCTTATATAGAAATCGTATAATCCATATTGTTATCCTTTAAAAATGAATATATAGAGTGGGTGGTGTTTAAAAGCACCAATAGAATGTGTCATCAAGTAAGTAATCCATAACTTGTTTTAATTATAGTCCAGCCTTATGTCATATATGGCAAATAAGAAATGTGTTTATTGCTTAGATTATGTTATTTACTTTTAACTAGGTCTTATGTATGAAAGAGAAAATGGACAAGACCTTTAATTCACTAAACACAAACAACTAAATGAGTTATATTCATTCACTTCAAACAAACATAATCTATAAATTGAGAATGATAAAACAATATTGAGGAATAAGATATCTTATACTAATTTAATTTTGGGATAATTAAAAAATAAATATCACAATATTCTTGGATAAAAGAGTGAAGTCTAGACAAGCACTTCAACATGTGCTAAAACAAATGCTAAATTTGACATAGAGGGGTAGAGCTTCTCGACTATTGTCAATTGGGATCAAATGCTTACTAGTCAATTTGTAATACTGAGGCTTTAATATGTTAGAAATGAACATTTCTTTGAATGAAGGGCCAAAACTACAAGCACAACCCATGTCCTTGTATTTATGATTTTAAACACCTATATAGCTTTTGTCCTCAGCTGGAAACCCTAAAATTGATTATATGAAAGAGACAATGGGCAAGATCTTTGATTCACCAAACTCAAAAGGCAAAATGAGTTAAATATCCTTTCACTTAAGACATCCATAATCTATAAAATTAGAATGGAAAAATATTGGTGAGGACTAAAATGTCTTATATTTATTTAAATTTAAGATAATTAAAGAATTTTAAAAACTAGCAATCGCACCTTAGGGTGCAATGGGTACACCAAATAAATATTGATGGTAATTAGCAAGAAAATGTGGTACATTTTTTATATGTATTTGTGCAACTAATAAGGTCATTTTGTAATGCCCCACTCGGAGATCCTTGGAACAAGGATTCAATACAAGCCAAGATATTTCTTTTACAAGTATGAATGCACATGACAATAGCATACAGGGATCACAAATATTGCAACAGAAGACTTCACCAACAATCCTAGCAACCAAAGGATCTCTAAACGCCACAACCTAACTAACGTGACCAAACTAAAGAACAAAAGCCAAAGATGATATCATAACACAATATCTCTGATCTATCGAATCACGGAACCACTAGCATTCCTAAAGGGTACTCAAAAGTCCAAATTGCATTCTCTAAAAAATAGTAGAGATGCCCCCTATTTTTCATGCAAGAGAATAACAACTAACAGTCTCGTGCAAGGAAGCACCTCTTCGTGTGAGAAAGTACACTGATCCACACAAGGAAACACCATCTTGCATGAGGACATGCTTGAATTAGCAATCAAAAGCACTGCACTGGTGTGGGGTTTTGTGCGAGGATCCACCACAAGTCATGTGAGGAAACCCAGCACACCACATGGACAATTGCATTCTCGCGTGAGAAAGTACAATTTCACACAAGGATACAAATCAACAAGCCAAAAAACATAAAGGTAAAAAGCTAGGAAATAAATTTCCTCCACATCAAGGAGTACCAAATCCACATAGATCGAGGAATGAACACTCGAGTGCATAATCAAGAAGATGCCATGAAACAAGAAAGAGGAACATCTATCCATCTAAACCATAGCAATAAAAGAACGTATTGAAAATAACATCACAATGTACTGAAACAACATTGCAATGAACTAAACAACCAAACTAAGTATGTGGTTCCTCCCAACTGTAATAGCACCATGAGACCATCGTAGGCCCAAGCCATCCCCCACATGTAATATCCCAAACCACTGACCAGATCGTCAAAGCTATCTTATGAGGATGATGCTACTAAAACATGCTACAACATAAGAATAAGGAAACCTAACATGCTAGAAGTAAAGCATAAGATAATCCTACAAATCAAACTCATCATCTAGCATATGCTAAACATCATACGAATAGGAAATCTAACATGCTAAACCAAAGCAATAGATACTTTAATGAAGCAATTCACATCATCAATCATATGCTAAACATCATAATATAGGAATATGTCAACTAAACTAACATCATCTAAACATGATATCCAAGCATTCCAATTAAAGCATAAATCATAAGAAAGCATACTCTGGAACTTGAAGTACCAAGTGAAAACATCCAGCAACAGTCACACTACGACAATAGACCGTCCTTATACACTAGTCCCCAGTTGTGGTGAAAGCAGCTATGCCTCCCAACCATGTGGAACCCCTAGGTCCACTCCCATCATGTTGATGGAGATAATGATCCAACTACAAACACGCACAAAGCAAGTGTCCATGGCTAACACTCATGCCAGACAGTATGATGACTGAAACCAAAAACATAGATTATGCAAGTACAACAGGTCCTGGTTAGACACTCAATGGGCTACTATGTAGGGGCTGACATCATGGAGAGTCGCTTGGCATCAACAAGTCCAAGCTCAGATTGTGCGGCTCAACTCCTCAACGGAAGGCTCTTGCACATACATTTTATTATCTTAAGTTTTATTATCACTCACACATTTTATTTAGTTATCACTTGATTAAAACTTCTATGTGCCAACCATTAGGAAATAGACACCGGGCTGTGAAAAAGAAGCCCCTCCATATGCTACCCTACCCTACCCATGCTTATGTAATGATGAGTGTCTGTAGGCATGCATATTCCCAACCCAACCCCAATGATCATAACTTCCAGAAGTACCATGGAAGATCGGACCTCGCAAGTCACCTAACAAATGTATGTACACATACTCGTGTGTGGCGCACCACCATCATGAAGATCATAACACAAGGACTAGATGAGAACACAAGCAAAACATCACTCAACCAAAAACAAGCTCGGGAGGATGGATTCTACACAAATCTCAAAGACAATAAAACCATACATCATGAAATCACTCAATCGGCCTTAATCTAGGAGTATGGATTCTACACAAATCCCAATGATGCAACAAGACTAGACATCATGAACTCACTCAACCAACCTCAATCCGGGAGTATGGATTCCACACAAATCCTAGTGTCCATGAAACAATAACAAGGGTCCAAAAGAAATAATATCACTAGGTATAAAATCACTCAACCGAACACAAAGTTGGGATTACAAATGTGGCACACATCCCAATGCAAACATAAAAGTGCAACAATGGTTTGACTAACATCCAAAAAAATGATCTAGGTCCACGACCAAACTCATGTCAAGAAAACCTGAGAAAATAGGGTGACACACAAAACGAGGTAAAAATCTCAAAAACTAGAAAACTTCAAAATTAAAACCCACTTGGTCTTTGGGCACAAAACCCTGAAAATCTAATAAAATTTGGGTTAGGACACCATATGCAAAAATGACTAGCATAACGGTGTGAAACCCCAAACCCCCATCTCGAAAATAGGGAAAATGTTCAAACCCAACCTACCGGGCATAACTAACAAACAAAAATAGAGGGGAACACTAGTTCTCAACCTCCTAACAAATGACTACCAAAAATAGAAGCTAAAATGAAGTAGAAAAAATAAAACGGGGGAGCCCTACCTCACAACCAAAAGGGCAAAACAGGAATTTGAACAATAAAATAAAAATTCTATAGAAGTAGCCAAAAATCATTGCAATCAAAGGTCTCCCCGAGTTGAATCCAACAAGATCAATCTCATGACGATCCCACACTCGTAGCTCCCACAATAAACAAAACAACAAATCCTCATGAAGAGGATTTTGGGTTTTACTCTCAAACTTTCTAATTCAAAAGTGAGAAGTGAGGAATTAAATTCCTCTTTCAATATTATTCACTTTTTGAGTGAATAATTGATTAGAGCAAATAACCAGCCAACCTCGTTAAACCCCAAATTGACCCAAACAAAATAGGTTATTCCTAGTAATAGGAATTCATCTATGGCAAAGTTGCCAGAAATTAAATTCAATAAAATTTAGAGCCCGAAAACTCAAAATCATAGAAATTTTCTTAACAACTTTTGCAATAATGCGAAACTCTAATTGCGCAAACACACTTATTGGTCTAATCACACAATGCAAATGAGTCCAGATTTATCAAATCACTGGAAGTTTAATTTAAACATTTAAATAAGATACATCGACCATATAGGGACAACATTGGTAAATATGAATAGTTGGATCACTAACTCCGTATGCCATTGCTAGGGATATAAATCTTGCACACTAAACAACACGATCAAGTGCAATTTCATATAACAACATAGCTAAAGCAATAAATGCAATAAATAACCTAATTTAACCATTTATTCAATTATACCAAAATAATCCATTTACATTACTCACGTTCGCATAAAACATAACAATGCAAGAATGAAGTAAATACCCATAACATTAAATCCACCACATAACACAATCAGAGATATGTCCAAATACCAGATAACCATATATCATCATAAAACACATTGTCATCTCAAAATGGCATCATCAATCGATATGATCAACTAAACAACATAGTAGTCTAACATCTATGATACTGAAATTAAAGTATAACATTTGACCCTCAGGTCATCTCAAATGTAAAACATAGCATTAGTAACAAGTATCTCTCAGATGAGCTGGAGGAGGTTAAGGAGAAGGTGGGTCAAATGGAAGGAGCCTGGAATCTAAAGGGCCTGGAGAAAGGGACAGATTATGATGATAGGCATAGCTTGGCGAAAAGGAGGATCCACAACCTGGAAAATTATAATCACAGTCTATCGAGCCAGACAATCTCATTGCTCAACTCGATTAATAACAACATTCTATATTTAACTGATTGGCTTAAAGATAGAGGCATGCAGGGGGATGTGGATGGAAAATATAGGGGTAAAGCCAGATCTGATGATGATAATACCATTGGTATCACTTTTTCTACTCTGGACCAGGAAGAACACAAGACTCACCAGCAAGAGGCCGAGGAGAACCAAATGGCCCAGGAGGCTGCCCAGGTCATGCAGGAGCTGGAAAGAAAGATCGAGGATTAGTTCCTCTCTTTTTCCTTTTTAGCTGGCTTTTTGTTCTGGCTTTTCACTGTTTTGTTTGTCTTGTTTTTTTTTCTGTTTGGCCTTTTCTTTGGCCTTTGTTTATTTGGCTAGGCCTAGTGCTTATTATCAGCCTTTAGACTTGTTACTTTTGTGGTTGGGCTTCTAATGCTTATTTTCAGCCTGTTATGTTTTAACTCTCGAGTTTCAGGATCCCTATAAAACCTATTTATCTAATAAAAAACAAGTATCTCTCAGATCAAATATAACGAGGTAAATATCCGCAACACATAACCAACGAATCAAACATGGACAATCCATTTCTAATTATTTAAGCATTTAATAATGGTTGTTTAAACAACATGAAAAGGCACTTAAAACACCTAAGCAAACACAATCATATTCATGACTAACCATTTCTACAGGAAGCCTAGTCCAATGTAGCAAGATAATAGTACATAGTGCAATCTCTGCACACATCTCTAGGTGATCATGAAACAACACATGATACCACATCGATCCTGGTATCCACTAGCACAAACCTCAGTGAACCATAAATCACGTCATAATCTCATAAATTAGCCATAAGCATAAATAAAGCAATTGATACGATAACATAAATCCAATCACCTCGAGGGTGTAGAACACTCATGGTCCCAGTCATGATCACTCACCAAGCAAGATCAACAAGGTTGGATCCATCAGGATGACTTATAGAAATCAAATGGGAGAGGCACTACACATTTAAAAAGCTATTTAGTCAATGATGTTTATGTAAGATACATGTCTGAAGACACAAGTGATCGGTACATAAATAATTTTTTTAAAACCTCTAAATTAGGAAGATAGTCACACTTAATGACCATAAACCTTAACCTTATAAGAAACATTAAAATTTATCATTACCATAATCTTAATCCTCAACAAGATCATAACTCAAACTATAAACACAATTGTAACCCTAAACATCACATAAACCTAAAACATTATTCTAATCCTAACCCTACCACAAAACCTAAAATTAACCATAAAACTAACTATAATCCTAAATCTAACCTCAAACTAACCTTACCCCTAACCCTAACCATAGTTCTAACCATGATAAGACTACTTAACCTAATCATAATTGTAATCCTAAACCCTATTTTCAACCCTAACCACAACCCTAAATCTAATTCCTAATCTTGACCCAAACATCATACCCTATTCCTAAGCAAGATCATAACCAAAATTGTAAAATTAATTATAATTGTAATCATAGTGTAAATCATAACCTCTTATTGTAATTCTAACCCCAACTATTAACCCTAATCAAAATTATAACCTTAATCAAATTACAATGATGATATAAACCTTCAATCTAACCATTGTCGCAATCATAAACCCTAATCATAAGCTTAAACATAACAACAATGATGGTATAAACCTTAACCCTAACCACGATGCCAATTATAATCCTAATCCTAAAACATGAAACATAATCCTAATTCTAACTTCAACCCTAACCAAAACGCTTACTCTAACCATTATACTAAGCACCATGTAAGCCTTAGCCATTATGTGTTGTTTATTATTTAATAAATTTCTAGGTAAATATCTAACAATAGATAATAAGCTTATAAAGTTGATAAACATAACAAAAGATCTACATGAAAAATGAATCCAACCACAATTCAGTTAAAACCTTCAAATGAAATAGGACTCAAGTGGTCTTGGTCTTTACGTTTGAGTGTCTTGAAGCATTATATGAAGACAATACCAAATTAGTTAATGAAGATTAAAAGTTACTATATAAACTCAAAAATAATACATTTATAAATAAGTTTTTTTTTAATTTCTGTGATTTTCCAATAATTTGAATTATTCAACAACCAAATTTTATTATATCATATTCTTTAAACTTTATAGTCAATAATATTAAATGCAAACCATATAAATATTGTATATTAATGATATGTTATATTTTGTATATATTTAATCTATTTAATAAAATTAAAATATATAAATTTTATGATTATATAATATTAAATATAAGTATAATTTATGTAAATTAAATATATAATAAAATGTGATATAGGAGTAACACAAATATAGTAGAAGAAAACATTCCAAACAAAAAAAACACCAAATGAATTAAATTATTTGTCTATTAAAGAATACTTGATGTTATGTGAAATGCACTCAGAAGTTCCTAAAATAAAATTCTAAACAACTATTTTGCATTTATTACACTTGCTTATGTATCAATGTTTAAAAGAAAACACTCTTTAAACCGTATTATTATTGTGTGCTAAAATGTTAACACACTTCTATGAACCATTAAATCCAAGATTGCTCAAGAATGAGGTCTCAAATGGTGGCTCATAGCTCTCTATTCATGGAGTGTAAGAGTTTATAATGGAGGCCCTCAGTTTAGACTTAGTTTGTGCCTATGCAAGTACACCATAAAACAAGAGATTCAAAGAGAAAAAGCAAGAGTGCTAGTCTCCATGATCATCAAATATGCATGAAAATGAAAATGAAAATTATTATATATTACAACAACGCATGAAAGCAAACTAATCTATGAAAAAAAATGCAAATGTAAAATTATTTTATGAAAGGAAATATAAATCTAATCTAGCATGCAATTGCAAGCGTAATCTAAATGGATTACCACAAATGCATGAGAGAAGAAGACAAGAAAAGAGAAGTTGCAATGTCCAAGCTCAAGTGCTCAAGCTCTCCTCTAAAATTGCTCTCCAAACCTATAGCATAACAATAAAATCTTGATTTGTGAAAATGAGAAGGAGAGGGTTCCTTATAAAGGAAAGTGTGGAGAGGAATGCATCCTTAACAGCAATATGGGATAAATCCCTAAAAAGTCAAGTAAGAGGAAAAAGCCCACCACTTAGAAATATGTGCAAAAAATGAATCTTTATTTATTTTTATTTGATTTATTTGATTTATTTTCCTTTTTCATCAAAAAGAGAGCTTTAAGTGGGGATTTATTTATTTAACTAAAAGTGAAATTTTTAAAAATTAAATAAGATAAGATTATTTAATTAAAAGAGAGATTTTAATTAAATAAGATAAAACTATTTAATCAAAAGAGAGATTTTCTTTTAATTAAATAAGATTATTTCATTTATTTAAAAGGGATGTTTTCTTTTAATTAAATAAGATTACTGATGAAATGATCAAACCTTAGGAAATATTGAAATAATTGAAATAATTACAATTTGATCAAGAAAATTGATTTGAATTGAAAATATTGTAAGGCATTGATTCAGGAATTTGATAAATTGATTCCATCATTTGATAAACTGAAGAATGATGGCCCCATAATCTAGGTGACCATTTTAGGGTCCATACAATTATAAATGGATAGTATAAAAATATGAACATAATTTTAAATTATATATATTTATATTAATATAATTACATGCTACATATAATTTCTTGAAGAAAGAAGAATAAATATGAATAAGGATTCTTGGGAAATATTGAAATAAACATATTTAGATCCAATATTTAGATGGGATATTAACAAATAGATCTAGCATAACTGATCAACATTAGACATTAAAACTAAGGACTCAGAACATATAAAAGTATACTTTTAATGAACTTTAACAACAACAAATACATGGAAAATTCCAAAATACTAGCAATCTTCGAACACTCAATGACTCATTAAGATTATATGAAACTTTGGATTTAAACAAAGCATGATACTGATTTTGATCAATTAATTTTTCTATATCACAATGTTGATTTCTTTACAAGATTTGTATAGGGTGAGTACATTGCAGTTTATGTTCATTCTAACAAGGCTAATAACAAGACCCCGAAGATTATTTTAAGGACTACTTTATTAGCAGAATATGGATACATAAACAAATATTTCATCTCTAAGATTTCCTAACTAGTTATTAGCAAAGGAATGTTGCTAGTGGTTGACCAGTTAGTACCTCAGACAACTAATTCATTTTCACATTTAAGCAATAATAACAATCTGCTCATCATTGGGAATAACTTAAACATGTCATACAACAATATATCGACAAAATGTTTAACATTGATTTAAGGAAATTTTGATAAAGGCCCCAAGAAAGATATTAAAAATAATATGGTTAGCAAGATAAAAACTTCAAGAAAGACAATAATAAGGATTTACAATATTATCTAAATATTAGCAAGATTAAATATATCTTGACAAAGCCAATATGTCAAAATGAATTAAAGGAAAATTAATCATCATTCCTCCTTTGATAATCTTAATAAGAGGCAATTAAAGCATTATTATAACCTCATGACCTAATTTGAAAGATAATAATCTACAACTTATAATACTCTCCAAGATTTAACTTTAGAAACTTAGAATAGAATAGGCAATGGACTGATTTTAATTAAACTCCATAGTAAATAATTGATCTTCTCAAATTTGAAAACGTTGATAACAATAAATCTTTAGGAATCATTAATAGGGCCTTACCAAACAAATGGTTATGAATACTAAAATCCAAGCTTTTTTACAACTGCTTTTCCTTATGAAATATTAAATATTGACTTGTACTAACATACATCCTTGAGCTTGAAGTTTTGGTTGAAGTGATGGGGTATTTTAAAACATAAGGATCTTGGAACCTTTAAATGAGCAATAACGAGAATATTCTTAAGAGGCAAGAGGAATGGCATAAGTTCTATTTTAAGATTGTAACAATAAAAAACCAATCAAAATCACTCATGGAAGCTTAAGTAAAACAATATATGTATTCCTAGATAAGGGAGATTATCAAATGTATAAACATTTAGCTTTGTAAAAATAAGGTATGCCTTCTAAAGACCCCATGAAATTTTAGGGGCACATGTATTTCTAAAATAGGACTTTGGTTCCAGGCTATATTGAGGGTTTTGTTCCCCATTCTTTTTCCCATGGTGCCTCCACTTTGAATGGGGTAAAAATAATTGTAAATTATTTTGAAATATAATTTAGGACATTTTCCTTTTACCGATAATTTTTTTTACTATTCTCCATTAAGAAATATTTTGTAAGATGTAACCCTACTCTTCTTGCGCTCTCCCTCTATCCAATCTCTCTTAGTGGAGGAACCTCGAACCTCAAACTCTTACCCAACCTTTTTTCTATAAAAGAATAGCCAACACAATATCTTGGTTAGAACTTTAGCAACACACATACACCTACCTCTCTTTGATACCATCTAATGGAGATTAAACGTGGGAGATATTTACAAATAACTCATGTAAAAGAAAAAGAAAAAACATTTAAGGCATAGATAAACCCTCCAAGTGTTCCAATTTGATTAAAAACAACTTTTACTAATAGACCCACAACCAAATTTTATTGATTTCAAACAATTTTTCTTTAATAGAGTTTTTTTATACAAAATTTGTATAGTAGAACCGATAATAACTTCCTCCTAAATACAATACATGAAAAATATGATATAATAAAGTAAATTAACTGGAAAAAAAATACTTTCAAATTATTTGAGCACTCATCCATAGGCATTAGAATCTTCTACGTAAAATAATTCTTTTGAAAACCCCTTCTATTGCTCTTCAACACAACTTTGTGAGACTTCAATGTTTTAACCACTTTATAAAAGTAATTTTTCTTATCATACATGCCTTCCATTTATTCATGTTCAGGGATGCTAAATAACTTTCCAAACAAACCCAAATGGGAATGAGATTTCATTGTGCATACAAATTGGTTAAATAATTGTTGCCAAGCTTTAGTTCTACCCTTGTAAAACTTAAAGTCATTGGTATTTAAGTAAGTTTGTGTTCAAGTATGATGTCTAAGTATCCTTTAGGTTACATACTTCTCATCTTTCCCAAGTACCTCACTTTCTATATTTTATAGGTATCCTTGTATTACCTTTACCCATCACTCTATGCAGGTTTTCTGTTTTTCTGGTGCATGAGGGGTCTAGCTAATCTAGGTATGGTTGGAATATGTTTGGGCATCTTCCCAATGAGAATTAGGTTGTCTATGTTTAAATATTTTCTATCTTGCCTCAACGTCCTGTTTCCTATGGATTCTTAGGAATCAAACTAGTTTTCCTCTTTAGTGAACTTAATCAAATGTGTATTCAAAGGATGAAGCTACGGCAATGATTAAGAAGTTGTGTACATGATTATTTCATGATGGAAAGACCCACGAACCCATGGATCAAAGTCAAGAAATAGCTCATTCATGTTGCAGGGGTAAAATCTACTTTCACAAGGAAAAGCGGGTCTATGAGTTTTCTGTTGTGCACTAATGGAATCAAAGGAATTTTGAATTACTTCTGAAGCTACAATGATTTATGTGAAATCCAAGATTTTACATACAAGCGATAAAAGCATGATATTGAATGGACTATTTTGAGCTCTTCATTAGTGAGGCATGCTCAAGATCTAGCTTTAAAGCCATTAGATTGAGGTTGAAGGGGAAAGTGTTGTTAGTTTACTTTGTTCTAGAAAATGTTGCTTAGAGAGTGGTTTTCTATCCCCAGGTAATGAAAAAAGAGATTTCTCCAAAAGCTTTGAAAATAGAAAGACAGGCCACCTCTTCTCAACCATCTAAGAAAATGAAGAAGTAGAAAACAATTGTTGCATTGGTCACTAATTCTTCTATTGGCCACTTGTTGGTAGAGATTGTTGAGCCACAAAAGGAAGGTAAATTCCATGAGCTTTCCTCCAAATCAAAAAAATGGATCTCAAGTGGTATCCCTGTTCACGAGTCCATGGTGAACATATGGAAGTCCACCAGTAAGAAGATTGAAGATAAGTTGGAAGAGCTTACAACAAAAAAGGAGGTCCTAAAGGCCTTGAATAGAGAATTGATAGAGTACATTAGGTCTACGCTCGAGAGCACTTCATCAAGCCAATTTTACCCAAATGTCGAGGAGAACAAAAAATATACTCCTAAAGCTAGAACAAGAGAGGAAATTTGGGTAGGTTGGCTAAACGTGGGTAGATCAGATGAAGGCTCAAGGTCCCCCATTAATTAAAAATTTGGTATGTTAGATGCTTAGAAGCTAAGGGAGGCAACTTCCAATCATCAAACCACCATAAAAAGTTAGCAGACGAACTGACAAATTAGTTGGCCATACTACAAGAAGTTATTGACATGAAGACCAACATTTCCATTACCCATGGGATCCTCAAGACGGGAAAGGAATGATTGTTTCACTAGAAACAATCATTGGAGCTTATTATAGAGAACTCTACGAGGTCCACAAATGAGCTCAAGGATGTACATGACCTAGTGCAGAATGTCATTGAGAAATTACTTCAATATCTAAAGATACTGCATATAAAATCCTTTGTGCCTGCTAATGGTGAGCTTGTGGATATTAAGAGGATGAAGTCAAAGTTCTTGGCATTTGTTGATGAATTGGTTGATCCACTCAACTTCCAAATGTCAAAGATCCAAGAACTCTTAGCAGCAGACTCAATCATAAGGAGAGAATCATAGAAGTTCTAGTCAAGAGTTGCCAGAATTGATGAATTAACTTAGATGCATGACTACTAGATGATTTGAGCTAACAATATCATCATTCCAAATGTCGAGGAACTAGACAAAGTAACTGACACCAAGAAATCTTATAGAGCCAAAGTAGTTACTTCTAAGAAGGCATGATGTTATGATGTTCTTCTAGACATTTTTCATTCTCTCTCTTCTTTCTTTTTGTAGCCATTCATGGTATTTTGTCAGTCTCTATAACAAAAAATGATTCAAGATTGTCCTCTATGATGTAATCATCTAGTCTAACTGACCATTTTGAGAAGGCTTATATATGTAACTTTTTGAGAAGTTAATAAGATTGACAAAATTACTTTTGGCCAAATTCTTGTAGTTGGGAACACTCTGTGTGACTCTAAGTCCAACTTTAATTCTTTTGTTCATTTAGTTATAGTGTAGTATTTGGAATGAACTTTCTTTTGCTGAAAATTGAATGAATGTTAATGAACTAGGTTTGATTTCCTTCATTCAATAGATTGTATGCTTTACTTTCTTTAGCATAAGTTTCCCTTTGTTCTCTCTGTTACATGTTGTAGTTCACGTGTTTAGTGTATTTCATTGCATAAAGAGGCTATAAATTGGTTGATGAAGTGGCTAAGAGATAGACAATCCAGGTATTGTGAAAGCATCAGTTAACTTTGTAATCCAAGAATTACCTATTCTTACATCTATTAGTTTCTCCTGATGTCATAGTTGGTTATGCATATTTCCATTCCATGCATTAAGGTTAGAATAGATTGCATGTTGTGAGTTAGCCCCCCATTTTCACTTGCCTAGGTTGTTTAAAATGTTGAGCAATCTGGTATTTGCCTCTTTCGCTCTTAGGTTAAGAGCATACCCCCAAAACCTAAAAAGAAAAATTCATTGCAAATCCTACATTTAAAAGGGAGTTGTACCTTTCAATTCAAGGATCTTTGATAGATTACTACACTAATCCATTCTATTGTTAACTTCTTTGTCCTCCATAAGCCATTGGGAAGTTTAAGAGTCAAGGTATAAACCAAAAGGATAAGGGAGACAAATTGTTAACCAATAGTTTTTGGCGACTCTACTGGGGATTGAACTCATATGTCCTAAGTTTTCTTAATAAGTTTGTCTGTGGCTTTACTAAGTAACTTAGGGCTTATCTCTGTAGCACTCAATTTTTTGAGTCATGCATAACAACTCATAAGGAGAAATGGTGTTGCCTCATGAAGGAAAAATCCCCACAGTGCAACCTAATATTGGCTTCCAAGATGAACAAGAGGACATAATAAATTAATTGAATACCCACTACAACATTTGGGGTATGGAACCTTTTTTTTTTAAACTTTAAATATTGATCCTTTCTTAAAGATTTTAGATTTTAATAGGGAATTTAGATGTTGGGTTGGGGGTGGGGGGTGGGAGTGGGGCCAAATGAGCTTCCACAGTTGGCCCTGATTAGTAGAGACTATTAAACTATTCTCAAAACCAAGTGAATCTCAATATTAACATGTTTTGCAATCATAATAGAAAAAAAATGGAATGTGTGACGTTGGAGAGAGTTCTTTTCTAACAAATCTATTTCTAAAATTCAAATTTGGTTATGAACATTATTAGGAGACTACAATGCTCTTACCCTTGTAACTAGTTCTCCTATAATTTTTATCTTTTGGGAGAGACCGAATTATTCAATTTGATAGTCACAAGAATCATCTGGTCTCTCCCAAAATATAAAAAATAACAGGAAAACTAGTTATAGGGGTAAGAACGTTGCAATCTCCTAATAATGTTCATAACCAAAATTGAATTTTAGAAATAAATTTGTTAGCAAAGCGTACTCTCCAACATTACACATTGTAATGCCTTGCCCATAGATCCTTTGAACAAGGATGAAATACAAACCAAGATTTAAAAAATAATTACAAGTATGATTACACACAACAACGTCATACAAGGATCACAAAGATCGCAATGGAAGACTAACCAAACAACCAAACACCAAAGATCTCCAAGCATCACCACTGACCAAAATATAAACAAGAAAACAACATAGACCAACCATGGTCTCACACACGTCAAGGGCATAACAAAACCACAACTCAACTACTGAACACCATGCTGAAAGACAAAAGTTGACTCCTAAAAATTGGCCAAGACTGAAATCCTGAAGCCCTAAAATTTGGCTAAAGTCTGAATTTTTGAAGCCCTAAAATTTCCTACAATCTTTATCTTAGCTCACAGAGGTATGTAACCTATCTCAAAAGACTCATCACATATATTAAAATATATCTTAAGTATAAGGACCTTATACTTAAATGATATATTTTAAACCCATTAGAAAATCTATTCTGAACTAGGAAGGTATAAAACATAACATTGTGTCCAAAACCAACTTCTAAATTTTTCCTAGCCAAGCCCAAATACCCCATATTTTTCACATGAGGATTTGCCTTTCGCACAAGAAAATGCATCAAAGGGTGCGAGGAAGTACTTGGCCTAGCAGCCAAAGCATTCCAACATTGGCGTGAAATTTCATGTGAGAAAGTGCCAGAAGCCACATGAGAAAACCTAACACACCATGTGAGCTTTTTCATTCTTGCATAAGAAAGTACAATTTTGCACGAGAATCCAAAACAACATGCTAAAAACATAAAGGTAAAAAGCTAAGAAAGAAAGTTCCTCCACACTAGGGAGTACCAGATCCACACTTCGAGGCAAAGCTACTCGAACAATAATTGAAAGATGGAAAGAAATTTTTTGAATGTAAATATCTAACAAGCAGTGAAGGGAAATAATTGAAAGTGACATCATAGTGTATAGAAGCAACATCACAATGACCTAAAACAATAAACTAAGTGTGCATTTTCTCCCAACTATAATATCATCATGGGACTTTGAAGGTCCTAGCTATCCCTTGTGCATAACATCCCAAACTACCAACTAGACAATCAAAGTTGTCTTATAAGGATGTCACTACTAAAGCATAATAACATCATAAGAACTAGAAATCTAACATGCTAAACAACAAGCAATAGATACTCCAACTAAATAATTAACATCATCTAATCATATGCTAAACATCATAATATAAGGGAATGTGTCAATAAACTAATCATCACCTAAACATGATTTTCACATATTCCAATGAAAGCATAAATCATAAGAAAGAATACTCCAGAACCTGAAGTACCAAGTGATAACATCCAACAACGGTCGCACCAGGACAATAGACCATCTTTGTACACTGATCCATAGTAATGGTATAGGTAGCTATGCCTCCCAACCACATGAAACCCATAGGTCTACTCCCATTGTACTGATGGAGATAATGATACAACCACAAACACACTCAAAGAAAACATCCATAGCTAACACTCATGCTAGAGAGTAATGATGACTGAAACCAAGATCAAGAAATAATGCATAAACTACAAGTCCTAGTTAAACACTCAATGGGCTACTATGTAGTGGTTGACATCATGGAGAGTCACTTGGCATCGACAAGCCCAAGCTAATATTGGCAATTGAACTCCCAAATGGAAGACAAACACTCCAGGTGGCAGCTCTTCCCAACGGAAGGTGTACAAACCCAACTTTTTAATTATCTTAAATTTATTACCACCAAAAAAATTATTTAGTTATCACTTAAACTTCCTCTGCCAACCTTGGGAGTGATCACTGAGCTGCGAGAAAGAATCCCCTCCATATGCTACCCTACCCTACCCATGCTTATCCAACAATGAGTTTTTGTGGGCATGCATATTTGCAACCCAACCCCAATGATCATAACTCCCAAAAGTACCACGAAAGATCGAGCTTCACAAGTCACCTGAAAAATGCACGCACATGTGCTTGTGTGTGGTGCACCACCATCGTGAAGATCATAACACAAGGATTGGACGAGAACACAAGCAAAATATCACTCAACCAAAATAACTCAGGACGACACTTAGCCTTTCTCCATCATGCCATGTCCTTGTTGCCTTGGTTTGGAATTGGTCTTTGTCTAGGGGGAATAACTATGTTAGCTTTGGTCTCTTGGTTGTGTTAGTATTTAGGACACCTCACAAATGGTGTTTTTCAACACCACCCCAACTGTATTTTTAATACAACCCCTAACATCGAGTTTTTTTCAACACTTATCAGTTTGGTCTTACCCAGTTTCATCATGTGATCTTACTTGCTTGCAAGCATTCGATCCTTATACTCAAAACTCAACATCAATTAACACACTTAAATTTTTAAACACAAACACTTAATTCTTGACCTATGTCATGATCTTTTCTTTGTGTGCTGACTATTATTAATTTTTGTTGTGTGTCTTTGTCTGATAAGTCTCTCCAAGATGCATAGCTAGAGGACTTGGGGCATGGAGCACATTTTTATCTATTTTCTATTTGTGGTGTGGTCTTGAAACTCTAGAGTGTCTCTTGTTTTCCCCTTGAAACACTTAGGAGATTTGAGGCATCATCCTTGACTTTTTTTGCACAACTGTTCTTATGGTGATCCTAGCATCTATGCCTTGATGCGAGCATAGTTTTGCTACATTAAATTGTGTAAGCTAATATAGAGGTCATCTTAACCTTTATGTCTTTGATGCTTATGTTAGAATCTTTCCACATTCCAATCTAATATAAATCACATTTACATCTTCATATTTGTGCTTGTAATTAGTGATGATTGTGTGATTTATTAATGTTCGTTAATAATGGCCCAATGATGAAAATAAGTTCTTTTACATTCTCTAATGAATGATGAACACAAATCCTATGTTACAATTGCTCTTTTGCAAGTACACCTTTTCATTTTCATGTAGCTTGCATTATTAGACTTCATGTTAATTTGCATTTTTAGGCTACATTATGAGTTTGAGAGGGTTTTCCCTTCATCTTTCTTGTCGACTTTTAATAAACTATGGTCATGTTTTGATCTTCCTTTCCTTATCTTCTTTCATGATCTCAATCAAAATTTCTATCTTAAATAGTTGATTAATTTTGGGGCATTGTATTTCTTACAAAAAAAATTATTTTCTTCTTTCTATTTCTTTCCATATCTTCCAAATTTCTACCTTCCATTCACTTTCACCCCACTTCTTTTCTTCTAATTCACCTTTAGGGCATCATATTTCATGTTTGATGATCTACCTTAGTTTTATTATTCTTATATCTTTCATCTTACATCAAGAACTTTATTTTTTGTTCAATTTGATCAAATATATCAATTTGTTGTTTCTCCTCTATCTCATTTCAATTTTGATCATGAGGGGCCAGTACCTATCAACTTCAATCCTTGATTCAGTTTTATCAATTTTATCCATGACTTTTTTAAGTCAAAATTTATTTGTAATCTTTGTCCTAATGTGTTCTTGAATTGACCACACATCTAGGTTTGACTACATATGTTCCCAAATTGATCACACAATAGTCAAAGAGGGGCAAATGTATGCACCCTAAAATGGTCACCTAGAATATGAGCCCTTATTGTTCAATTTATCAAATTTCCTGAATCAATGGTTTGCAATATTTTATTAAATGAATTCAAATCAATTTTTTTGATCAAATTGTAATTAATTCAATTATTTCAACATTTCCTAAAGTTTGATCATTTTATCCTAAGTCTTATTTAATTAAAATAAAACCTCTCTTTTAATTAAATAATTAATCCACATTTAATTAATTAAGAGAAAAGCCCCTCTTTTAATTTAATTAAATATTTCCTATTTAATTAAAAGAACTTGCTCCCTTTTAATTAAATAAAATCCTACTTGAAAAAAGGAAATAAAAATTAAATAAATTCTTTTTTCCTCTACACTTAAATGCACATATTTCTAAGTGGGATTCCATTTAATTTTCCTCCTTTTTTCTCATTGGTGGAATTTTGTCTCACACGAATCATTCTTTCTCCACCCTTGATTAAATCTTATTTCCTCTTAATCTTATCTATCCATTCTTATTTATAAGGGAAAGCCCTCTCCTCATTTTTGACATCCACAATTATGCTATTGTTATGTTGCAGGTTTGGAGAGCAATTTTTGGAGAAGGAGTTTGAGCATTAAAATCTTTTTGTGTAGAACTTCTATCTTCTTGTCTTCTTCTCTCATGCATTCATGGCTTCCATCATCATGATCCATCGTTTCATTTATCATATTAGTTAGATCCATATTTTCTTTCATAGATTAATCTTGCATTGTTATTTCCTTTCATGGATTAGATTTCCTTTCTTGCATTGCTTTGCATTGTTATCATTTAGATTAGCTTGCATCTTCATTTGCATGCATATTTTGATCTTGGAATCTCTCATTTTATGGTGCACTTGCATGGGCACAAATTAGGTCAAACTAAGGACCTCCATTACAAACTCTTGTACTCCATGAATAGAGAGCTATGAGCTGCCATTTGAGACCTCATTCTTGATCAATCTTGGATATAATGACTCATAGAAGTGTGCTCACATTTTAGGCATACAACAAGTAATTATCCTAAGAAGCAAATGAAAGAAATTGTGCAGATTTTGGAACAAAGAGTTGGTAGAAGCACAAGATGAATGAACTACATGGAATACCTAGTAAATGGAAAAAATGACCTATTGAAGATCCTACATGTATTCCTTAGCTTGAATTGGATATAGCTTAAGTTGAACCTCCCACATAATTCAAAGTATCATTTCTTTTTAACCTTAGGTGTTTGATGTAGGATCATCTTGGGTTTCTTTGTAATATTGTATCTTTGTAGCTTGGTAATGTGCTCAATTACCTTTGGGTTTTGTCTACTCGGTAAGTACTTGGTGTTTTCAATGAATTGTTTAGCCACCAAGTTACTCGGTTGTTGTTTTTACTGAGGTGGTCAATTTCTATTTCCAATGAGTTGGCATGACATCTTCTATTCATGGTTGTTGTTTCTCGGTACCTTCTTTCACAAATCTCTCATGTGTTGGTCATTTATTTCTAAGTTGTTTGTGCATGTAATTTAGGTCATCATTTAATAAAGGGTTTGTTTTCATTGGGACATGTGTTGACCTATTTTGGGTTTTTTATCCCCTATGTTAGATCTAGAAGGTTCTTTGGTCCATTTTATCTAGTATAAACAGGGGGTCATGTTGTCAATTTTATGTAGTTACTAGTGGATAGAAGATAGAGGAGTTAAATTTTAGAAGTTGGAGATCGTAGATCTTGCATATATGAAGAAAATTCTATAAAGATTTCATTTTTTTACTGGACGTGACCAAGAAGGTCTCATAGCCTGGTATATATCAATATTTTTAATGAATTTATATATCAGATCTACATTGTGTTCTCTCCTTCCATTGTGTTTGGTCCTTTGATGTGTTTGGTAGTGCTCTTTCCTACATAACTTTAACTATATTATCAAAGTTCATGTGATAGAGTCTCTTATGCCATAACCAAACATCTTCAACTTTAGCAAAAATACATATATTTATAATGGAATCCAGATAAAATAAGTTACCTCTAGTTTGTTCACCAATTCCAATCAGTCCTTCATCAACATTAAAGATTTAAACTTTTCTATTTAGGAACTCTAGTTGGTGACCAGTGTTTATTTTAACAACCAAGAGGCCAAGGCCATTGATTAATTTGAAAAATAATACAACCCAACTCAAGGGGCACTAAGAGGAAGAAGTTGGGTGATAGTCCTTCAGTTTAGCGTCAATAGATGCATTATAATCTTTTCAAAGGTTATTTGAAAACCTTTAAGGTTAATAGATAACCTTAGCCTCTTCATCTCACAATATTCCATTTCCTTTATTCTACCTTGGCACCAATCTAATCTAGAAAAAAATAAACCCAACTAAACACACCATCTTTGGGTAGGCAGAACTTATCCCAACATAATTTTAATGGAAGAGGGATCTTCACATGACCTTGAGAGGACTCTAAAAAATTATAACCTTGCTTGGAACTGTATTCCCCACTACTATTAGAACCCCAAATAAGAACATCCTTAACACCCCTAAATGAGACTTTCCTAGAATGATGTAATTTCTGCAGAAGTTCCCTATCTCTTGAGGGGATATCATCTCCATCTAAATCCTTCCATTTCCAAATAAGTATTTCAACATTGAAAACCATATAATATTCAACCTTTGATCCCCATCTTGCTTCTAAATACTCCATAGAATTGGTGAGAGGAGGGAATTTATCAAGGCCTTATGTCAGAAGGAGGAATTCTCCCCGTTTCCTAAGTTCCAAGTGAGTTTATCTTAGATAATAGATCTACATTTGATCATAAAATCCTAGAAGCTCAAACCCCTTGGAGGATTGGCCTCCCTAAAGAAATTAATCAAGTTAGGAGAAGACATGTATATGTTGGCTAAAATCCTAATGCACTTTAGATAAGGATATTTCAGCATTCTCCAAACTAAATTGGCTCCTAAAGCTAGCCCTTGTAGTTTAATATTATTGATACATGCCCCCCCTAAATCCTTAGATCTACAAACCTTGTCCCAAGCTGGGGGGGTGGGTAAATTTGTTTTCTTAGCACTACCTTTCTAGAAGAATGTTCTCAAGTGTCCATTAATTTTATTACATTTACAAATTAGAAGGTCAATACAAGAAATTTTATAGATAGGTTGGGCAAATGGAACTGATTGAACCAAGGTCTTCTTCCTAGTGTAGAGAGTCATTTCCCTTTCCAACCTACAGTTTTTTTCTTCAATTTATCTATAATTGGGTCCCAAATCTTGGTAGTTTGTTTCTTGACATCTAAAGGTAACCCCAAATATTTGTAGGGGAGAGAACCCTTATTGAAATAAAAAATTGCACAAATTCACTATTCCATGAAAGGTTGGGTATTAAAGAAGAAGATATTTGATTAATCTTTATTTATTTCTTGACCCAAAGCCAAAGATTATTGTGTCATAATGTTACATAGAGTGGTGACCTCATCAATTGTACTATGTCCATAAAGCATAGTATCATCTACAAAATGTTGGTATGTAGTCGAATCAAGAGCAATAGTGATGGGAATGTCATTAAAAAAACCTAAGGATCCATCCATGGAGATAGAAATACCTAGAGCATCTACCATTAAGATAAAGAGGAAGGGGGGGATTGGATCTCCTTGTCTTAATCCTCTTGAGACATTAAAAAAGCCTACCAAAGCACTACTGGCTAAGATAAAAAGTTTTAGAGTTGAGATACATTCAAAGATCAAATTAATGTATTATTTCAAAAATCCATAGGCTTCTAGAAATTTTCATAAAATTCTCCATTCTAATCTATCATAAGCTTTCTTAATATCTAATTTGATGACCATGATTGGTGTCTTGTTATTTTGGATTGAATGAATAGCCTCTTGAGCTATGATAATCCTATCATATATAGAATTGTTAGCATGAATTTTGATGATACTACTTTGGGGAGTATCCTGAGCTTTAGAGAGTATTGACATGTTGCATTCATGATTGTGTTTGTCATTAATGTCAACATAGCATGCTTTCTATAAAGACTAGCTGAGTAGAAGACAAAGATCCTAATGGTATGAACAATGGTTTGATTTTCTGGTGATGCATAATCATGGACATTTTCTACACTGTGTCTTAATGATGTGGTCAAGTGTGTAGAGTATAAGTTGAAGATGTACAGAAATTGTACCTAATTTATAGAGACCAATTCAGAGATAGAGTATTAGGAAAGTAGTTCCTCATGTTTGTTTGTTATCTTACATCTAAGCTACAATGAGAAGATGCACAATTAGGCAGTGATAGAGGACAATCAGCTAGTGATGTCAACAAGTGCACAAGCCCTAGTATCACATGTGTGAAGTTTTATATAAACTGTGAGCTGACAGTGCTATTGTAATTGTAATTAATTAAATTTTCTTAGTATAATTAATTGGGAAGGCCTCAAGATTGACTCAAGGAATTATTTTGAAGATATGGTATAAAGGAAAAATGTTTCCTTGTTTGTAATGCATGGTGATCATTATATGAAGTGTGAAGTGTGAAAAGGAGATAAGTGCTTGAAAAATGTGTGTAAGCAACCCAAGGGATTATTGGATGTGAGATTTATGATTTAGTTACAAGATTAGAAAGAGTAGAAATATGGTTGATAGAAAAAAGAAAGAGGAAGGAACAATACAGTATAATTCTATTATCTTGCAAGGAATAATACAGAGATCATTTGGACATTGGGTTCATTATTCTTTCCCTTGAAGCTTCTTGGGTAGTGGGTCTAGCTATCTTCCACAACTCCTAATAGGGTTGGAATCTCCTAATAAGAATTCAAAGTCTCCTAACAGGGACTCATATGTATTGAATGTATTCATAGACTCCTAATAGGGTCCATCCTATAACAAGGAATATTTATATTAGTACATCATCTTGTGGGTAACATCCCCACCGGGGTTTTCCCTTTGATCAAGGGTTTACCTAGTTAACATATCTAGTGTTATTGTGTATGAGTATCTTGTTTTGGTTTCAGTTTATATTGTTCATATGGTTAAGTTTGTTTAAGGTTGATACTTGTGATAATAGTTGTATAACTAATTCACCCCCCCCCCCCCCCCCCCCACTAGTTATATCAATGGACTATATATTCTAACAATTGGTATCAGAAAATCAAGTCCGTGAAGGAAAATCTTAATAGCTTTGGGAGATTAGTGGTGAGTTATTTCAGAAAAGATAGTCCTAAATCAGATAGAGGACATTTCAACACCTGGAAGATGGAGATTCTTGGTGAGTTATCAAATTTATGTAAAGAAAAGAGCATTGAGTTTCCATATCTAGAATCATTTTGTTACATACAAAAGAATAGGAGCACAAGTAAAGATAGATTTAGATCAAAAGAAGACATGAAGATCAAAGAAGGTATTGATCTGCTTATGAAAAGAGAGCCAAAAGGTATGGAAAATTTTGGTTGTTGGACATGTAAAGAGTTTGGTCATTTTTCATCTAGATGTCCTAAGAGAGTAAGAAAATATAGAAAGAGTTCACTTTCTGATGAAGATGAAGAATTTAAAGAAAGTATGGAAAGATTCTTGAATGAATGTAATAATGAGCCTAAACTAGTTAAGAAAGAGGAAATAGTAGAAGAGATAGATTTGATAACTATTGTTGATACAAATGCTAACCATGAAAATGTAGAAATTATCATTGAGACTAATAATGATTTTTAGAATGGGAATCAATTTGAAGAGTAGAGATATGAGCCTAGAGTAGAAGAAAGAGTTGAGTTGACAACTCCTAGCAGAAGTATATCAAAGAATCATCCTCTTGGAAAAAATATTGGGAGCAGAAATATTAATCAAGTAAATTAAGAAGTGTATGAATTATGTTTGTTTTCTCAAGTGGAACCTAAGAGTGCAGATGAAGCATATAAAAATGATCATTGGATTCAAGAAATGAAGGAATAATTAGATCATATTATAAAGAATGATACATGGAAGTTAGTTCCTAGACCTAAAGACAAGAATGTGATAGGAACCAAATGGGTATTTAGAAACAAGATGAATGAGAAAGGAAAAGTTATGAGAAACAAGGTTGTACTTGTATGCAAGGGATACTCACAACAAGAAGGCATGGACTGTGAGGAGACATATGCACCTATAGCAAGAATGGAAGTAGTAAGGATGTTCTTGGCTTATGTAGAAAATAAGAAGTTCAAGGTTTATCAAATGGATGTTAAATTAGCCTTGCTGAATGGATAACTTGAAGAAGAAGTATATATTGAGTAGCCTAAAGGTTTTCCCTTGTCATAAGATAAAGATATGGTATCCAAACTAAATAAATCTCTATATGGTCTGAAGCAAACACCTAGAACCTAGTATGCAAGATTGGATAGTTATCTAGCAAAGCTTGGATTTGCTAAAGGTACATAAGACACTAACTTGTATTTGAAAGAAGTTGAGAATGGTTTGTTTATTATTATAATATTTGTTGATGACATCATTTTTGTAGGTAATGATGAAGCAAGTGATAAATTTGCTGAAGAAATGAAGAATGAGTTTGAAATGAGCATGATAGGAGAAATGAAGTTTTTCCTAGGATTGCAGATTGTGTAGAATAGTGATGGTATTTTCATTTCACAAGCTATGTACCTAAATGATTTGTTGAAAAGGTTTAGTTTGGAAAGTTTTCAACCTATTGCTACACCTATGATAACTGGTAACAAGTTATCCAATAAAGATGAGACACCCGCAGTAAAGAAGAAGAAGTACAAATCCATGATTGGAGGTTTGTGGTATCTGACTCAGACTAGACTAGATATAGAAAATGTAGTTGGGATTGTATCTAGATTTTAGGCTGATCCTAAGGAGCATTATTATATGGAAGTAAAGAGAATATTCAGATATTTGAAAGGGACATCTAACTATGGAATTTGGTATGACAGATCAAGTGATTTCACTCTATTTGCATATACTAATGCAAATTAGGTAGGTAGTATGGATGACAGACAGAGAACTAGTGGTGGAACATTCTTTCTTGGAGGAAGATTGGTTTATTGGTTAAGCAAGAAGAAAGACTGTATTTCATAGAGTATTGTTGAGGCAGAGTATGTTACAACAACAAATAACTACAATCATGTTATGTGGATGAAGCAAATGTTGAAGGATATCAGAATTGATTTTGAAGAGCCTGTTGTCATTTATTGTGAGAACACAAGTACAATGAGTATGTCTAAGAATCTTGTATTGCATTCTAAGACTAAGCATATATCTATTATGTATCATGTGCTGAGAGAGAAAGCAACAAAAAAGGAGATTGGATTGGAGTATGTAAGTACTAAAGATTAGATTGCAAATATTTTTATGAAGACTTTTCCTAAAGATACATTTGAGTACTTGAGAGGTATGCTTGGGGTTATGTCCCTGCGTACTTCTAAGTAGGTGATGCAAAGAGTGCATTAGTCTAGTAGTACAGAGCACTATTGTTAGCCTAGACTAAATGATGATGCTTCCCATATGGGAAGTATCTGTGATGATCTAAGTCACTAAGGACTCTTGGTATTTGGTATTGAACAGTGTCTTTGGACACTCAAGCTGGTCGGAGACTTGGTGCAATATATTAGGTATTGGTGTTTAATAATTGGTATGTTGTAATATTAAGATTGAGAACTTTGACATTGATGTCAATGGGGGAGAATATGCATGAAAAAACATATTCTAAGTTATGAGGGAGAAGAACTCTTAAGAAATGGGGGAGAGATATATCTTTAGGGAGATTTAGAAAGATTCATGAAAGGTAGCAGGAATATTCACCTAAAGTATTGTAAATTGTTTAGTGTGAAGTAAATAATTAATGTCCAAGAAGAAGACATATGCACCTATTGTGCACCTGTTGTGTTGAGATTTATTTAGTGTATGAATAGCTAATGTCAGTCCTAAAATCTAGAGGATTTCAGACTTGCTTGATGAAGAGGATTTGAGAAGATGAGAACAACATCAAAGTATTACTTGGTATTCTTGAAATTTAGATGTTTTCCATCTATGTTGCCATCAATACCAAGGGGGAGATTGTTAGCATGAATGTTGATGATACTACTTTGGGGGAGTATACTAAGCATTGGAGAGTATTGACATGTTGCATTCGTGACTTTGTTTGTCATTGATATCAACATAGCATGGTTTCTATAGAGACTAGCTGAGTATAAGACAAAGATCTTAATGGTAAAGGACAATGGTTTGATTTTCTAGTGATGCACAATCATGGACATGTTCTACACTATGTCTTGATGACATGGTCAAGTGAACAGAGTCTAATTCAAAGATGTACGGGAAGTTGTACCTAATTTATAGAGAGCAATTCAAAGAAAGAATATAGGGAAAGAAGTTCCTAATGTTTGTTTGCTATCTTACATTTGAGATGCAATGGGAAGATGCATAGTCAAGCAATGATAGAGGACAGTCAATTGGTGACATCAAAGAGTGCATAAGCCCTAGTATCACATGTGTGAATTTTTATATAGACTGTGAGCCAACAGTGCTATTGTAATTGTAATTAATTAAATTATCTTATTATAATTATTTAGGAAAGCCTAAAGGCTGACTCAAGGAATTATTTTGAAGATATGATTCAAAGGAAAGATGTTTTCCTTGTTTGTAATGCATGGTGATCATTGTATAAAGTGTGAATTGTGAAAAGGAGTAGAGTACTTGAGGAATGTGTGTAAGCGATCCAAGGGATTATTGGATGTGAGATTTGTGATCTGGTTACAAGATCAGAAGGAGCAAAAGTTTGGTTGAGAGGATCGTGAAAGACGAAGGAATGGTATAGTACAATTCTATTATTCTGCAAGGAATAATATAGAGATTATTTGGACAGTGGGTTCATTGGTCTTGCCCTTGAAGCTATTTGGGCAGTGAGTCCAGCTATCTTCCACAACTCCTAAAAGTATTAGAATCTCCTAACAATGTTAGAATCTCCTAACAGGGACTCATATGTACTAAATGTATTCATAGACTCCTAGTGGGGTCCATCCTCTAACAAAGAACATTTATATTAGTACATCATCTTGTGGGTACCATCCCCACTAGGGTTTTCCCACTAATCAAGGGTTTACCTAGTTAACATATCTGGTATTATTGTGTATGAGTATCTTATTGTGGTTTCAATTTATATTGCTCATATGGTCAAGTTTGTTTAAGGTTGATAATTGTGATAATAGTTGTATAACTAATTCAGCCCCCCCCCCCCCTCTCAATTATATCATTGGAATATATATTCTAACAAGAATACCCTAGGACAAAACTAGCATGTTCCTCACTGATAAGGTTTGGCAGGATTGATTGAAGTTTAATAGTCAAGATCTTGGTAAAAAATTTATACAAGGTATTGTAGAGAGTTGTAGGTCTAAAGTCATTAAAGGTTTTTTTTAATATTTTATTAGGAATTGGAGCAATAAAATTATTATTAACTTCCTTCATAAGTTTACCCGAATTCCTAACACCTTCAAAGGCTTTGGTTATGTCATCTCCTATGAAATCCCAAAACTTCTAAAAATAGATAGCAGGAAAACTATTCAACACCAAGGATTATCTAGGTTCATTTGGAACAAAGCTTTTTCAACCTCCTATTTAGATTTTTTTTGCAAAAGTAACTTATTTTGATCAGGGGAGATAAGTTTGGGGATATTTACTAGGACATCTTGTTGAGCCTTGAGGTTAGAACTTACTGAGTTCTTGTAAATATCTATAAAGTTAGATATGACTTGTGTTATTTAGTTGTGTAACACTAAAAAATTATATTTTGGACCTTGAACTAAATAAGCATCACATCTAATCTTTTCATTCAACATTAGTGAATGTCTTCCTTGCATAGAACATGGAACATCATTTCCAAGTTTAACAAATCCACCATCATACTCTTCTAATTTATCAAATTTATCAATATCACCAGTCATATGATGTGAACAACCACTATCAATAATCCAATTATAATTTTTACTAACATAAGATATAAGGTCTTTTTTTTCTTCATACCTTTCTTCTTTTGAATCTTCTTTCACCGCAACATACATAACTTCCTCACCTTCATTTTCATCATCAAATTCTGACTCGGTATCTTCTTCCTTAACTAGGTAACAAAACTTATTTCTCTTATCTTTATAATCTTTGTACCTTTGCTATTTTTTCTCCCTCTTATTACTCTTATCATATCCTACCTTGTTACAACATCTAGATGCAATGCAACCAACTTTATTACATTTGAAACAAATTAGGTGTAATTTACCTTTGAAATTTCCTTTTCCTCTCAATAGCCTCCTAACTAGCAGTGCTTCTAGCTCATCTTGTTCTATCTAATTAGAATCAGAGTCACTATCATCTTTGTTGCTCCTATCTTTCCTTGAGCTTGCAATAATTAGAGATGAATTGAAAGCATTTTCTACCTTAGGAAAGTTATTATCAAAGTTTATCAACTCAAAAGTAGTCAATCTACTAATCAAAGCATCAAGAATAAGTGCATTACCAAGAATAGCTCTGAATTATTAAATATCTAAAACTCTAAAAACATAAGTAGTTAACAAGGCTCTTAGTAATTTACTTATAAAATCTTCATCACTTATGATTCCTCCAGCATTTTTTATGACGCTAACCACTTCATTGATTTGGTTATTGTATTGTGCAATGTTCTCTCCTTCTTTCATTTGTATGTTATAAAATTTTCCTCTTAGGCTCTCAGCTTCTGCCCTCGACATATTTTGATCTCCTCCATGAACAAGTGCAATCTTATCCCACATTTCTTTGGTACTAGCATATTACTTGACATCAACAATTCAACATTATTTAGAGAAGAAGTAATATCCATGATCAGGGTATTGTGTTATTTCTTTTATTTCATCTTCTCAATTGTCATTGGTCCAAGTGGAGGTGAATTGTATTGATTATCCAAATAGTACAATACATAGTCTCTAATTCCATATAGTTACAATCTCATCCTACTTTTCCATAATGCAAAGTTCTCTTTGTTCAACTTAGGAACCTCTCAGTTATACATCTCTAGATCTTCAGCTTAAGTCCCTTTAAACTTTCTCCTTCAAGCAACTAGTTGTGGTACCAATTGTTAGACAACTAAGAGGGGCAGGGGGGAGGGGAGAGGGGTGAATTAGTTATCTTGAGGTCCTCAATACACTTTTTAATAACTTAACAAATTCAACTTTTGATAAATAAGCTTAGTAATAGATCTAAACTTTACAATAATGTCTTATTCAATATTTACCAATAAATTGTTCGCTTACATACCGAGTATCAAAGCACTTGACTATTATTGTAAAGCTTATTAACTTTATATACTTCATACGCTGAGTTGTAATATGAAATAGTAAATATCAAATAACCATGCAACATAATCGTTCACACATTTTAACACATGTATTTTAATGTTGAAACCCTATTAAGGGAAATATCCACCCAAGAATGGGTAACCTAAAAATTTCACTCTTATAAAGTGAGCTTGGTTAGGAGCCAAGATGGTTAAAGGCTGCATACATATTATTAATGTAACCTTGTTACTATATTTACACCAAATATCATCTCGGCATTATCACTCCTTAATTGAGTGTTCTACTTTAAAGGACTTGAAAACATTCAAAGAAATGTCACCTTAAAAAGGACTTACAAATAAGACTATTAAGTCCACTCAATTAAGAGGTTTTCTACTAAAATTGCTAGAGAGTAATAGAAAAATTATCTAATAAATAATACAACCACCTTTGTTCCTTCAGATCTCCATTTCACTCATACTTTGTCCTAGTTCTTCCTCTTTTGTTCCTTCTAGATGATCCACTCACTCACATCAACTTTGCACTACTTCTACTGGATTGCGCAATGTTTCTCTTCTCTATTCACCTTCTAGCTTCACCTTCACAAATGACCTTGATCAACCACTATGAACATCTCATTCATCCCTTAAATAGATAGGTTATTTTTTCTTTATCAAATTCTCCAAGTTTTTTCCACTTAATCACAAGCATCCAATCATCTTCCAGCTTGGATACATTGAATCTAGACACTCGAGCATCATGTGTTGACCTTGAACTTTGTGCTTTACTTTTGATCATGGAATCTCCACCATTAGATAATATTTGAATTTCTATAGTCATGGATAATTTTAAAAACTTATTTCTTATCTTAAAAACTTCTTGAACATTCTATATTTTCATCAAATGTTGGCCTTCAATTGATTCTCCTCCAAATTGTTCTTTTCCTTGTCTAGTTAACACTGCACTCACTTAAGTAATACTAAGCTTCGTTAACATTGCACTTTCTCTATTCACTTATCATACACTTGGTGATAACTATAATATATCACTGACCATTAGTCCTTTATTTACCAACCTCATTGACTAGCTCGGTGCAACTTATTGTTTCTTTGTCTTTCTATTTCATGACTTCTTTTCTTCTTTATCAACCAACATATCTTACTCATACATGATCTCAACACTTAATCGAATCATTTAAAATAATCAAATCCTATTAGGGGATTTACACTAAAAATCACCTAGAACTTATCACTCCTCAATTGAGTGTCCTACTCTAAAGGACTTACAAACATTCAAAGGAATGTCACCTTCAAAATGATTTACAAATGAGTTTGTTAAGTCTACTCAATTAAGAGATTGTATGCTACAATTTTTAGAGAGCAATAGTGAAATGATTTGATAAATAATGCAACCACCTTTTTTTTTTTCAAATCTCCATTTTATTCATACTCTATCCCAGTTATTACTCTTTTGTTCCTTCTGGCTTATCCACTCACACACATCAACTTCACACTACTTCTACTAGATTTCACAATGCTTCTCAATGACCTTGATCAACAACTATGAACATCTCTCTCATCCCTTAAATAGACAGGTTATTTCTACTTCATCAAATTCTCCAATGTTTTGCCACTTAATCAAAACCATCTGATCATCTTCTAGCTTGGATACATTGGATCTAGACATTCAAGAATCACGTATTGACCTTGAACACCGTGCTTTAATTTTGATCATTGAAACTCCACCATCAAATTTTCTTTAAACTTATCTAGTCGTAGATCACTTTAAAAACTTATTACTTATCTTAGAAACTTCTTGAATAGTCCATATTTTCATCAAATATTGGCCTTTAATTTATTCTCCTCCAAACTATTCTTCTTTCATTGCTCAGTTAACACTACACTCACTCAAGCGATACTAACATTGGTTAACATTACACTTTCTCTATTTACTTGTCATACACTTGGTGATAATTGTAACAGCTCGGTTACCATTAGTCCTTCATTTACTGACCTCATTAACTAGCTTGATGCATGACTTCTTTCCTTCTTTATCAACCGATGTATCTTGCTAATACATGATCTCACCACTAAATCACATCTTATAAAATAATCAAATCAATATTAAACTATCAATTTCTAACTCATCAAATGCCCATTGAAATCCATATACTTTAAACACTTTCTTCCATTCCATTCTCTTCTTCATTATTATCTTTACAAATCCTAGTCATCAATCAACACTACATCTTTTAGATGATTTGTCACCTTACTGAATTGCCATAATCTCTTACCTATTCAGGCTTGACATCAATGAAAACATAAAAATTGATATGAATCTTTCACATACATTATATTCCTTATCTTTTAATGATCATTTGGGGCTACAATCCCTCAACTAAGTCACATTTAGTAGTGCTTTTGTAACCCTTAACTAGACAAGCTCCTAACATAGTGTATTCAAAAGAGTACAACTATTTGTGTGCATCGATCTCACACCATGGTTTTCACCCTAATCAGGTTTCTATGAGATAATACTAGTGTTATTATTGTGTGGATGTTTACTTCATGCAGTATGAATGTTTAATGTTATGATAACTGATAATACTATTATAGGTTAAACTAAGTTATAATCAATAAATCTAATAAAGAAGATTTGGTACTATAATTTATTAGATAAGTTGGTGATTAGTGATTCACCCCCCACACCCTAGTAATCTTTCATGAAACTACACCATCATGTTTGTCTGATGTTAGTGAGAGTCAGAGCTTGCTTATCCCATTTGGAACTAGTGTTCGTCTCAACTTCATTCTAAACCATCTTGGTCACAATAGGCATTAAACTAAAATTATCTAGCCTAGTTACCAAATGGATCATTTCCTTAGTAATTTTATATTGGTTAATTACCAAACCAAAAGAGTTGATCATATATTCTACTAAGTACAATCTTTATCCATTCAGTCTACTCAAACTCTTCAAATTCCATCATATGCATTATATTTAGGTTTTCTAAATGTTTGAACTCATCTTTGAATTTCATGTTATTGTTATATATTTTACTAAATATCCCCAATTATTTGAATTCCTAGTTAATTTGTATTTATAGTAAATTTATTCTCATATATCTTCATATATAAGACACCATTGGGGATTTACAAAAATGTTCCCTCAAGGCTATCTTCCATATATTCAAAAGGGTGTTTCATAAACTGATACCTGGGCCTCTTCTTAACATCATAAATAACTAGGATTATACATGTCCAATAAACTAAATTCAACTCCAAACACTTCCAAACAAAGATTATAGAATAGTTAAATACATTTTAATAACGTTGAGGTAAGGTTTGTATGATAACTCTTGAAAGATTAGCTCAAATATTGAAATCGCCTTCTGCACTCCTTTTATCTCTAGCAACTCAAATGGTGAAGAATGACTTAATTTCATCTATTAAATCCTTGAAAAAAAATTCTTCAATTAAGGTGTTAGGTTACATTATCCAAAAAGATTATATATAGGTAGATCATACACAAACCCACAACAATCACACAAATCATCATTTAATGACCTGCAAACAGAGATATTGAATCTCTCCATCTTGATGCTTATTGACCTAAGTTCACATAGCTTAATTTTGCAAATTCGGGGTCTCAATATTTTTATCATAATTGTTCCTCCCTAAGGCTATGGTAGCCATTTAGGTTAATAAAGAGGGTTCAGTGCTAGGAATTGCTTCTCCCTTGTCCACTATAATATTTTGTTCCTTTTCTTTCTATACCATCCCATTTCTATTACTGATTTCTTTCACAAATGTCTTATTGATGTTCTCATAGTTTGTATGTTTAACAATATTGTTCCTTGTTCCAAAATATTTTTTCTTTTTGATATTAAGAATTCTTACATTGTTCACATGTTCATTACATTTATGATATCTAGCTACATACACTATATTATTACACTTGTAAAATTTGAATTTCCATACCTTGGTCTATTTGAATTCACTTATACCCCACATCTATGTTGGAAAACTTTAGAATAACTATGGTGGGGGGTGTGAATCAGTTGTCCAAGGTCCAAATGTATAAATAAAACTTTCCACAACTTAGTGAACCCATAAAACATTTATGCTCATGCACGCATACATAAGATTATGCAATCACTTAAAACTTGTAGGTTACTGTCAAATCAACTTGTAGAAATGTAAAGCATGAAACATAACATATTCATCAACACACTTGACACAATGATTTATGTGGAAACCCAATTTGGGAAAAACCACCAGTAACATGCTACTCTTTTCACTCTTCTGAAGTGATGCCTTGTGAAAGGCCAACCCTATTAAAGGTTACAATACACACTATTAAATGTGACCTTGTTAAAGGATTTCAATCACCTTATTAGAAGTGAGCCTTGATAAAGGACATTAGACCAGTCACTTGGAATGTCACCTAGTTAAAGGATTTACAAATGATTTTCAGGTCAACCTTAATCCAAAGGATTTGCCCTAGACTGATACAATTGTTAGAGAGTAAAAATAAGGCTTTGATCTGATACAACTTACAACTACAATTGCAAATTATAGATCACTATTTAGTCCTCAATTCTGCTTGGCCTTCATACTTTGCAGCTCTGTTAGCTTGTTCACCCTTCAAGCATTCATCTCCTTAAGACTTCTTGCTTAACATGGCATTGCAGAATCTTCTCTTAGGTCACTTAATGAAGCAAAAATCTTGAATCCTTGTCTTACTTAGGTTCTCACACATGACAACCTTGCTTCATGACCAACCATTCCTATAAATAGGAAATTAAGATATTTTTCCGATCATTCTCCATCATCCAATTTAGGGTTTGGATGGATTAGATAGGATACAATGTATCTACCCCATATCTCATATCTCTTCTCAAAATTTCTCCTAGAATCCACTTTGAATTTGCCTAAAAATGGTTTACCTTGAATTTTGTGCCACTTATCAACCTTATCTTCCACCTGGTTCACATAATCAAAGAAAAAAAACTTGTCAGCTCAGATTCATTGAATTTATGATCTTTTAAATAATGCAGTAGCTTGACATTATCAAGCTTCTGATGCTTGGAAAATACTTTGTTGCTTGGCATCCACTATGAAATTACTCATCACAAACTAAAGTTTACTGGTGCTCGGCATCAACTAAACTTTACTTGTCATCCACTATTTTGCTCGACATACACTAGAATAAGCATTTACTCGGCTCCAACTAATTTTTTACTTGGCTTGCTCTGACTTTGCTTGGTACCTACTATCCACTTGATCAAGCTTGGCAGACAATATTTGTGTAACTTGTTCTTCTAAACTTTCTTAGTGTAACCAGCCTTTGTAACCATTAAGTAGATTATCAATACATCATGTCATCATTGTCTTAACTGATTCTTGTACTTTATTACATAATCATAACTCAACCTTTCCTCTAGGTGCTATTGTTACATCTTTTGATCAAATCCTCTTCATCAATAAAATAAGTGATAGTACTTGAATCTTATAAGCAGTTGTCTTACCAACAAATAGCAAGTTTGACATCAGTGACAAAACAATGATTGAAATGCATAGTCTTCTTCAACAATCTCCCTCTTTTAATCTAGTCTCAACAATCTCCCCCAACAATGATCTTTTCAATCTATTCTTAACAATCTCTAGCAATGTGTCCAAAGTTGTTGCATTTATAAAAGGTGACTCTAATAGATATGAAATTTTCATTTCCAATAGGTCTCTTGAATTGAAATTAGATCTTCATTTTCTCTTCCATTTATTCTTTGATTAGATCTAGCTTTGTATTTACGTAACTTATGTCCATAAAGTCAACAATTGAATGAATAACCAGTAAAAGGCTTAGTATCTATGTTACCTTTGTAATATTTCTTCATATACCCATACATGTTGCATGCATAAGATATTTAAGAAGAGATTGATGAATTCTCATAAAGTAATACACCTAAAAGTTTTATCATTTTGTTGCCCCACTTTTTATCTTGTACCCATGCTGTCAAAGTGGAGGATTTTGATGTTATAGTCAAGTCTGGTCATGGTTGAGTCTAGGTCTAAGTCTTCCTTAGGTAGGCTATCTTTTTCGGGTTCCCTTGTCATTTCCTTTCCTTCTCTAAGCTGGTTGGGTTATTCTAAAGGTTTTTTTTGATATTGGGTAGGTTATAGATCCCAACCCGGCTAAGATAATATGCTCCTATTGATGATCTTTTTCAGTAGAAGAATGATGATTGTGAATCATGATCTCCAAGCATTTGAAAATAATAAGAGGAAAGTTTTCAGGTGACTGATATAATGACAGAATTAGCATTTTAATATTTAGAATTCCTCTCCTCATGATAGTGTGTGTAGTTCCATTAGTACATTGGTTATAGAGAAGTAGAGGTTGTAGTGACAGAGCTATGTTTGCATTCTTTCTGCATTCAAAAGAAGTAATTTCCTTTGGAGTTGATGGTCTTGTTGTAATAGGAATTCAAAAATGCAAAAAATATGAAATAAGGATAGTATGGCAGTGATAACAGAGGTTTATTATTACTTCAGTTATCTTGTTTAATTTTGAGGCAAAATAGTACCTCACATAGTGGAGCCACAACATTTACAAATCAGTCTCACCTGATGTTACATTTAAAATACAAAGGAAATGCATCTTGGTTGGTAATTGAACTTTATATAGTCAGCTATTAAATGGTATTTGAGCCTTTTTGAAGTTCTTTTATGATCAAGGCTTAATGTGATCAGTTTTGCCTTTTTGCATTCCTTTGTTTTTTAATATGTTTCAAAAAAAGCTCATTATGATTATAATGGAGATGTAGTATTTTGGGGATTTTTTTTGACATACATTATATAAATAATGTTGATAAAAAAAATCAAAGTCTTAGCACATGACCGCATTTGGGAATTCTGTGATGTCTAATATATAGCTTGTCGCTATTGATTGAATCAGTCTATGTAATGAGAGCAGCAGCTTCTTATAAATTCAAAAGTAATTGGCACTATTTATTTGGCTATGAGAATGAAACTAAAAAAATATTGGGATTCAACGAATTTTATTAGCAGTTACAAGGAGGATTAGCTTGAAAATAGTGAAATGCTCGAGTAAACAGAGGAGAATGTTAATTCACAGTCAATGATGAAGGCTCGATATGTAAACTATGAAGTTCAAAAGCAAGCATTTACACTAAGCTAGCTCAAACATTAGAGGAAGTTTCAAACTTTAGAACAACCGAGGCCTCAAAAGATTGAGAAATAGGGGATTCGACAATTGGGCCCAGTATATTTGCCTATGTCCTGCCAACAGATGTTGAATCACTCCCTAAATTAGAAGAAGTTTTTGAAGTTGCATATCCGGCCAATGCAATCACATCCGGAGCTATGAGATGGTGATGCATCTTTTTTGTAGGTAATAGAAAATAAAGATGATTTAGTTCCAGGCGATCATGTAAACGAAGGGCTTGTAAATAGTTGTCTAATTCGATTGAACGAGCATCGCACATGAAAAGAGTCACCTTTCTCTCAAAATGTCTTCAACTTTCACTACATTCATGAATTCTACAATCCTGACACCTTCCAACATTAATTTCACAGTCAGAATGGATCCTTGGAAGGATAAACAAGAGCCCATTTTATCAAAAATAGATTTGTAAGTAGGGTGAAGTTCCACGGTGTTGATTATTTGATTTGTTCACATTTATATATATGAGAGGATGAAAATAGACAAATTAAAATCTTGGGCATGTGAAAAACTTTGAAAGCGCATAAAATGCCAACGATCAACATTGTAATGACTTGTTCTAATTAATGGGTGATTATAGCCGAACTTCATTGAGCGATAAAAAATTGAATGGAGGTTAATTTCTTCATTTACAAGATGCTGGCATGGAATCAAGACAAATCCATTTTTTTTACAAAATCTAGTATAGGCACAGTCAAAGTTGTTGTTTATGTGCTCAAAGCCAATCATAGCACATGGATGTTGGTTTCTTTGTCAACCTAGCTTGATCAATTAAAAAATATATATATGATGTGAATGACTTGCGAAGTTGGAGGGGTTGGACTGAATCAAGCTTCTGCCATCTTCTTTTGAAGTTTGAAAAACTTGCAACATATTGTGATCCAAGTCCAACTCCATATTTTGATAAAAATAGTTTAGGATGTATCTCAGTAATGGGTATGAAGGTTGACCTGGATGTGATGTTTATTTGACCTTACTCAAACATTTTCAATTATTGCATTTTGCTTCAAAATTGTTGGAACATAGACAACACTCGCAACCATACTGGACCAATGAAAACTATAATCAATACCATGGAGCCCTTGTATATTTGCAATATGTTCAACACTATTTTCTTAATTATGCAGCTCCAAATCACACTAAAAATTAGAAAATTGAAATTTTTAGTTGATGGGCTTGAGTAATCAAATCTCAGAGCTAGAGTAATTTGATTTCAAAAGTTGTTTAAGTGAATACTTCAAAGATGGATCACGGGCACGTTCTTTAATCTTTTGAGATTTATCAACACATAAATCAGCTAGCAAGAGGTAAACAGTGACAAGGAAAATCTTCCAAATGAAAAACTTATAATCTCAATGTTGTTGTACATGTTTTTCATGATCATTGAGATAGCTAAATGATACAAAAAAGAAGCTTTGGCAATGCTAGCTCTGTTATAATTGTAAGACTTCAAGTGTTTATAATACACCTTCAACTTGATGTCGAGTAGTTTGATAATTATAAACTCAATCATATGGATTAGATAGATGTCTATTCAGTTCTTCTTCTCGAGCAAAGTCAAATGAAGAGACAAAGTCATTTTGCTTCCTCTCATTGTATCTTCGTAAGTCCATGGCTTCAAACTTTTCAAATTTTGTAATTTGAAACACTTCACATTCTCATGAAGATCATATATTGTAATCCCTATATAAAATATTGTAAAAAGAAAATGCAAGGGGTTCAGCCTTTTCTGCATACAGTCGGAGAGCTGGAGTAGTCGGCAAGTTATTAGTGTAAAAGACTTGATATTGCAGAGCCAGTAAAAGAGTGTTTTATGTCAATAATTTCTGTTCCATTTAGTTAGCCTGTTGCTTCTATGCGTCTTTCTTTTAAATCTAAATTGCAAGAAGAAAGGAAGGATGTTTCATTCTTTTTGTAATAAGGATATGAGTTAATCAAAGTAGGATGTTCTTTGTGAAATTCAGGGAAAGATTCAAGAGAAGTTCTTAATCATTTCATTTAAATTTTTGTAGATAGTTGCTGAGTTATGAATTCATAGGATTTGTGGATTTCATAGCTTGGTTTGTAGATCAATGAGTATTTTCTTACCCGAATTAAGCTCTATTTAGGCTTGATTCGGTTTGCCTCTTCTGCTCTCGAGTTAAGAGCATACCCCACATTAGTTTTAGGAATAAAAGATAATTCCTTGAACATCATTCACACCGGGAGCTGTACCTACCAATTTAGAGAGAAGGCAGTAATCAGAGAATGGCTTTTCAACTGTTGTAAATAGATATTGTTCATCATTCAGGCATTAAGAGTCATATCTCCACAAGAAACAAGAAAGGACAAATCTATTTACCAACACATTTCTAAACTAGAATGTGAAGTTATTATAGTTAGAAAATAATGGGTCATGAAAATGTGTCATGAAATATCACACTCTTATAAAAACAAGAATACAAGTCCCAATAATATTTAATAACATCCAAGATACATATCAAGGACATGTTAGGGTTTGAGGGGTATTACATACTATATCGACAAGGATGTTATACAATAATTATTGTACATTACACAATAAAATAAAATGGATTATGGAACAACTAAGATAGTTTGCAAAACAACTAGAATTATATTATGTATCATTTATTAAAAGTGGATGATAAGTAGAATTATGTTATGTAGCATCTATTAAAAGTGAACTAAGGAACTCTTTGCATCCTACTTTCTTAAGAAGTTTTTGTATCATACATCCTAAGCTAAGGAGTTTTGATTCCTAAAATATTTACAACCAAGAAATAAAAAATAAATACTTCCATTTATCCATAATACAAAGATGATGTAAGATAATCCAAGGGTGTCATGAAATCCTTCATTCCTCAAAAAATATGTTATCTTATTTTATTTTTATGTGATTTTTTTTGTTGTGGGTAGTTTTTTAAAACCTTTTATAAGAACTCTTGGAGTATGAAAGTTTGAATTTAGAACATTATATGAGTGTTTTAAGATTTAATGTTATATATGGGTATGTCAAAGTAAGCATCCATGATGTCACCAAAGTTCTCACCCATTTCACTTATGAATGCATTGATTTGATATAGAATAGGGGTGTCTTTCTTCCAAACAACATTTCCTTTGGAAGGAAAAATAATTTGAACATAAAAGAGTAAACATACTAAGAGTGAACTGAACTTACATGGATTGTTCTTTGAGGTCCGAATGATCTCCATGTTCTTGTTTAGCTAGGAGTATTGAAGCTCGAAAAGGTTGAATGATAGATTCTTATTTACAATCTTGTATGATAGGTCCACTACCTCACCTAGCACATGTTGACACAGCTTGAGTTGTATATTTTATGAGCAATGACATGGATGCCAAACTTGATTTTCATGTCTGTCACATTGTTCAAGTTCATGCCTCTACTATCCCATTTAGCTAGGGTTAGCTTTGTTAGTTCTGCCCAACCTAAGGTTTTAGTAGTTTTGGCTTTCTCTATCATAGGATACCTTATTATCCTGTGAATCATATTCTTAGTGATAGGGTAGGTATGTTCCAACCAAAATGACATATCATGAATCGACTAAGTATAAGCTTGATCCACTTTATCTGAAAGTTCCTAGGCATTTGGATTATGTGGGTGAACCCCTTGACCTCCAAATATTTGTGATCTAGCTTAAACACATCATTTTTACACAAAGTTGCATAGGCCTGATCTAGCTGAGATTTCCTAGCTCTTGGATACAACAATGATAAAATGATATGATATCATGGATGAGTAATACCTTTGGAGGAATGGAAGAGTGAGCACCTTGAGGATTCTTTTCCTCTACAATTGTTGGATGGAGCTAGAATTTTGGAGGAGTGCAATCTAAACCCTTTACCAACATCTCTGAACCTTTCTTAACCTTGGAACTGGAAGATGTTGCCATACTACTCGGTGAAGGAAGAATATCACGATGATGACTTTGCTTAAGAATTTCTTTCAATAGTTTGCACTAAAATTTCTCTAAGGGGCTTAAAAAATGCTAAGCTCGAAGAGAGTTTTGAAAACGTAGTGAAAAAAGGCTTCAATCTTTACCTTTTATCATATTTCTAAATTTAGGGCATCATTTAATGCTCTGTACCTAAATAGGTAAAAGATACTCAATTTTTTCTTGAAGCTCAATTAGTACAGTCTTTCCACGCTTGGTTGAGTCCGTGACTCAGTCGAGTCTACCCATGCTCAGTTAGGTCTAACAGATTGGTTAGAACTAGTAGCTTAGTCTAGTCTTAGTCTATCATTTGTCCAAGTGCATCTGATAAGTTGATTTGGACTATTTTTCTTGGATGACTAGAGCTTATCTAGAATATGAATTTTATCACAACTCAAGTGATCTCCTTGCATATTTATACAGAGATGACTGAGTCACCCGATCCACTATCTTGGGTGTCAATAAACTCACTAATTTTGCTTGAATTCTTTGGAGACTTCTTTACCCATTGCTACTTCATTTGACTTCTGATTGTGTCATTCTTTTCTTTCTTTTCATCTTCAACTTTTCCTCTATTCATGCAATTCTTCATTAGATGACCAAGTTCTTTGCATACATAGCATCTTTTGGTAGGATCTCTTTTTTTGAGGTGAATCTTCATGCAGTTTGGTCCAATGTGCCCAAACTCTCCACATAAATAACATCTACACCAAGTGTTGTAATCCCAACCAAAGATAGCTTTAGCAAGTTTTTTAGTAGGATTCCAATTCTTGGTTCTACACTCTAAAGATTTATGACCCTGTTTGTTGCATGAGAAACACTTTCCTTCAAATTTGGTATTCTCTATGCATTCACTTGCTCTATGCCCATGCTTTTTACAATTGTAATATTTGCCATTAAACTTTGACTTTCCATTCCTCCAACACTTGTTTGAAGTATGCCCTATTTTTCCATAATGATTACAGGTAGGTCTTTTATTGTTTTGAGCTACTTGCTGTGATGACTCTTCTTGTTCAATATAGCCCAATCCTGCTTTACCTTTCTATCTTTTCTAGGATATCTTAGCTAACTAATTTGTGTTTACTTGTGAATTTATTATTCTTTCATTGGTTTCTTTTTCTACTCTAAAATCATTCATGAGTCTTTCATTCTCTATCCTTAGATGGATGACTTCTTGATTTGAATTGTTCAACTAATTCACTAAGTTTGCCTGATGTAGTGAGAGATGTTGGATTTTATTATCTTTTACTTCTATCATGGTGTTGATTAATCTTCTATCTTCTTCTACCATATTTTTGTCATCTTCAGCTTGGTTCTTTCATTCTATGACTTCACATATTCTGACTGAGTGGATCTCTTGTTCCCTTTTCAATTTTCTAATTTCTTCTTGAAGAATAAGGTTCCTTCTAAGTAGATCTTCTATAGTTGCATATGCTTCATTTGAATTTCTTTCTTTACAAATATCTTCAATTCTCTCTTCTATATAGAGATTGTTATTCATCTATGCTACCAATTATTTTCTTCTTTTTTAGGGATTGAGAGAGTTGTTCCTTTAGTTTCTTTATTTTCTTTATGGCCACATGCAGATCCAAATTTTCATTCTCAATGGTCTTCTCTAGCTTGTACACCTCCATTGTGTCTAATATTTGCTATCAAGCTGCTAAACTTTCTGATATGAGAACCTTGCTCTAATATGAATTGTTGAAAATGTAATACAAACTAGGTGATTGGGGGGTGAATAGGAACCAATTAAACTTCTTCACTTGAACCACTTTGTTATATTTGTCTAATCTACTTCAATTCATGAAATATTAAAGCATTAAAGTAACAATACCATAACACAATATTTGGTAACGCATAAACCCTCCAAGTAGAAGGGAAAACTGGGGTGGGGATGACACCCACAATGATTCACTACTGCAGTAATAAATTTGGCCGGATAAGGCTTACAAATGATCACTTATGGTGATCTTACCCTATTAGGAGTAATAAGGATTGTTAGGTCCACCTTGTGAAATGATTTATACAATATAGTTAAGCATTTACTCTGTTAGGAGTTTCTACAAAGGATTGTTAGGTCCACCTGGTTAAAGGATTTGGGATTGATGCACCTATTAGGATGAATCAGTAGATTGATCTCTAAAATAGAATTTTGATTTCTAATGAAGATCCTCTGAAGTAAATTGATCACCTAACTATGATAGATTAGTCTCTTCCTTTCCTTGTGATTCTTGTAGCCTTCTAGATAATTTGCCCGTCCATATTCGCTAATTCTTGAATGATGATACAAAGAATAGTGCTACACTTTGGATAAACAAAATATCTCATACTTATATCCATCAAAATAGTTGTTACATAGGTTGGCTACAATATGAATATTTCCAAAAATAATCACCAATTCAACTCCGTGCAATAACTCACGTTAATGTCATACTCGGGCAATACTAGAAACACTCGATCACTATTATCTCCTTGACTAGCTCTGGCACTTAGTAGATTGTGGGTGCTCAGTTCACACTTATCACTCAATAGACTCTTCTGACTTGGTTTGCATTGTTCTTCCATCTTGATTATTGCCTTTGAATAAGACTACTCTACTAACTTGGTTCACATTGGAGCTCGATAGACACAGTCAACTTGGTTGACACTAGAGCTCGATGTGAACTATCAATTTGGTTGCCACTAAAAATTTCTCCAAGGTTAACTTGTTTGTTTGGATCCTTGGTGAGATCAGTTAACACTACATACTAGTAACTTGGTTACAACTATCTTTTCATTATGACTAAGTGTTTTGACACTAATTGACAATATATCTTGCATGAGATTAACACTGGCTACATGCCCTATATTATTACACTTGTAAAAATTGAATTTCCATACCTTGGTCAATTCAAATTCACTTGTACCCCACAATCTCTACTAATGTGTCCAAAGTTGTTGCATTTGTAAAAGGTGACTCTAGCAGTTATGAATTTTTTGTTTCCAATAGGTCTCTTGCATTGACATTAGATCTTTCATTTTCTCTTTCATTTATTCTCTAATTAGATCTAGCTTTTCATTTATGTAACTTATGTCCATAAAGTCAAAAATTGAAAGAATAACTAGTAAAAGGGATTAGTATCTGTGTTACCTTTGTAATATTTCTTCATATATCCATACATGTTGCATGCATAACATCTTCCTTGATCTTCTTTGACTTCTCTCTAGGTCCTCCATTCAAAATAGTTGTCTAAATAGAATCTTGAATTGATTTTTCCTCCACTTTTTTGGAAAATTCTCCATCATGATATGCAATTCTAGTCATGTCACCTTTAGGATTTTGTTCCACCATTTTCTCATGAATTTTATTAGTACTTGAGTAAAGGTTCTCAAGATGTAACTTTGTTTGCACAAGCTCACCTTTGAGAATGTTAGTATGCTTCTCAATTCTAGATACTTAGTCTTTGAATATTCTAGTTTTTATTTCACCTTTCCAAGCTAAGTATTGAATCCATTACATTCATATGTCTTATTTTTAGATCTTCTTGAATTTTCTCTCTAAGTGACTTCCCATCTTCAATTTCTTTAACCATTTGAAGTGATGTAATCTCAAATTCATGTCTAAGTGTCCAATCCTCTTTTTAAATTTTCTCAACCAAATCTAACTCATCATCACCTGATTTAAGTTATTTGATCTTCTCAATTAGTTCCTTCCTTGTTATCCTTGAAATGTCAATTCAATCTTTGAGTTTCTTGATGTAATAATGCACATCTTTAAGCTTCAATTTTGATCTTTCCATCTTTGTGTTAGCTATATCCATATCTTCAAATTCTACATCAAACATTTCTTTATAAACTTATTGCATCCATCAAGATCCTCCTCAAGCTATAAGACTTCTTCTAAGGAACTAATATTTGATGCTAATTATTAGGATCAAGGAACAATGAAAGGGGGGAGGGGGGTGAATCATTGTTGTAACACATTCACACCAATTTATAACTTTGAAGCTCAACCATAAACATCCACATATAGAAATATAGAAAAGTAAAGCATACATCAATAAACATCTCATAACACCATGATTTTATTCTCGAGGAAACATTGTCCAAGGGAAAACCTTAGTGGGATGGTGCCCATAACTATGTACTAATCTGAAAATTCTTCATTAAGAGTTTTGATGCTATTAGGAGTTATTACATATATTTAGTACATTAGTCCTTGTCTGAAGACTTGACCTTGTTAGAAGTCTCAACCCTATTAGGATTTTAATTACAAAAGAAAAGCTCATTGCAATTAGGACTCACTATCCAATTACAAAGTAATTACAATATCAAAATGACTATGCTGACATCAAAATGTCTAATTAGTCTATAATGTAGCTCACATCTTATCTAATCCAACATCAATTCTCACATACAATATTCAAAATTTCATCATAGCATTATCATAAATGTTGGCATGCAAAATCCATCCTTTCTTTATACTCTTCAAAAACTATTCCTAGATAATTGTATACTTTTTCAGATGTACTTTGACTTACAAAAACATGTTCCAAACAATATCTAAACATATGTAACCTTGTTTGAAGTATATATATAAACCTTATATTACCATATTCCAAGCTTTTATCTATTTCTGATCAATTTATCATGCTCACTGATAAAAACTATCTGACTACACACTACCTTCCTGCATTGTACATAGGCCTTCTTGTTAAATAATACCTATCAAAATTGATGATCAAGTCAAGTGACCTACCAACCGGTTATGTTTCCATCAAAGAAAACATCTATGCCTTTAATACTAATCACTTTCCAATAATATATACATAGGAAAATAGTAGCATACAAAGAGGGGGAGTGCAACATCATGTAGATGCCTCATAGAAGTGATTGTGACTGCTTCCCCTCACTCTACAAGCACATCAAAGAGGATTCATTCTAAAACATGATTTGTTAGTATTGTTAGTATGTAGATAATTATAACCTTTTTAATGCAATAAAAGAATGTAAATCATCATGAGTGATAATATAAAATTGACATGTAAGCATAATCAAAGATATAAGTGATATTTCTAAATAATTACTCAATAAGAATATTTTTATAATAAACCAAAGAAACCACCAAGATCATGTATAAGTAAAACTAAAATATAATTATAATGAACATATTATTTAAAAGAAAGGCATAAATTGAAAATGTATCATCATCTAAGTCTAGTAAGGAGGAACACACAATCCAAAAATGATAAAATATCACAATCTTGTTTAGTCTGAAGTACAACAAGTAGTATCATCAAGGTACATTTATCACAATTAACCCTTAAGTCAATAGCTTATAATTTATTTAAGGTAATCATAATAATTGGCAAGGATTACCTCACATAGTAACATATAGATCTATTAGGTGGCCCCAACATCTAGCCCCTAAAATGTCATGGAGATTTAAGAAGAGATCGATGAATTCTCATAAAGTAATACACCTAAAGTTTTATCATTTCTAAACTGGAATGTGAAGTTATTATAGTTGGAAAATAATGGGTCATGCAAATGCATCAAGAAGGATCATAATCTTAACAAGCATACAGGTCCCAATAATATTCAATAACTTCCAAGATACATATCAAGGACATGATAGCGTTTGAGGGGTATTACATACTATATAGACAAGGATGTTATATTATAATTATTGCACATTACACAATAAAATAAAATAGATTATGCAAGAACTAAGATAGTTCACAAAACAACTAGAATTATATTATGTATCATTTATTAAAAGTAGACAATAACTAGAATTATGTTATATAGCATCTACTAAATGTGAACTAAGGAACCCTTTGCATCCTACTTCTCAAGAATTTTTTGGATCGTATATCCCAAGCTAAGGGGTTTTTACTCCTAAAATATTTACAACCAAGAAATAAAAAATAAATACTTTCATTTATCCACAATACAAAGATGATGTAAGAGAATCCAAGGGTGTCATGTTATCCTTCATCCCTCAAAAAATATGTTATCTTATTTTATTTTTTAAATTCTATTTTTGTTGTGGGTAGTTTTTTAAAACCTTTTACAAGAACTCTTGGAGCATGAAAGTTTGAATTTATAGCATGATATGGGTATTTTAAGGTTTCATGTTATATTTAGGTGGAAAATAAAGCTTAAAAACATAAATATTGTTTTATTTACTAGTATTTACTTCCCACAAAAATTATAATCTCATGAATTGTTTTATGCACATTTAATTTGTCAAAAAAGCCAAAAAGTGGCAATAATTAAAATTTCATGCACAAAATAGATGTTGAAATATTCATCTAAATATTGGTTGAAGAGAGGTATAATATCCCACCTTTCTATAATTCAATTTGGTCTCTTGAGAAGTTACGAGAATGATTATAGGAGTTAGAATGGTTCTTGAAAGTTATTGAACTTCAATGATATTAATTGATTTTTAAAAATTATATGCAAAATGAAATCCTACATTCGGTTTGGTTTATTTAGAAAGTTATTCAACATCCCAAAACCATAATAAATATAAGTCTATATGATAAGAATATTTACTTTTATAAAGTGGTTATAACATTGAAGTCTCACAAAGTTGTGATGAAGAGTGATATTGGTTTGGAGACTAGTCTAATATCCCACCTTTCTAGAATTCAAGTTGAGTACTTGAGAAGTTATGAGAATGATTATTGGAGTTTCTATGGAACTTGAGAGTTATTAAACTTCAATGAAATTTAATTGTTGTTGGTTTAGAGTTTGTCTCCCTTATCTTTTTGGTTTATACCTTGACTCTTAAACTACCCAATGGCTTATGGAGGACAAAGAAGTTAACAACAGAATGGGTCAGTGCAGTAATCTATCAAAGACCCCTTAATTGAAAGGTACAACTCCCTTTTGAATGCAAGATTTGCAATGAATTTTGTTTTTTGAGTTTGGGGGGTATGCTCTTAACTAGAGAGAAGAAGAGGAAAATACTAGATTGCTCAACACTTTAAACAACCTAGGCAAGTGAAAACAGAGGGCTAACTCACAACATGCAATCTATTCTAACCTTAATGCATGGAATGGAAATATGCATAAACAACTATGATAGTAGGAGAAAATAAAAGATGGTAGAATAGGTAATTCCCATATTATAAAGTTAACTAATGTTTTGACAATACCTGGATTGTCTATCTCTCAGCCCATCCATCAAACAATTTCTGACCTCTTTATGCAACAAACTACACTAAACACATGAACTATGATGTATCACAGAGAGAACAAAGGGAAACTTGTGCTAAAGAAAGTAAAGCATGCAATCTATTGAATGAAGGAAATAAAACCTAGTTCATTAGCATTCATTCAATTTTCAACAAAAGCAAGTTAGTTCCAAATACTATACACTATAACTAAATGAACAATAGAATTAAAATTAGACTCGGAGTCACACACAGTAGTCCCAACTATAGGGATTTATCCAATGGTAATTTTGTTGATCTTATTCACTTCTCAAAAAGTTACATATATAGGCTTTCTCAAAGTGGCTAGTTACACTAGATGATTGCATCGTAGAGCATCTCTGAATAGAATAAGCTAAAAATAGGACAAGCTTGAATCATTGTCTATTATAGAGACTGAAAAAATGCCATGAATGGCTACAAAAAGAAAGAAGAGAGAGAATGACATATGTCTAGAAGAATATCAGAACATTATGCCTTCTTAGAAGTAACTACTTTGGCTCTTTAAGCTTTCATGGTTTCAATTACTTTGTCCAATTTTTCGACATTTGGAATGATGATATTGTCAGCTTGAATCATCCATTATTCATCCATCTCAGTCAATTCATCAATTCTGGCAACCCTTGACTGGAACTTCTCTGATTCTCTCCTTATGATTAAGTTTTGCTACTGAGAGTTCATGGATCTTTGACATTTTGAAGTCGAGTGGATCAACAACTACATCAACAAATACCAAGAACTTTGACTTCATCCTCTCAATATCCACAAGCTTACTATTGTCACTTAGGTTTGCACCCTTGTCCAGAGCCTATGTGTGAGGACAACTTAGTGAAACATGGAAACAACCTCCAAGCTGTGGGACTTGAACTGTGAGGTTGAGTCTCCGAAGAAGGCTGGCTTCCTCTTACTATCAAGGTGCACCTAACTACTCTTGGAGAGGAAAAGGGAGAAGGAGAGCATGAAAGAAAATCTACCTAACCTAATCTAAAGAGGTGATGCACCAAAATAGAGTGTTCAGACCAATCTTTGCCCATATATGCACTATTGAACCAGAATGAAACTAAGGATATACACATTTAGACTTGCTTTAATCAAATAACCACATGCAGATCAGAAAACCATAATGAATGACACAAGGAAAGAGAAGATTCACTTATATATCATTCACAGGCTAGAAGAGATATAGTCATGCAGATTACAGACTTCCACAAAATAATGGCAAAGGCAAAGAGTTCTTGCACTTTCATACCAATGGCTGAAGGAGATAAAGTAGAGAATCATACAGCTCAGAGGCACAGGGGAATTTACACTACAATTGTAGAGCAATAGCAGAGAAAACAGAGAAAGGTCGACCTTTACACAATCTACAAAATTTTCCTTTATAGTGTAGGCATAACTGAGATTTTCCCTCTAAAACTATCCCACAACCACCTACTATTAAGGCTCTGACAAGGACAATCATGGGGATCTGAAGAAAATCTAATGCTTTGTGTCAAATAATTCCTTGAGAAGACAGAAATGGTACCATAACTGTGCTCTGATCAGGTAGATGGATCAACTGGGGGTGGTGGAGTGTTCTTCCTTGTCTCGCATTCATTTCCTGGTGGTTGGAATCGATCATGAAGATCAGATCGCCCAAGAAACCCTCGACTTCCCTAGTTCCTATCTCATGAATTAGCAAGTCAACCTAGTCGACCTATCTTTGGCACTAGGACAAGCCACATGGACCAATCAACTTATTTCTTTCTGCCACCTTGCAAAATCTTCCTGAGTTGACCATCTCCTTTCTTTACTAACTGCGCCAACCTTTTAAAACTTGACCACTATGACACATTAACTGCCAACCACTTAACTGTCAACCTTGGTCGAGCTCACAAAGACATGTGTCACTGAGGCGCTATGTTGCTATGGGTATCCTCTGAGCACTTTCCCATAGCGAGATAGCACCTACCATCAATTTGAACTGATCTGACGATCGTGAGGACTCGCCACAATACTGTGCTATCTCCTTAGAACCTCTGGGCCCATAAACCACTTGGCTTCTAACTCAGCAACCATACCATACTTTGCGACTCCAAAGAGATAGGCCCCACAAGGACACGCGACAACAAGGCGTTATGTCGTTATGGTAAAAAATGAGCAACTTTCAATAGTGTGATAACGCCAACCGTGGATTAGATTACATCGGATGGTGAGCACTTATCCAGTGCCTAGCTGCGAGGAGGGTGGGCTAATGACATCATCTAGGACACATGCCCTCCACCCATTTTCTTGCATTGTATAACTTCCTCGCACCTTGATAATGCAGGAATACGCCAACCCTCGATCCTTGAAAATTTGACGGTGATCAAAATCTATGCAGGACTACATACCTGGTTAATTGGATGGGCCAATAAGATCCACCTTCATACTCTGACTTGTCTGACAGTTGCCACGAAAGACAAGCCACTTGTTCATCCTACGGCCCACAAGACGGAAGCAAACCCACATGCCACGCATCACTAAGGTGTTATGTCACTATGGTTAAAATTCTCATAGTTCTCCATAGCGAGATAGTGCCTGCCGTGGATCTGGGGAAGATCTGATGGCGAGCAAGATAGATCTGACTTATCAATGTATCAACCAATGAGAGCCGGCCATATACCAAACTGTCTAACAAATTTGCATTTGTGGCCCACCAAGTGAAATAGGACCCACATTTTGCACAATCATCTTTAGCCAATGAAAACTGACCAACTACTAATGTGTCTGACAAATCACATCACGATATCTGACGGGGCACACTTGGGACCCACCGTATTTCCAAACCTTTCCGTAGGATCACTTTCCATCTGGGCGCTATGTTGCTAATGGCGAAAAGCTCAAATTTTTTGATAGTGCCATGGCACCCATCGTGGAACTAGCAAAACTTGATGTCATAGAAACAATCAGGGAAAAGGGGACCCACCTAACACGTGACAGAAGGGCACTATGTCGCTAATGAAAAACATCGTGCAACTTTCAAAAGCGACATAGCACCAACCGTTGATATCCTCAGATCTGATGATGGAGAACTTGCGGGCCGCAAAAACATATCATAAGGTTTGATCATTTAATTTTTTTGATATCTCTGGGATGTTTAAAATAATATTAAACTGGGGGAGTGACCATTGGTGGGGCAGTATTTAAAATTTGAATATTGGCGGGGCACAAAAATGAGCAACACTTACCATTAGCAAACACAAATGATTTTGTATGTGGTATCTTCAGATATTGAAATAATTTCTCAATGACCTTCTTGTTGAAGAATGTCTTTACGCACTTTTGATGCTTCATAATGTGATCAACCATCCTTTCATGCTCCTCCAGCTTAGTTAGGTACATGATGTACTTTTCCAAACCATTTTGGAATACTAGATCCTTGATCACTATTAAATTGGTAACTCTAATCACCTTACTAATCCAACTATGCAAATCGCATAGACCTTATCATTCACAAAATGCCTTATGAAGGCCTAAGATTTGTATTTCTCCTTCTAGGCATGATCAATGTCCCTTCTTGAAATGATTGTATTAACCTTAACTAATCTTAGATAAATCTACTTACATATTCAATACCTTGTTTGTGTTGAAAATATAATTGATACAAGTGTGAATATGTGTTTCAATCATTATTTTGTCAATGATGTCAAACCTGCTACTTACTGGTAAGACAATTGCTTATATTATTTGAGTATTATCATTTATTTGATTGATGAAGAGGATTTGATCAAATGAGGTAACAATAGCACCTAAAGGAAAGGTTGAGTTATGATATGGAAAAGGAGTACAAGGATCACTTAAGATAGTGATATTATAGTGCATTGGTAATCTACTTAAGGTTGCAAAGGATGGATATATTGATTAAGTTTAGAAGAAAAAGTTAAAAGAATTATGTCTACCAAGCTTAACAATCTACACAATAGGTGCCAAGAAAAGTTAGTCTAACTTAAGTAGAAAATCAATTGGAGTCAAGAAAAGTCAATTTTAGTGTACATTGAGTGATACAATGTAAGTTGAGTAAAGTTTAGTTGATGTCGAGCACCAGTAAACTTTAGTTTGTGTTGAGTGATTTGATAGTGGATGTCAAGCAATGTAATATTTGTCGAGCATCAGAAACCAATTAATGCCAATTGTCAACATTTTGAGATGATTGAGAATTCAATCGATCTGAGCGGACAAGTTTGATTTCTTAGATTGTGTGAACTGTGTGAAAGATAAGCTTGATGAGATGGTGGCACAAAATTCAAGCTAAACCATTTTTTAAGGAAAAATTGAAGGAGAAGTTTCTAGAAGGGGATGAAATAAAATGAGGGGTAGATTCATTGAATCCTACCTAATCCAACCTAAGCCTAAAGTGGATGATGGAGGATGAATGAAAAAAGATCTTTATTCTCTATTTATAGAGATGGCTAGTTAGAAGCAAAGGTTTTCGTGTGCGAGAACCTAAGGAAGACAAGGAGTCTAGGGTATTGCTTCATTCAATAACCTAAGAGAAGAGATTGCATTGGAAACAAAAGCAAAAAGTCTTAAGGGTATAGATGCTTAAAGGGTGAACAAGTTGTCAAAATTTAACTATGTGAAAGCCAAGTAGAATGGAGGACTGAAACAAAGCTCTATAATATGCAAGTGTGTTGTAAGTTGTTATCAGATCAAGCCTTTTTGTTACTCTCTAATCATTGTATCACTCTAGGGTAAATCCTTTAGATTAAGGTTGACCTAACAATCATTTGTAAATATTTTAACCAGGTGACATTCCAAGGCTCACTCCTAACAACGTGATTGAAATCCTTTAACTGGGTCACATTTAATAGTGTGCATTGTAACCTTTAACAGGGTTAGCCTTTCACAAGGCATCACTTCAGAAGAGTGAGAATGAGTAGAATGTTACTGGTAGTTTTTCCCAAATTGGGTTTCCATGTTAAATCATTGTGTCAAATGTGTTATTAAATCTGTTATGTTTCATGTTTACATTTCTACAAAGTTGAATTGACAATAACCTACAAGTATAAGTATATGCATGATCTAATGGATGCATGCATGATGAAAATGTTTTATGAATATGGGTTCACTAAGCCATGAAAATTTTTAATTGTACATATGGACCTTGCATAACTGATTCACCCTCTCCCCCCTCTCAGTATTCTAAAGAATTCCAACAATTAGTATCAGAGCCATCTACTTAAGAGGACTAGTTTGAAGGTACTAGAAGAAAAAGATCAAGATGTCAAAAAGAGAGGTAGCCAAGCTTAATAGACATAACTTTCCTACATGGAAAAGTCTGATGAAGCTACACCTTGGAGGTCTTACAAATCATGTATAATCTACCATCACCACAAAGCATGTTAATCCTATTGGAGCCCTAAATGTTAAAGGTCTAAAAAAGAAGAAAGAACACAACCAAGCAATGTTGGAGATTGTCTATGCCCTAAGTTATGCCAAGTTTGATGATATCAAGGGTTGTGACAATGCAAAAAAATTGTCAAATGCTCTACACACTATCTATGGAGGTGATAAAAGTGTTTTGAGAGCCAAAGCTAAAAGTCTTAGAGGTAAGTTCGATGATATGAGAATGCAAGAAGGTGAGAATATTTCTCAATATTGCTCTAGGATAAAAGATGTTGTTAATGTAATAAGAAGAGCTGTTGGTAAAATAGATGATGATACTGTATTAAGAATTTTTTTGAGAAAATTGTTTCCCATCTTTGCTATTAGAGTTTCTACAATACAAGAACTAAGATGTATGCCAAGGAATGATCTAACTCTTCAAGGTCTAGTAGGTAGGCTCACTACTTTTGAGCTATCTAATTTTGATAATTAAAAACCTAAAAATGTCGAATATGCTTTCAAAGCTATCATTGAAAGAACCTGATGAGAAGAAGAAGAAAAAGGTAAAATATGTGTCTAGTGATAGTGATATAGATGAGGAAGATGTAGATCAACTTGAAGCACTACTAGCAAGGAGATTTCATAGAGATAAAGACAAGTTCAAAGGTAAGTTACCTATCATATGTTTCAATTGCAATGAGGTTGGTCATATTGCTGCTAGATGTCCAGAGAAGAAGAATTATAGAGGTGGTGACAAGTACAAAATTAGAAGAGATGAAGACACCAAAGATTACAAAGAAAAAGGTAAGAAGTCTTGCTACATTGCTAAAGATGAAACAAAAGATGAATCTGACCATCATGATGATGAAGTCGTGTATGTTGCAATGAAGGATGAATCTGATGAGGATGAGGCAACTTCACTAGTGGCTTGTGTGAACAAGAAAGACAGATGGATCGTTGACAATGGGTGTTCACATCACATGACTGGAGATAAAAGCAAGCTCATTACCTTGAATTATTATGATGGAAATAGTGTAAGATTTGGTAATTGTGCACCGTGTTTGATAAAAGGAAAAGGTTCTATCCAACTCACATAAAATATTTTATGTGACAATGCTTACTATGTTGAAGAACTTAACTATAATTTGTTGAGTGTTTCACAACTAAGTAATTTAGGTTGTAAGGCTAAGTTTGAGAACAAGATTGCTAAGATCTATGATACTGATAGAAAATTAATTGGAAAGGGTGATCAAACTAGAGGTAATCTATTCTACCTTCATACAGAGGATACTACTTGTTTAGTTGTAGAATTTGATGATGTGTGGCTATGGAACAAGATAATATGTCATGTTAATTTTGATAACTTGGTTAGTATCAGTAACATGAGAAGAGTTAGATGTTTTCCTAAGTTGAAGAAACCTGACAATATAATTTGTAAATAATGTTAGCTAGGCAAAATGAAAAAGTCAGGTTTTAAGAGTAAGACTCATACCTCTAAAGGAATATTAGAGATTGTTCATACTAACTTGTGTGGACCAATTGAAGTGTAAAACTACAAAGGAGATAAGTACATTATGCTATGTGTTGATGATTATTCTAGAATGATGACAACTATGTTTTTGAAATAAAAATTTGATGCTTTCCAAATGTTTAAATGGTACTTAGCAAGAGTTGAGAAGGAAATAGGTAAAATTCTAAAATGTTTGAGATATGATAAAGGAGGATAATTTACATCAAATGAGTTTGAGATGTTTTTTAATGATAGAGGAATCAAAAGATAGACATCTGCTCCTAGAACTTCTTCACAAAATGGAATTGCTAAAAGGAGGAACAGGTCTGTAATGGACTATGCTAGGACACTCATGATGCAGAAAAATATTGCTTTGAAATACTAGAGAGAAGCTGTTACTACAACTATCTATACCTTGAACCATGTGCAAGTCAAGAAAGGTACTCATTCAACACCTTTTGAACTATGGTATGGATACTCACCCAATGTAAAATATTTTAAGGTATTTGGAAGCAAGTGTTATATTCTCAAAGATTTCAAGAATAGTAAACTAGATGCAAAAAGTGAAGAAGGTATATTCCTTGGTTATTCCACAAGAAGTAAAGCTTATAAGTGTTTAATTACTAACACTAACAAAGTTGTGGAAAGTGCAAATGTGAAATTTGATGAATATGCAAAAGTGTATGAGGCTGAACCTATGAAAGAATCAGAAGAATATTAATCATTTGTATACTTTTATGAAGGTATCCCTGCAGATGAAGATGATGTAAATCAAGTTGCAAACCAACAGTAATTTTTAGTGACTTCTGAGTCACATACTATGGATGTTGAGTTGCATTTAGGAACCAAACTACATTCAAGTGTTGAGTTACATAATGAAGTTGAGGCACATTCTGATTCAAAGATTAGCGTACATGAAAGAAACATTGAACTACCTGACAAAGATGTACATAGTGATTCAAAAGTTGACAGACCAAACGAATAAAACAAAGTAGAACCAAGATTGTCTAAGTATGTCAAGAGACATCACCCTGTTGCACAAATCCTTGGAGATAAAGATTCTAGACCAATGACAATAAACAATTAGAGAAATGATACATGTTTGTTGAGCATGCAAGAACCTAAAATAGTGAAATATGCCTTATAAGATGTAGATTGGAGTAAAGCCATGGAAGAAGAGATTGAACAAATTGAGAAAAATAAGACATGGACTCTAGTTCCTAGACCAGAAGACAAAAATGTGATTGGTACCAAGTGGGTATACAAAAACAAGCTAGATGAAAATGGTGAAGTCACAAGGAACAAGGCAAGATTAGTTTGTAAAGGATATGCACAAGAAGAAGGGATTGACTATAGAGAAACATTTTCCCCTGTTGCAAGATTGGAATGAGTAAGAACTCTACTTGCTTAATCTACATAAAAAGGTTTCAAAGTTTACCAAATGGATGTTTAGTCTACATTTAAGAATGGTATATTAGAGGAAGAGGTTTATATAGAACAGTTTGAAGAATTTGTTGATGCTAACAACAAGAACATGGTATGTAGACTACACAAAGCTTTATATGGTTTTAAGTAAGCACCAAGAGCATGGTATGAGAGACTTAATAATTATCTTGTGAAGATTGGATTTGAGAGGACTGATGATAACAACAATTTGTACTTGAAGATAGAGAAAGGCAAAGGTATTTTACTTTCTAAGATTTTTGTTGATGATATCATATTTGGAGGTCAAGATACTTTATGTAAGGCTTTTGCAAATGAAATGAAGCAAGAATTTGAGACGTCTATGTTTAGAGAGATCAAGTTCTTTGTGGGTTTGCAAGTACATCAAATGAAATATGGTATATACGTCACTTAGTGAAAGTATGTTAAGAAGGTATTGAAAACATTTAGATTGGAGGATTCTAAGCCAGTAAGCACACCTATGGTAACAAGCCATAAATTGTCAAAGAATGACAATTCAGTTGCGGTGAATCAAATAGTATATAGGTCTATGATTGGCAAATTACAATCTACAGTACATAGTAGACCTAATATTGTATTATCTATAGGGATAATTGCAAGATTCTCTGCTAATCCTAGGGAGAATCATTTGATGGCAGTAAAGAGAATAATGAGATATCTAAAAGGAATAGAGGATTATGGTCTATACTATAATAAAAATGAGAAATTTGAATTGAGAGCTTACACTAATGTTGATTGGGCTGGAAATATTGATGGCAGAAAGAGCACTAGTGCAGGAGCATTTTTCTTAGGCAAAAGGCTGATTACATGGACTAGCAAGAAATAAAACTACATCTCTCAATCTAATAATGAAGCTGAATATGTTGTTGCTATAGTAAATTGTAGAAATATTGCATAGATCAAACAACTACTCAAAGGTATGAAGGAAGAAATCACTGAACCTATGATATTTTATTGTGATAAGACAAGTGATATAAATATATCAAAGAATCCTATGATTCATACAAAGACTAAGCACATTGCAATCAAATATCATTACTTGAGAGAATTAGTTCAAGATAAAGAGGTGAAGATGGAATATGTTAACACAAAAGAGAAAATAGTTGATAGCTTCACAATAGCGTTACCTAAGGATGCTCATGAGTATCGAAGAGGTAAACTAGGGGTGATACCCCTATCAAAGGCTATCTAAGAAGTATGAGTAGTACCTTGCATCGAACAAGTTGATTGACATATGTTACACATATCTACATATTAAGATGACAAGTTTTAGGCATTGTTTTCAAAGAGGGAGAGTGTACCAAAGGGAAAAAGACATAAAGAGGGAGAAATCCAGATAGAAGATACTAATAGAAGAAACATGGAATATCTAATCCCGGTGCTTCACCCCTGTGAGCATCACCTAGATCCAATGAGTGCTAAGTGTTCCATTTATTCTCATGAGAGATGGATTCATGTTGAATCACTACTCATGAAACATGGGTCATCGAGTTTGACTCAAAATCACACAGTTAAATCCTGATATTCACATCACAATTTGGCTAGCTGTGGAAATCATCTCCTACTTATCAATGGAATATCTACTCAGAGGGAGAAAATGTACTTGCTGATTACATCTACCTAGTAAGAGGGAGATAATATTGAGGGAGATATAAGACATGATCAAGAGGGAGTCATAAGGATGAGTTGATTTATTGTCTTTTGATTGGAACAAAATTTTGTAACTTATTCAGAAGATGAAAGCTGCTGATAGAGGGAGTGATTTCAATACAAAGAATTATTTTCTTTTTGGTATTTTGTTGGTTGTACTGATTAAGTTTGGTTAGTTTGGTTTGTCATAAATGCCAAAGATGGAGATTTTTGAAAATGGAATTGATACAAGTATAAATATGTGTTTCAACTATTATTTTGTCATTGATGTCAAACCTGCTACTTATTGGTAAGACAATTGCCTATATGATTTGAGTACTATCATTTATTTGATCAATGAAGAGGATTTGATCAAATGAGTTAACAATAACACCTAGAGGAAAGGTTGAGTTATGATATGGAAAAGGAGTACAAGGATTAGTTAAGAAAATGATATTTTAGTGCATTGGTAATCTACTTAAGGTTGCAAAGGATGGATATACTGATTAAGTTCAGAAGAACAAGTTAAAAGAATTATGTCTACCAAGCTTAACAATCTACACAATAGATGCTGAGAAAATTTAGTGTAAGCTGAGCAGAAAATTAGTTGGAGCCAAACAAAATCAATTTTGGTGTGTGTCGAGTGATACAGTGTAAGTCAAGTAAAGTTTAGTTGATGTTAAGCACTAGTTTACTTTAGTTCATGCCAAGTGAGTTGATAGTGGATGACGAGCAACATAGTATGTGTCAAGCATCAGAAGCTAGTTAATGCTGAGTGTCAACATTTTAAAAAAGATCGAGAATTTGATCAATCTGAGCCAATAAGTTTGATTTCTTAGATTGTGTGAACCATGTGGAAGATAAGCTTGATGAGCTAGTGGCATATAAATTCAAGATAAACCATTTTTAGGTGAATTCAAAGAGGATTGAATGAGAAGTTTCTAGAAGGGGATGAAATGAAATGATTCATTAAATCCTACCTAATCAAACCTAAGCCTAAAATGGACGATGGAGGATGAACGAAAAAAGATCTTAATTCTCTATTTATAGAGATGGCTAGTTAGAAGCAAAGGTTTTCATGTGTGAGAACCTAAGGAAGACAAGGAATCTAGGGTATTGCTTCCTTCACTGACCTAAGAGAAGAGACTGCATTGGCAAGCAAAGCAAGAAAGCTTAAGGGTATGGATGCTTGAAGGGTGAACAAGTTATTAGAACTTAAGTGTGTGAAAGCCAATCAGAATGGAGGACTAAAATAGAAATTTTTAATTTGTAAATGTGTTGTAAGTTGTTATTAGATCAAGCCTTACTATTACTCTCTAATCATTGTATCAGTCTAGGGTAAATCTGATGTAGGGGACTCCCCTTAATACCATAAACTCATAACAAAAACAAAGAAACAATAGCAAATGCAAGAAACAAAATATGGACTTCTTATTATCACCACAAATGTGGAATTATAGAATTCTTAATTACAATATGCTAACCCAAATGGGTGCCTTCATTATAGTAATCTGCAAGAGAGTGCTGCAAACTATCACCCAAAGTTATCCTAGACAATGTTTAGGCCTTTCTTAAATAGGCAGTTTTATGCCACTCATGAAGGTTCTAGATGCTCAAACTTAATACCTAGGGCTGACAGACCCTAACAATACACATTATGTTAGCCAAATACATCTTTGACAAGTTATTTTAGAAATTTCAGTAGCCCAACTTCCAAAGGCCATAACTCACAAACTGTTTCTCCGATTGACTATTATAACCACTTTTCAGAAATGCCAACTCCTGATCTATAGGCTTGGAATCACACTAGCACCCTTCTATCAAGTTTTAATACCTCTTCTAGGCACTCTAAGGCCTCCAAAAATGAGCCTAAAGATTTTTTTGCAAATTTTTCCATCGAAAATCTTCAATAACTTCTTTGATACTTAAGCTGGAGCAATGAGATTTTTATGGTCGGCTTATATCTCTAAAATGAACCTTCCTATAGAAAATGAGAACATTTTGAGCTCGTATGACAATCTTACTAAAAATAGAAAGTCCCCATAAATAGTAACCATCCTATCTTCTAGTCCTTATTAAAATAGAAAAGGCTAAAAATAAAATATTTTTAGGTGATGCAAGATTGATCTTATACCCAAGATGCTCCTGCATTAGACACCCAGGGTAATTTGAGAAGTGACCCCATCACATCTCAGGTGTTCAAAGGAAAACCAAGATGGTTGACCTCCTCCTTTGCTAACCATGATGAATCCTCAACTGGTCTCCCTTTCCATTTGACCAGATATTCCTCATAAGTTTTGTTTCAAATACTTTTTCAAATATGATTATCTAGTATCTCCTCAATCTCCTTAGTAGCCGAACTAGCTATTGGAATGCTCCATTATGCTTCTACAACTTCATCTCCATCACCTCCTTCATAATACTCTATCAAATCTAAAATATTAAATACTGGTGAAATATTCAATTCAGCAGGCAACTCCACTTCATACGCATTTCTAGAATCATGCCTCTTCACTATCTTGCATGGTCCAAACTTCTTCATCTTCAACTTATTATATGTACCCACTAGAAAATGTTCCTTTCTCAAATGAACCATGACTTCATCTCAAACCTAAAATTCCTTATATCTCCTTTTCATATCTTCCTTTGCCTTATACTATGTATTCATCTTTATGATGTGCTTTCTCACCTCCTTATGGATGTTCTTCAAATGTTCAACAAAATCTTCTGCTTCAACACTACTTATCTCTCCCTTATCCAACTTCCACAATTCAAAAACATTTTTGGGACTCCTCCCATATACAATTTGAAATGGTGATTTACCAATAATCCTATTGACAAAATTATTATAGACAAATTCTGCTTGTGGTAAAATCATATCCCATCTTTTTGGCTTATCTCCAACCAAGCATCTCAGCAAGTTTCCCAAACTATGATTCACAACTTCTTTCTGTCCATCAATTTGTGGATGATGTGATGAACTGAACTTCAAATCTGTCTTCAACTTCTTCCATAATGTACACCAGAAATACCCAACAAATTTGGTGTCTCAATCTGAAACTATACTCTTTGTCAGACCATGTAATCTCACCACTTCTCTGAAAAACATCTCTGCTACATGAACAACATCACTAGTCTTCTTGCAAGGAATAAAATACGTTGTCTTTGAAAACTTGTCAACCACCACAAAAATAGAATCATACCCATGTTGTGTCCTTAGTAATCCCAGAACAAAATCCATGTTGACATCCTCCCATGGCTTCTCTGGTATAGGTAATGGCTGATACAACCCAATATTTTGCTTCACTCCTTTCGCCATTTGACAGACTCGACAACTCTGTACAAAATTCATCACATCTTGCTACAAATATGGCTAGTAGTAATTTTTAGCAACCAAAGCTATGATTTTATCTCTACCAAAATGTCCAGCCAATCCTTCACTGTGCTTCTCTTTGATGAGATTCTCTCTCATTGAACTTCTGGGAATGCACAACTAGCTTCCTTTGAACAATACAATATCCTAAATCATGAAATCCAACCACTTTGTCCTGTCAAGTGTAACAGGTTTTGTACAAGCCTTCCATGCTTCACCAAAATCAAGATCATCTAGATACAATGTACTGAGTTCCTTGAACCCAAACACCTGTATCTGCATTTTTTTTAGCAAAATTTTTCTTTTACTAAGAGCATCTAAAACTTTGTTAGACTTCCCACTCCTATGTTTCAAAACAAATGTATAACTCTACAAAAACTCAACCCACTTTAAATGCCTTTGGTTCAATTTTCCTTGACTATTCAAATATTGCAAAGCTTGATGATCAGTATACAAAATAAACTCATTAGGAAGAAGATAGTGTCTCCACTTCTTCAATGCTTGAACTATAGCATAAAATTCTTGATCATAAACAAAATATTTTCTTTTTGCATCATTCAACTTCTCACTAAAATAAGCAACTGGTCTACCTTCCTGGCTCAAAATAGCTCCTATTGCAATACCACTAGCATCACAGTCTACTTGAAACACCTTGTTAAAATTAGGAAGTGCTAAAATAGGTTGCTTAGTAACTTTCTGTTTCAATAGGTTGAAACTATTATCTACTCCTACAGTCCACTTAAACTCTTTCCTATCTCCTCTCATTGTTTCAGTCAAGGGTCCACAAATACTGTTAAAACTTCTTATGAACTTTCTATAAAATGTAGCCAGTCCATGAAAAGATCTTACCTCTGTTGCACTCCTTGGAGTAGGCCATTCAAGGATAGCCTTCACTTTCTCTGCATCCATTTTTAGACCTTCTCCTAAGACTACAAATCCCAAGTACACCAACTCCTTTACAAAACTACACTTCTTCAGGTTTATCAACAACTTTTCTTCCCTCAACTTTTCAAACACCTTGTGAATATGAATCAAATGCTCCTCCAATGTCTTAGTAAAGATCAATATATCATCTAGGTAAACAATGACAAACTTACCTAGAAACTCCTTTAGTACCTCATTCATGAGCCTCATGAAAGTGCTCAATGTATTGGTTAGCCCAAAAGGCATGACTAACCACTCATATAGTCCTTCCCTTGTCTTGAAATTAGTCTTCCACTCATCACCTTCTCTGATACAAATTTAATGGTACCAACTCTTTAGATCTATCTTTGTGAAATACTAAGCTCCACTCAAACAGTCCATAATATCATCCATCCTTAGCAAAGGAAATCTATACTTGATGGTGATATTGTTGATAGCACAAGAATCTGTGCACATCCTCCATTCTCCATTCTTCTTTGGTGCTAACACTATTGGTACAACACATGGACTTAGAATCTCTCGAATCAACCCCTTCTACAACAACTCATGAACTTGCCTGTTCAACTCTTCACTTTCTACTGATATCATTCTGTGCATTGCATTGTTTGGAAAACTGGGTCATGGAACCAAATCCATCTGGTGATTGATCTTCCTCATTGGGGGCAAGCCATCAAGTAGATTATCTGATACAATATCAGAAAACTCTTCCAACATATCTGCAACTTCTGCAAGTACATCCTCTACTTCTTCTTTACTATCTTTAGGAATTATAGAAAAACACATATGCTCATGTTTCATACCTTTAAGAAACTCTTTTCCATCAACAAAACATATTATGGCAACACTACATACCTTTTCTTCTTTATCCTTCAATGGCTTCAAGTTATGTTTCACTCCATCCTTAGTTAGAGTGTAGGTATTTGCTCACCCATCATGTACAACATGCCTGTCAAACTGCCATGGCCTACCCAAAAACATATGACATATGTCCATAGGTATGATATCACATAGTACCTCATCCTGGTAGCTCCCAATCTTGAACTTCACTGAGCATTGTTCATTGACCATAACCTTGTGGTCATCTTGCACCCAAGCAATATGGTATGGGTGTGGGTGTTTCTGTATCTTCAGCTTCAACTTGGTGACCATCATTTTTGACACCAAATTGTCAATACTTCCACCATAAATGATCACATCACAACACTTATCCTCACATCTGCACCTTGTTTGAAATAAAGTCCTTTTATGATCAAGTTCATTCTCACCACTCAGCAAGACTCTTCTGCTAACTAGGACTTCTCCTCTTTTAACATCTTGAGAATGTGAGGATCTGGCATCTTCATCAACATGTGTAACTCTCGCCTAACCTTCTATTCTTCAATATGTTATTCCTTGGTGTTGGGTACATTCAAATGCTCTATGACCTTTTTCTCCACAGTGAAAACATTTTCCATGAAAGCCTCATCTTCCAGATCCTTGTCCTCTACCTCTTCCTCTCTAATCTCTATTGTTCTGATCATGGAAATGATTGGAATTATTTCCTCTTTGGTCCTGGTTGCTACTTCCAACGTCATCCTTGTTCTTTTGATCATCATTATGGCCTCCATAAGATCATCCACCAAATCTTCCACCACAACCTCTTCCACTGTTCTTATTGTCAAACTTCTTGCTTAGTTTCTCCTTGACTCTTAGGGAAAACTAGTAAGCCTCCACAATACTGCTCATTCAAACTAGACTCAGCTCATCCTGAATGTTGGGCCTTAACCCATTAAGATAATGGGTGACTTTCTCCTTATCAGCTTTTGCATGGTCAGTTCTAATGAGAACTCTTTGGCATACTCTTGAATAGATTTTTTTGCTTGCTTTATTCCTTGCATCTTCTTTAATAGATCAAGCTCATAATCCATAGGAATGAATTATCACTTCATTTTAGCTATCAATTGATCCCATCTGGTGATTTTTTCCTTTCCTGTTCTATTTCACTCCAACTGAACCTCTTGCTACCAGATCTTTGCATGTCCCTTCAGTTTTGCCTTCGCAAACTTAACTCTATTTAGATCCTCCATATCTTCATACTCAAAGTACTCCTCTAGTTCATTGATCTAATCGATCAACTCTTCTGGGTTAAGATTTCCTGAAAATGTGGGAACCTCAAACTTAGGTCTTTTTCCAATCTTGGAGATGGCCCTAAAAAGCCTCTCTTATTTTGGATTTAGAACTGCCTCTGCTTCAAAATTTTCTTCTACTTCATCCTCATCCTCGCTTTCATCTCTTATAGGAAGATTTATTTCTCTTCACATTTGTTCTTCCAATGCTTGCATTTGCCTTTAGAGGGCTCATAAACCCTTAGGTGTAACACCTACAGCTCTTCTGCCATGCTCTCTTCGTGGAGGCATTTTTGCACTTCCATTGAAACCCTAGTGCAAACTGCCTCACAATTAGTGATCTATCTACATGCTCAACCCAAACCATGATCCTGGTACAAACTGCCTCATAATCGACGATCTATCCACACACTCAAGAACTCTAGCTCTGATACCACTTGATGCAGGCGACTCCCCTTAATACCATAAACTCATAAAAGAAACAAAGAAATAACAACAAATGTGAGATACAAAATATGGACTTCTTATTATTATTGCAAATGCAGAATTATAGAATTCTCAATTACAATATTCTAACCCAAATGGGTGCCTTCATTACAATAATCTGCAAGATAGTGCTATGAACTATCACCCAAACTACCTAGGAAGGTTCTAGATGCTTAAACTTAATACCTAGGGCCAACAGACCTTAAGAATACACATAGAGCCAGCCAAATACATCTTTGACAAATTATTTTAGAAATTTCGGTAGCCCAAATCCTAAAGGCCATAACTTACAAACTATTGCTCCAATTGGCTATTATAACCACTTTTTGGAAATGCCAGTTCCTAATCTACAAGATCAAAACCATGCTAGCACCCTTCCATTGAGTTTTTGGACCTCATTTGGGCATTCTAAGGCCTCCAACGGTGAGCTTAAATTTTTTTTTGCAAATTATTCTATCAAAAATCTATAATAACTTCTCTGATACTTAAGCTAGAGCAATGAGATTTTTATGGTAGGCTTATATCTCTAAAATGAACCTTCCTATAGAAAATGAGAACATTCCAAGCTCGTATCACAAACTTACTAAAAATAGCAAGTCCCCATAAATAGTAACCACCCTATCTACTAGCCCTTATTAAAATAGAAAAGGCTAAAAATAAAATATTTTTGGTTGATGCAAGATTTCCCTTACACCCAAGATGCTCTTGCATCAAAATCCTTGAGATTAAGGTTGACCTAATAGTCATTTGTAAAGCCTTTAACTCGGTGACATTCCAAGTGAATGATCTAAAGTCCTCTAACAAGGCTCACTCCTAACAGGGTGATTGAAATCCTTTAACCGGGTCACATTTAACAGTGTGCATTGTAACCTTTAACAAGGTTGGCCTTTCATAGGGCATCACTTTAGAAGAGTGAGAATGAGTAGCATGTTACTAGTGGTTTTTCCCAAATTTGGTTTCCATGTTAAATCATTGTGTCAAATGTGTTATTGAATCTATTATGTTTCATGTTTACATTTCTGCAAAGTTGGTTTTAACAGTAACCTACAAGTTTGAGTATATGTATGATCTAATGGATGCATGCATGATGAAAATGTTTTATGGATATGGATTCACTAAGCTGTGAAAATTTTTAATTGTACATATGGACCTTGGATAATTGGTTAACACCCCCCCCCCCCCCAGTTATTCTAAATAATTCCAATAGTTTGGGTGTCGATTATGAGAAAGCATTATGGGCTGACCTAGATAGGGTCATGTCCCTTCAAGGGAAATATGCCCTTTGGATATGATATTTATGTAGGGTGTGGTTGTAGTAAAGGACACACAAAAAACTCAATACAAGTCTAAATAAAAATAATCTTCAACAAGCATTGAAGAAGGTATTATTTCAATTTGATCACACAGAATTTCTAGAAACTTTATGTGGTATCAGAGCTCTGGTAGTCAAACCTAGGCTCTTCAAATTAAACAATCAAACTTAATATATCTAGCATCATTCTTCTATCTTCAATGGCATACACAATGAGACTTGAGGATAGGTTTGATGGGACATAACACTTAGATGCTTGGAAATTCAAAATCATGATGATTCTTGAAGAAAATGATGTAAAATAGTTTGTTGATTTAGCATCCAAACAACCTGTTGTTGAACCTAATAAAACTATATGGAGTAAAGGAAACAAGAAAGCCATGTAGATCATATTAGATAGAGTGAAAAATGATATAGTACCCATGCTAATGAAACATCAAACAACATTTAATATGATGAATGCATTGGTAAATGCATATGAGGTCAACAATGCAACTAGAGTCCTCGCACTAAAAAGGAAACTAAATCATATATATATATATATATATATATATATATATATATATATATATATATATATATATATATATATAAAGAAGGGAGAATCAATGAATCCTTGCTTCTTGTTAGTGAACAGATTGTCCTCTGAAGAAATATAAACAAATTAACTCCAAATGCCTAGATAGGAAGACTAAATCAACACTAATAGTTGGTTCACTTCACCATTGAGAAGTGTAAGTGCCCTCTAAATTTATCAGGGTATAGCTCCCTGTGTATGATTTGCAATGAATTCATAGAAATAAAAATATGGATGCTTTTAAATAGAAAGCACAAAAGGCAGACATACATCCACTCGTAAACATGACGTAGCTACGAAGAAACTGATTAACTAAAAGAAAATAATAAGAAAATGATACAAAACTCATTTACCTGATCATTACATTAAAGAAGGAATGAAGAAAGAAAGACAAATTGTTCTCTCTAAACACACAAATAACAAAGCCCAAAGTCTTAATAATAATTGTGGCAATAACTGTATGCATCAAAACTACATTTAGAGACTATTAAGGTAACTCAAAGATTAACATTAACCAGAAGGCTAATACACAAACCCAAAGTTCTAATATACTAAAACTCTCTTCCTCTAAAAGCAATAGAACAAAGAAAAATCTACCCCTTGATACACACTAATCATTCATTTAGAAAATTATATATCCTCCTGTAGCACAAAATCCATAGAAAAATACAATCCCCCTCCTTTACATTAAAAATAGAACAAAATAGAGCAGAAAACTCCCCCTCTTGAAAGCCCAAAGTCTGCAAAAAAAGGTAGTCTCCCCCCTCACAAAAACTCGAACCTCCACTCCTTGCTCTCAAAATTTTATAAAATTTCCTTCAATCCCAATGAGGTTAGTCAGTTATGATAACTGCTTCTTGGAGATTATTTCTTGTGAAATCTCTTTAATCACTGTGTTATCCGAATAACTATCTTTTAGCTCTTATGATATCCACCTCCCAAAGTCTTCCATTTGATTAAATATTATCCCATCGAAACACCTGGGGTGCAGCTTCAAGAAAATAGGTATATATGATTCAATGCTAGTGATTGGGTAACATTAGTAGAAAGTGTTATATTTTTAGAGTCCAATGTGCATGTTATTACCATTATACTTTTGATAAGCAACATCTAGAGAAAAAGACATGTGTCACCAATAGGATACACCTGTGTTATATTTTTAGAGTCAAATGTGCATGTTATTACCATTATGCTTTTGATAAGCAACATCTAGAGAAAAAGACATGTGTCACCAAAAGGATACACCTGGGAGGAGAGTTTGAGGAATTGATAACATGGCACTTTCTTAAAACATTTTCTCTTCTCAATCTTCATAAATTATTTTCAACGATCAATTCCTCCTATCATTTTTCAAATTCACCATTAATGAGGCAAATAATTCTGCTACACATTTGGTACGTGACTCGAACTTGAATCTTCCCCTTTAATCACGTCCAAATGTTAGTTCCACATTTTACCAAAACACATTATGTATATTGGCATAAATTGTCACCTCCATATGATATGTTTTACGTGTGACCACCCAGTTTCACATTGGGGAAGGAAATTAAATGTTGCAAGCATGCCTATCTCTTAAGAAACTAACATCATCTCTTTCTTCTCTTGATTAAGCACCAGGAAGATTTCTAAGGATGATTATGGGCTTCAAGCTATATGGATAGCCATTCCTATCAAAAATCATCAACCAATCCATGTCTCACAAACATGATCCATTTTGAATTTTGAGCCATTAGTCATCTGTGATGTGGTGTCTAGAACAGGAGTTACATAACAGAGTTTTGATGTTTGATATGTGCTTAGCTCCGTTGCATTGCCATTTGATAATGTGTCCTCATGATTCAATTTCACCATCTCTTGCTTGCAAATCGAGCATCATCAAAATATCATCTCTCGAGCTTCCAAATCATGAGATTTGACTACTACATCGACATTCTACCAAACATTTCAAAGTTAGCCTTCTTGACAATAAAATCTATACTTCTATGAGCGTGATATAATGCAGATACCTCTACAATGATCATAGAGTTTGTGCTATGCAATGATGACTTTCTCAAGTTTTCCAAAGGACCCACGAGCTTGATAGAATTTGTGGTGGAAGGTCACCTATGCACGTGGTGATGAACATGGAGTAGGGGCAAATTACGAGGCCAAACCAAGAACATGAGATTACTACTGCAATCATTTGACTATTAGATTTTTGATCAATGAGATTTTGCATGAAATGAAAAACTTCTTTACAACCTGATTTCTTTCATCCTTAACATTTGGCCAAATGAGCTTTTGCCTTCAAGTTTTGTAGGTTCCTCACATTCTCTAAATAAGAAATTTATCAATAATTTACAAATGTGAATACAACACTGCAATCTCTGCATCAGAATCCATGAGCCATATGGACTGCTCAAGTTTTTAAATATGTCAATTGTAATGTCAATCTTTTTAAAGTTTTTGGACTCGAGCTCTCTAATCCATATATGCCTATGGGGTGCATCATGCTTGATATAGATAGGAATGTTGACCACTTGACTCATTCCATGCCTATAGAAAGCCTTAGGCATTCTGACAAATAATTGGCATTCATGCCAGGAAGATCACTATTGCATGCAACTCCAGCTGACACATGGTATCTCACCAAGTATCATACATGCATCCTTGATTTATTTTAATTGACCATGGTCTTAAAAATTGAGTGTCTCCATGGCTATATGTTACTTTGGGATCCATGCGTGTTATTTTTTCAATCAATGGATATGCTTCAAATAAGTTTTCATCAAACAAGATTCTAAAAGAATGAAAGGGTCTTCATCTAGCCATGGGGATATGCGAATTTCACACTCACACATAACTGCTCCACATAATCATGTCTACTCATTCCTATATACTTATGAACCTTATACCTCCTATTTAGGAGATAATGGAATCCCCATTGGTGAGACTATTTGTGAGTTTCCTATCATAAAATCAACCAAGGAGTAGAAAATTGAATCTCGTAAGTTTGGCATTCTGCGAGTTCGTGGGTTACTCTTTGAAATTGAAACTGCACTTTGAGTTTCCTAAATAGTTGACTTGAACATCTAAATTTGCATCTCCTCTGAACCCATCTTTCAAATTAACAATGGTGGACATCTAAATTGGAGTTTGAATTTGGCTCTGCAAACTCGAACTTTAAACATGAACACAAAATTTGAACCTCAAACTATGTAAAATCACTAGAACCCTTGCAGTAAGAAACTCATATAACCTTGAACTAAGATGAGATATAACCATCTAAACCTGCTTCAGAAAAATGAACCGCTTCAAACCTCTTTGAACTAAGTTCAAAGGGATTCAAAATCATAAACTGAAAATTTTATTATGGGGAACTATATGAGGGCTAACATTTCCTAAAGGTTGCTAGTCTAAGAGATGAACTTGCAAGTATAAGAACCATAACTAATGACAAGAAACTTACATTGATGGCTATAGATGAGTTACCAAATTCATGGGAAATACACGAGGAGTAAGTGCTAGAGACAATCTTCCAGACTTCAATAGACTTAAGGGAGATTGTCTTCAGGAAGAATCTAGAAAACTTAAGAAAAGAGGAAAGATGAAAACCAAACATGAAGAACTTCATGTTCTCAAAACAAATTCTTATAAAGGTAAGAAGAAGCACTTCAAGAAGAAAAGAATGACAAACCTAAGAAAGATATATCCAAAATAAAATGCTTCAAATGCAAAAAATTTGGACACTATAGATCTAATTGCGCTGAAAATTCTAAGCAGCAAATAAAGTGTACAAACGTTACTAGGAAAGACGATAACTATGATCCTCAGAGTTGTGTATTATATTCAGCACTATCAAATGAAGTCTCAAGTAAGGAATGGGTGATTGATAGTGGATCATCTTGACATATTATAGGATACAAAGAAGCACTAGACTCTATATCAGAAGAAATTGATGGCAAAGTCACCATTGATGATAATTCAACACATTCTGTCAAAGGAATTGGAAATTACACCTTGAAACTGAAGTCGAGTAATGTTCTATATCTCAAAGGAGTACTCTATGTACTAGGAATAAAAAGGAACCTAATCTCTATTACAACACTTGAAGATAACGAACATAATGTTGCATTCATGGATGGTAAAGTATTGACCTAGTCCAAGAACTCTTGATTTAAGAAATCAAAGTTGATTGGTCAAAGAAACATATACTTGTATGAATTAAATAAATAACCTAGTTGACCTATGCAAACCTTAATTCTTGAAGCTGCTCATATAAATGAAATATGGCACAGAAGGTTAGGTCATCTAAATTTCAAAACACTATCAACTATGGAAACGATGGTAATTGGTTTACCTAATTTGAATAAATATCACTCAAGCATATGCAAAGGATGCACTCTGGGTAAGAACACCAAAAGTCCATTTCAAGATAGCACTAGAAAAAACTAATGATATTTTTGAATTAATCCACTCAGATTTATGTGGACCTATATCTATTCCTTCTCTTCAAGGATTCTAGTACTATATACTTTTTATAGATGACTTCCCTAGAAAAACTTGGATTTACTTATTAAAATGTAAAGAATTAGAAGAAATCCTTAAGAGGTTAAAAAAATTTAAAACCTTAACTTAAAACTTATCAGGACATAAAATTAAAACTCTTAGGACTAATAATGGAGGGGAATATACCTCATATTTGTTTAAAGAGTTTTGTAAAGAAATAGTAATTAAGAGGGAGTATATCATTCCTTCTAACCCACAACAAAACAGGGTAGTAGAAAGGAAGAATAGAACAATTATAGTAGTTGAAAGAGCTATGATATTTGACCAAAATCTAGAATATTATCTTTGCACAGAAGCCTCTTGTATTATTTTCTATATTCAAAATCCTCACTCCTACTTTAGAGATAAAAATCCTAAAGAAGTCTTTACTAAGGTTAAACCTAATATAAGTCATCTTAGGATTTTCGGGTGCCTAGTATATATACATACTCCAAAAGAAAAGAGAACTAAATTAGAACCCTCCGGGAGGAAAGGTATTTTTGTTGGTATAGTGAAACATGTAAAGCATATAGGATTTTCATCCCTGGTTAAAAAAATATTGAACTTAGCAGGGATGTAATATTTGAAGAAGATTTAGCATTCAAAAGAGCCCTAAGTTCTGGAGATCCCTCTCCCTTACCTAGTTCTGAAGAAAACTCTGAGTTTCAAAGGGAGACCATTGAAGAAATTGAAGATGAAATTCAAAATCTTAATCTTGAGGAAACTCAAAATTTAAAGAAAAGACCACATTGGGCCATTAAGGTAGTAGAGGAAGCACAAGACTTTGTTGCACCATTTGGAACCTCCAAAGAAAGCAAAAGACCTAAACGATTTTCTTGTTATGCAACAAACATGAGTGATTTGTCCAAATTAGAACCAACCAATGTTTTAAATGCTATTAAATGTATAGCTTGGAAGGATGCCATGATGGAAGAATACCAATCCATTATGAAGAATAATGTTTGGGAAATTGTTCCAAGACTTAAGGGAAAATTTGTTGTTTCTTCTAAGTGGATATTTAAAATCAAGCATGTTGTTGATAGTAGCATTGAAAAATATAAAGCCAGATTTGTAGCCAGAGGATTCTCTCAAAAAGAGGGGATTAATTATGAAGAAACATTTGCTCTTGTTGTCAGATACACCTTTGTAAGAGCAATCCTAGCTATTGTAGCATCAAAGGGATGGAAAGTGCAACAAATGGATGTAAAAACAACATTTTTTAATGGAAATATTACATAAGAGGTATATTTGGATAAACCTAAAGGATTTGAAACACATAACCCTAAAAATTTTGTTTGTAGTCTCAAGAAAGCTCTCTATAGGCTTAAATGGGCTCCAAGGGCATGCTATGAAAGAATTAATAAGTATCTCACTGGCTTAGGATTCTCCAAGAATGAATAAAAATGATATGATAATTTTGATATTATATGTTGATGATTTACTAATAATAGGTAATGATCATCTCATAGATCAATGCAAGAAAGATCTAATCAGAGAATTTGAGATGAAAGATTTAAGACTCCTTCATTACTTCCTAGGACTAGAAGTATGGCAGAATTCTAATAGCATCATACTTAATAAAGGAAAGTATACATTAGATATCTTGACGAGATTTGGAATGGGGAACTATAGGCCTATGTCTTCTCCCATGGAGACTAATCTACATAAACTTAAGGAAGCAGTAGATAGATGATTGGGTCCCTTATGTACTTGGTAAATACAATACCTAATATTTGTTATGTTGCTAATGCATTAAGTCAATTCATGTGTGAGCCAAAGGAGATTCACCTAGTTTTGGTCAAACACATCATGAGATACTTACAAGGCATTCTTAACCTTGGGCTCAAGTATGAGAAAGTTGAATTGGACCTACATGGATACACAAACTTAGATTGGGCTGGAAGTGTTACTGATAGGAAAAGAACTTTAGAATGTTGTTTTAGTTTAGGTTTAGTGATGATATCATGGATATGTAGAAAGTAGTCTTTAGTAGCACAAAGTTCCATAGAAGCCAAATACATTGCAGCAACGATGGCCTCAAGGGAAGCAGTTTGGCTTAGAAAGTTACTTGTGGGATTATTCAGTCAAGCCATGAATCCTATAGTTATTCATTGTGATAATCAAAGTTCAATCAAGCTTTTTTTGAATCTAGTTTTTTATGATAGGTCCAAGCATATTGAAATTCCTTACCATTATGTAAGAGTTGTGGTAGATAGGAATACTGTAAAATTAGAATACATTTGCACTATAGATCAGACAACAAATATTTGTACCAAACCTCTCTCTCGAGTAAAGATAGATCACTTCAAGAAAAGACTTGGTATAGTTGAGTTGTAATTCATTTGTATTCTTTTAATTATTATTAAAATATTTTTATTGTTAGGCTATTGACTATTATGGGCTCCACCATTTGTATTCATTATCTAAGAGGTGACAATCTCTAAGATAATGAACACTTGTATAAAAGACATTATGAGAGATGAAGATCTCTTAGATAATGTGCTAAATAGTAGAGATCTACCATCAGATCTAGATGAGTTCAAGATCACATTGTGATGTAGACATTGTTATGCCTATGAGTCACAATTTGGATAAAGGAAGAATTTTATTATTCTCAGGAGTTTATCTTGTGTTCCAGTAGATCTTAACTCAGGATCATGTTGTGATATAGGAATACCAGTACCTATGAGTCACAACTTAGATAAATGAAGAATTTAATTATTCTCTGGATATTATCTTGTATATTGTATTCTTTGTAATATTGTTATCACTAGTATCAGTGATATGTCATATTACATTTATAACAGTATGACATAATATCATGTGTTTGATGATACCACATGCTAAGAAAATTCAGATAGATATAGAGTATCATTCTATGCTTATTCATCATAATTGATGATGTTAGATATGTTATCTCTAAGTATGATTATCAAGTTAAGAGGTAGCATTAAATCCATAAATCTAATCACCATACTGATTTGACTGTATAGATCACACAGACCTTATCATTCACAAAATGCCTTATGAAGGCCTAAGATTTATATTGCTCCTTCTAGGCATGATTGGCGTCCCTTCTTGAAATAATTATGTTAACCTTAACTAATCTTAGTTAAGTCTACTTACATATTCAATACCTTGTTTGGGCACCAATTATGAGAAAGCATTTTCGGTTGACATAGATAGGGTCATGTCCCTTCAAGGGACATGCCCTTTGGGTATGGTATTTATGTAGGGTGTGGTTGTAGTTAAAGGAAACACAAAGAACATCAAGTCTGCTCCTTTAAGCAAGTCTTCCCTATTCAAACACTTCCAAAAATAAAAGATTTTAGAATAATAATTTCATTATTAACATCTCTTATACAAGTGGGAATAAAGATAATCTTCAGCAAGCATTGAAGAAGGTATTATTTTAGTTTGATCACACATAATTTGTAGAAAATTTACAATCACTTGTTGTAGTTTATAGATGGATAGCTCTAATGGGAGAGGAAGGCTAGCCTTAACTCTATATACCAACTCAAACAGAGAAATTTTGATTGCCTTCTTGGGTGTCCCTTATCTTCCTAAAAAGCTTCATGCAATCTCTTGTGCCAATCCTTCTGGTTCTTAGAAACCAACTTCTTCATGATAGTGATCAAGTTTTTTTTACTTGATTCAGCTTGACCATTCCCTTGAGGGAATTAAGTTAGCATAACTTAATGAATTATTAAGGTGTACATTATTGTTGTAGCAGAACTCAATGATCTCTGCAAAAAAAAGTAAGTCGCATTATCCATGAAAAGCATCAATGGCACCCCAAACCTTACAAAAATGTTCTCTTTGATGAACTCATAGATGACTTCAGAAGTAGTTTTCTTTATAGGCTTGGCTTCCACCCATTTGGCGAAATAGTCTGTAGTAGTGATGATATATAAATGACCTGCGGAAGAGGGAGGATTGATTGGTCCAATAAAGTCAATTCCCCACTACTAAAAGGGGCCTTCAATTACGACCAACTTTAGAGGTAGAGCAACTAATTGAAGCTTTTTGGAGAGGATCCTACATTTGTAACATTTGGCCACCCAATTATAAGCATCCTTGAACAAGCCAGGCCAATAGTAGCATTGCCTCAAAATCTTGTATGTCATGACTGTAGATGAGAAATGCCCATCATAGGCCTCATCGTGGAAAGTTTGAAGCAATCTTTCTTGTTGGGGCTTATCCACGCATCTTAAGAAGGTTCCATCTATTACTTTCTTGTACAATTGGTCATCATTTATGACATACTTAGTTGACTTAATCTTGAGATCTCTTTTTTGCTTGTATGTCAGTCCATCGAGGTAATCTCCATAAGTGAGTAAATCTGCCATGTTTGAGAACCAGGGGTCTTGGAGACTGAACATTACTGCTCTGGGGAATTCCTCTTCTTGACTCTAGTTCTAATTTTTTGCAATTATCTTGCACAAGCCATTCCCATGCACCAACTTTGTTGGCTATAGCTCAATGTCATAATCTTGCATTTTTCTATCCATGTGCCTCTAGTATTACAACCTATCTCTTGCTAGGTTAATATGCTTTTAACAATTAAGTCAAGTCCATAAACCACAACATGTAAGTGTAATACATAGAATATAAGAGTGCTCCTACCACTGCATAGGAATTCTTTTCCATTCGAGAGTATCTTAACTCATGATCTTTAAGAGAAGTATTCATGAAAGTGATTGGCACTTGAATGCCTTCATTATTTTTTTACATGAGTATTGTAAATAGCATGTGGGCTGAGGCATAGCAATACAGTATGAACTCCTTAGTATAATCTAGGTGGCCTACAACAGGTGCTTTGGCTATGGAATCCTTGATTTGATCAAAAGCCTTTCTTCTAGAATCATTCCATTTGAAGCTTTGACTTCCCTTCATCATATCAACTATACATTTGGTGATTTCGAAAAAATTAGGGACAAAGTACCTTAGAAAGTTCACCTATCCAAAGAATGATTTGACTCCAGATTTTCTTCTCAAAAAATTCAATTGTTGGATAGCTCTAACTCATTCTAGATCAATCTTGATGCCTTCTTGTGAGACTATATGACCTAGCAATTTTCCTTTTATAACACAAAAGAATGACTTCTTGGGATTGAGTGGGATCCCATGCTCCTGACATCTTCTTAACACTTTCTCCAAGTCCCTTACGTGATTTTCTTTTTTCTTGGAGAAGACTGTGAGATCATCCAAGTATATAACAATGATTTTGTCCCCTGAGATCAACAAAGGAGAAGTTCATGGCCCTTTGAAAGGTGGCTCCAACATTGATGAGCCCAAAGGGCATCCTATTAGATGCGAACATTCCCCAAGGGGTGGTGAACATTGTTTTGAATTGGTCTTCCAAGTCTACCTCAATTTGGTTGAAATCCAAAAATCCATCTAACATGGACATCATTTCGGAGTTAGCCACTATTTGTAGTAAATGATCCATATTGGGCAAGGAGTAGTTATCCTTTAAATATGCCTAATTCAAATTCCTAAAATCCACACAAATTCTAATCTCCCCATTCTTTTTCCAGACAGGGACAATATTGGCTATCCATGTTGAATGGTGTATGGGGTAGATGATTCTTTCTTCTAGCATCTTGTGAATTTCTCTAAAGATGGTGTTTGATACCATAGGTGTAATAATTTTCCTTAGGGCAAAATCACCCAAGATCAAGGAACTCAAGCACAAGCACAGAATGTCGCAACAAAGTATGATCAGAATAACAATATGATATTCAATTGATGTACATACACACTAGGAGTGCCTATTTATAAAGGCCTTTGGAATGCTTCTAGAATGTCTAGGAGTTAGAAATATGATAAGCCTCACAACTAAGCACATGTCCACCAAGTGTGGATTATCCTCCATTAAGCACATGAGTTAGTGCGATGATGAGAGGATAAGCCTGCAAAGGTGTGTCATGTAAAATTATGTTATAGATATCGTGTGCTTAATTAAGAGTGCGAACAGCTATGTTGTCAACATGACAACTCAGTTAATTATGCAAACTCTAGTGTTGTCAACACCATGTGCTAAATTAGAGTTGCTTACTAGTGTGTTGTCAACGTGACAACTCATATGAGTATTCAAACTCTTAGGTGTCAAACTAATAAATAATAAAATAATCCATTGACCTAAGTAAACTTAAGTAAAGTATAATAAGTAAATACTTATTTACACCAACACCCCCCCTTAAGTGCAACTTAGGGGAATTCACTTAAGCTTACAAAAGCTAGGATGAAAAATGCATGATGGGTCCTGACTATTAGGCCATGCTAGGTATCCATGTACAAAATGTAATTCAATCTCTCATAAAGTAGATAAAGATGGAAAACCTAATGGGAAAAACCCTCCCCCAAAAGTCCCCCCCACAAGAGAGAAGCAAAAAGGAGACAATGTTGTCCCCCCCCTCCCCCTCCCCAAAATGTAGAATGCTCATCAGTGATAGCCACTCCAATGTAGAAGTTGATCCATGACTGCTAAATATTGTTCCTCCCCTTTGGAAGAAACAATGTCATAGGTACATATGAGATGCTTCTCCAATGTGTAGAAAGAATCCCAAGGATGAATGGTGTCTCTAAAACCTGCAAAAGTGTTCCTATGTCGATACTGATTGTTGCCCCTTCCAATATTGCTAAAGAGAACAATCTCAGATCTAGCAAGGATGGATGTAGAACATATTCCAAAGAACCATGTGTCTCCTCAAATGATAAAGAGACATCCTACAATTATTGTACATAAGGATCCACAATCATATCAACCTGGTAAGACTAATCATGTAAACAATGGACAAGAGGGTTAGAGTGAGCCCTCGCAACAAATGAAGAAGGATCTTCTTCATCAAAGAGAAAATGTATATCATCAATGATGTCTCCCAAATCTACTATGTATGACTCCACAAACAAACCTAAAATATTTTCTATATAGTCATCCCCTAATGTTGGAGTTGGAAGACAAGGTGTACCCAACTGTACTAAGTTGTACAGACCTATCACTGTAGTAATGTATACATGTGGAATATGCTGATGTTGTGACCTTTTTCTACATCTATCAATAGGATCCCACATATTTTAATTTTTTGAATCACTATCACTATTGTCACTATTAGTTTCCACAATGTATGAAGTATGGAGAGGATTAGAGGATAAGCTAGGTAAACTTTCCTCAAAATGAACATTCATCCCTATGAAGATCTAATGTGTTTCAGGATCCATAGATCTATATGCCTTAACAATGTCTTCATATCCGATGAAAGTACAAGGCATTGGTGGTGGTTCCTTGCATTCCCTTGAAGATATGTATGCCCATGCTGGACAACCAAAAACTTTGAAGCACTTCACAACTAGTTTTCACCATGCCTCAAAAGGAGTCTTTCCATCTAGGACATTGTGAGGAGAGCTATTAAGTATGTAATTGGTACTACTTATAGCTTAGACTTCAAGTGATGGATAAAGAGACTTGGTTTGAATCATGCAACTTGCCATTGACTTAAGAGTTCTAATCCTCATTGCTGCAACATTTGTCTTTGTGAACTGAATGCTACTAGATTTTGAAGATGAATACCCTCAAGTTCACAAAAGTCTCTAAGTCTTGAGTTCACATATCTACTTTCATTGTCCATACAAAGAACCTTCATGGCTTTCCTTGATTACTTTTTAGCATGACTCTCGAAGGCTAGAAATGTATCAAACACTTCATTCTTGTGATCAAGAAAGTAGACCTGTGTAGCATGAAAAGTCATCAATGAAAGTGAGCATATAGCAACCCTTGCTAACTGATGTTACTGCAAAAGGACTTGATAGAATTGTGTGAACCAACTCAAGAAAAACTAATGCTCTCAAAGACTTCCATTTATCAATCTTCTCTTCTAGATGCATATCCATAGAATAATTTGAACATTAACCATTAGAAAAGTTGATTGTAGGTAGACCTTTGACCATATTGTTTCAGAAAAGTTGATGAAGATAGTGGAAGGAAAGATGTCCATACCGCTCATGCCATAATTTACTTTGTGATTGAGATTTTGTCAACAAGGCATGTGAAGGAGACTTAGGCACAAAGTGGGAGAAGGAATACAATCTTGTGTTATGATTGGCTTTACCCACTGCAAGCACTGAATCATCTTTAAGATTGTGCACCATTACTGAATTAGGAAGGAACTCAACTTTATTGTCATCTCCATAGTGAGTGATTTGGTAGATTAAAACAAGATTAGAGCTAAGGTTGGGAACATAGAGAACTTCTTTGAACTCTCCATTTTCCATCTCAATTTGTCCTTTCCCTTCAACTTCCATTTTTGTATTATCCCCTACAAATATGTGAGGTACCTTAGAATGCTTCAATGAAGAAAAATATCCTTTTGAAGAACCCATATGATATGAGGCACTTGAGTCAACAATCCATTCCCCTAAAGAACTTGAACCATCCATAAGTGCTTGCCCTTTTCCCTTTGAAGTGGGTGGAGTTGAATTCTTGGAAGCATTTGGCACATTGATTTTGTTCTTCTGAAGTAAGTTTTCTAACTCATCTATTCTCTTAGTCTTGCAATGATGCTCATCATGATTTGGTTTCTTGCAATATGCACAAAATAGTTTGTCCTTCTTGTTGTTATTTCCTTTCTTGTTGGAAGAAGAACTGCCTTATTGTGAGGAGGTAGATTGTTGTGTCTCTAATTTTGATTTTTGCTTCCACTACTTTTTCTTATTGTTGGTAAAATGTTTGCCTTGTTGATTTGATTGGTTCTCATTAGTAGCCACCAATGCTTTGGTCTTTGATGACTTGAGAATTCCCATATCAATCAACTTGGATTGTTCCAACATCAACATTTTTGCAAATGCATCAACTAAAGGCTTAGTGAAGGCACTTCCCATGGTCAACCTATGAGTGTTGTAACTTGAAAAAAAAGATGCATACTCTAAAGGTAGTCTCTTCAAGATGTGATGCATCAATCTATCATCCTTCATGGGATTACCACAATCTTTAAGTAGAGCTCTCAATTCATTGGATTTGTTGACATAGTCTTGAATTGTGTCAAAATTCTTAGGATCCAATAGAAGTAGGTCATCCTCAATTTGGAATCCCTTTTCCTCATCCACCTTACCATACAACCCTTCAAGTTTGTCCCAAGTAGCCTTGGCTTCTTTAAAGCTAGAAATGTGGAAGAAGAAATCTCTATGAACACAACTCTGAATGATTTCGAAAGCCTGATTGTCTTTAACTTGTCAATCAACTAGTGTTGTAGCATCAATAGGTTTTGTAATTGTACCATCAACATAGAGATTTAAAACTTTTTCCATTAATCTACTCCATACAATATCTTTCCATGTAGTATAATTGTGTGAAGTTAGAAGTGGAGTTTTAAGTGAACCCATGATGCAAAGAATTAAAAGAGCACAAGAGAGAAAAAGAGACATAAGAACACAAGACACACCCCCCTATTCACTTAATCAAAGAACCCCAACCCCCCCCCCCCCCCCCGAACAAAAAAAATGATGCTTTTGGCACTTTATATGTAGTGTGTGTACAGTAGGCCACTTGTCAAAATGGACAAGAATGGGCTTCTAATTTTGTTGTTTATAACTACCTTTTGAGCTTCAAATCTGGTACTAAGCATTGTAGCTCGGATGTACAACAATTTTGAAAAGTAATCAAAGCAATACAATGCAAAAAATGACCTAATTTTGAAAGTGATATTTATGTCCACAGAAGCTGATTATTTGATTCCAAATCTGGAAAGTAGATAAAAAATTAAGCACTTTCAAAAAATGGAACCTAAAAATGTGTCCAGATAAGCCTGTACAGAGTGTTTGAAGTTGCAAAATGCAGGATTAGATAGGTATAGTCACCAAAAAATGTAATTTCTGACAAATTTGTGCACCAAAATGAGAAAATAACAGCACCATTAAAAATTTCAAGAAATTATACACAAAATTAAAAAAATTGCATCTAATTTGCAGTTTGGATGACTGAGTTATGGCCTCTCAAAGTCAGATGGTCAAATCAAAATTGAATCTGGAGAGGGGTATATGCAGCAAACTATGAGGTTAAATTTGATGGTCAAACAATTGTTGTGGCAGTGTATTATGGACTGAAGATGATGGTCAAATGACCATCAATTTTAACATAGTGAAAAGGCAACATCAGCAAAATATCCCTCATTGCTGATGCGACAGGTGATGTCGATTGTATGGATGAGACACATGGATCTGACATAGCATACATATTGCTAAGTGTGCAAGGTACAGAAAATTTGACTGCATCATCGAGTTCTACTGATGTGTATGCTAAGGTGTCATGTTGTGAAGATGACACATGGCGGTCTGGGATAGTCACTACATGGTGAGCTATTTTAAATCTTGAAAGTTGCCAATGCTAGTGAAGGAAGACACAAGGAAGGGTTTGGGCAGATGGCAGAGGCCAAAAGATGGAGTTTGAGTTTCGACAGTCAGCAGGTGAAAGAGTGCGATGCCAAAAAGACAAAAACACGGGTCAATCAGTAGACACCGCCAGTAGTGGGAGGGCTTATATGACCGGGAAAGAGTGCTAGTGGGTGGAGAATTTGGTTCCACATCTGCTATGTGGATGTATACAGAGCGTGTAAAAAGAAAGTCCTGCACTAAGCAAAGAAAGTTGAAAATGCCACCGTGTGTGAGGAGCTCACCAGGGGTAGGCTTGGTCGCTGATAGAATATTTAGTGATGCCAATGGAATATGTAGCTAAATGTGTCAAGCCATCAGTATAACAAGGAAGATGTTGTGGTGGTCTTGGCATTAGAAAAATTAGACATCTCAACAATGCCCTGTTGGCCAAGCAGATATGGCACATTTTTTTAGAGCTCAAGAGAATGGAGGGACATAATGGTGGAGAAATATCTAAGAAGGCAGTCCCTCAGTTTTTTGCTTAGTGAGGCTAAGATTCCACAAGGATCTTACATATGGAATGGGATTCTAAAGGCAAAATTTTTGGCCAAGTCTAAGGAAAAATGGAAAGTAGGCAATGGGGAAAACATCTTTTTCTGGCAGGATAATTGGCTTTGCCAAGGACCTCTTATTAACCACCCTAACTATGGGAGATGGGAAAAAATTTGTATAAGAAGACTTGGTCTGAAAGTTAGGGACTACAGAATTGGTCAAGGATGGCAAGATTTGTCCCTAGTCTCCTAGGACCTTAAACCTTTGATGATTACTTTGAATGCAATGATCCTTAATAACAAGAGGGATGAAGTTATTTGGGGAGACAACTCAAATGGGCAATACTGTATTGCTTTAGGTTACTTCTCGATATGGGAAAGAATGGAGAAACCCCTCTAGGCTAAGGCTTGGATTCCTGGTCTTACCCCAAAAATTAACATATTCTTTTGGCTACTTCTCCAAGAAAAAATTCTTACCTTGGATAACTTGGTAAAGAGAGGTCAGATTATCCCTGACAGGTGTAGCCTTTGTAAGCAAGACTTGGAGATAGTTAACCACCTCTTTATTCATTGTCCCTACTCTTCTAAGGTCTAGAATCTTTTGACCAAGGACTATGGGGTCAGTTGGTGCATCCTGGAAAACATCTAGGAGTTCTTTGGACAATGGAATAGTGTGCATATCAGAATGAAGACTCAGATGTTATGCTCCTAGTCTCTACCGCATTTCTGTTGGAGAATATGGAAAGAGTGAAATAATTGTATCTTCAGAGACAGGGAATCCCCTACTTTTGTTATTGTTGATAAAATAGAAGGATCAATGAAGGAGAATTTTGTAATTAGAAAGGGAGGAGATATAGAAAAAGGAGGAGACAGTATAGAAAAGAAAAAGGATAGGGATAGGAAAAGATAGGAGGCTAGGTAGCTTTTTCCCCCTGAAGACTGGCATAAGCCAACTTCGACGGGGTAGCCAAAGGGAATTCTGTCCTACTCGCTGTGGAGGAATTATTAGAAATAGTCATGGGGGCAGTGTTGTGGCTTTTTCTTATCCTCTTGGGACTCAGTTGAACCATTTTGTTGAGGCCAATGTAACTTGTCACATTGTTAAACTAGCTCTGGCTTCTGGGATTAAGAACCTTTGGCTAGAGGGGGATTCTTTAAATATTATTAATTGTTTAAATGGTCAATCATTGCCCTCTTGGACTATTACAAATGTGGTGGAGGAGACAAAATCTAACCTGGGAAAATTTTAAAAGGTTCATATAAGCTATGTGTACAAGGAGGCCAACAATGATGGGTCTCCAATTCTTGACTAGGGATCTAACCCTAGTTTTAAGGAGCAACTTAATGACCTCTCTATTAAAAATGCTACACAGGGAACAAAATTCAAAGGCATCATTATAAAATAGAAAAATCTCTGCTCTAATCCATTCTATATTATCTTTATAAAATTTGATAGATAGCTCATCTAGTCCTAGAGATTTGTCATTAGCCATAGCTTTGATAGCCTCCTAAATCTCCTCCAAAGAGATTCTTCTATTAAGATTATCACTTTCAATTTTAGAGAGCTTCTTAGGGATCATTTTCAAGTAATCTTTCAACTCTTTATGCTGATATTGACCAAACTCTGAAGAGAACAATTCAGAATAGAAATTGACAAAAAGCTTCCTTAATATCTTTTGGGTCATTTTTTTTGCCACCCTCCACCTGAATATCTACTATCCTTTCTATCTTTTTCTTAGCCTTAATGATTTAAAAAAAAATCTTGATCCTATATCTCCCTCTCTTAGCCAATTTATTTTTGCCCGAATCCTTTGGCCTTGGATCTTATATCTATGAAGAAACCTAATTGATGCTTAATGTAAACCATGTCATTTAGAAGCAATGGCTCATCTAGTTTATTCTGGATAGAAAATTCTGCTTCATTTAATTTTATTTAAAGGTCATTCTCTTCTTCATTTCTATCCTTGGCTATTTTTTTCCTAATAATCTGATAATTTTTTTTCCAGGATTCCACTAGTTGGCACCATTGTTTAATTGGCCTTAAAGACTGATTACACATTTTTAACAAGAATGCCACCATTCTAATAGCCTTTTTATTATCAAAGTCCTTGAGTAATGATATATTCAACTTAAATACTTTGCATTTATTACTCTTACTATTAATAATTTCATCCTTATTAATCAAAATCCTTATAGAAATAGGAGAATGATTTGACATTGCAGTAGGTGACATAGTTATTGGAGAATGACCCTATTCAGTCTAAAATGATAAAAAAGAAGATTTATAGTAAACCCTATCCAATCTGTAGTAGACTTTGTTCTGTGCTCCTTGATTATTACACCAAGTGAACCAAATGTCTTTGAAATTCCCCCTGTTATTTTCTAGAGGGTCAATCAAATTAAAACATCTTTTGAATTTTAACCAGAAGTATTGTTCATTACCTTTCCAAGAATGTTTCAATCCACGTTGTTTATCACATTTGGCTTCCACCATGTTAAAGTCCCTTGTAAAAATCCAGTATGCTTTAGGAAATTTAGATGAACACCAATCTCATAACATAAATCTTTCTCTATAATCATTTGGGGCACATATATTGTATATCCCAGTTATCTCCTCCTCATGTTTAAATGTCACCCAAAGTGCTCTTTGATATGTGAGCTACCATGTTGCAAGATGGAGTCAGCCCAATTGAGACGAATCAAAATGATAGTGTGAAAAATTAGAAACTTGAAGTATAATTACAATACAAAAATTTTCATATTAGATGATTCTATTTGGTGGGTTATATGTAGGTCAAAAAAGAAAACCTATTTCAATGTTTACACTCTAGATATCTTTTGACATCATTTTTTATTTTTCTCTAATTAGTTCTTTTACCACATAATGCATTATTTAAATGAATAATAATATAGTGCTGGAAGCTTTGTGACTATTTGAATTGGTTGATCTTTTAACTTTGGTAGGTTGATCTAAAATTTATAATGTGTGAAGAAAAAAAAAATACTATCAAGAAGAAGTATTTACCCTAGATTTAAAGGTACTATTGATATTACCATAAACATAATAAGCATATTTGATATCTACCTTAAATCTTGTAGGGACCATTACTTTTCAATATTAATTTTATCTAAAGTGTTGTTAATTCTTGGTCCTTGATCTAAAGAACATGGTCATTAACTTGAAAAAAAATTAAAATAACACATTATGTGTGTTGAATTGACTATCTCTTTGTAATACCCCAAAATTGGCACATTGCCATGTTAACCAATTCTGGTCTATTCAATCATTCCTAAGTCCTATTTTGGTAAACAATTCTGATTCTAATACTCGCTACTTGACCTAAGTGTCAAATGTAGAAAACCCTAATCAACATTAATCACACTCTTTATTTAATTCCAAAAGTATTGACTTAAATTAGCTACATTAAACCTATTTATTAAATTAAATTTAATTGTAAGTGTTAATACTTTAATTAAATTAAATTACTTCTCTAGCTAATAATGCAAAGGAATTAAATCTATTTAATTTAATAATGTCCTCATTTTACTTATTGAATTTAGTTATTCAATTAATTAAATTTTATGCATTTATGAGGTCATATTTTACTTTATTAAATTAAATAATCTCTCCAAATCTTCTCTTCAGTTCTAAAACGGAAATTCTAGCTGAACTATCTCTCAAATTGGAATTAACTTAGTTAACTTATTCTCACACTCATGTGAAACTCAATTAACTCTTCATTACACTTAGATCTAAAACAATTAACTTCACCTATACAAGGAAGTTTCCATTTCAACTAAATCTCATATTCAATCTCAACCATTCATTTTAATTGATCTCGACCATTGATCAATCCTAGGATTCTATTTAAGGAGCTTTCAATTCCTCATGATGGAGGTTGAATTAAAATTGTATCAAATTACTGTCGGAATAGATACTCAATTTCTTAATACTTTCATAGCTTTTATAATTGCTTAGTCTTCATATTATTAGATCAAAATGTACTCATATAGCTTAATTTTCTTTCCTTGTTATTAGATGAAAATGCATGTTCATCTAGATCAATTGCACTCTCATATGCTACATAAATCCTTTGTACTAGGGGTTTGGTTGCCCGCTTCTTGTTCTAGGAGCAAAGGCAAAATCCTTCTAGTTAGAAGGCAATAGGTTGCACTTTTGGGTAACTTGGATAAATAATTCAATGTTTATTCTAGGATGATCTATCAAGTAAAGACCGTGTTGAAGTGTATGTGAGCATTTGAGGCCCACATTTCACATATATAATTTTGGCACCCACTATGGGGCAGAAAAATCAATTTTTCTAGCCTCAATCATTCTATTTTCTACATTTTAGATGATACTGTCACATTCCTCTGTATTGTTTTCTAGATTTTCATGTGAGAAATATCATTTTTGTGCAAATAACTAAAGATTTTTCCTCTTCCCTTGCACTTCCTCAAGAAAAAAAGTGCATAAGTGCATAGTTTCTCCCGTAGTGCACATCATTTTCTTGCACGGGCCTGTGTAGGATTTCGAGCAAAATTTTGCAACAACACATGCAAAATACAGTTTTCCAAATTTTTGTTTATCATTATGTTTGACTAACAGTTTTCTCTGAAGCATTTTCTTTTGGATTTCTATTTTTTAATAGTGGTTTGCAGGACGCTTAATGAAGACACCTTTATCTAAACACTTCAAACATATACTGACTGTGTAATTATAGGATGCTTGTTAAAAATATGCATGTTGAAGACTTATTTCAAAACCACTCAAAATGTCATGTATTTCTTTTTCTTTTCACACATATTATAATTAGGACTTGTGAACTTCGTAGGGTGCAAGACATGGGAATAGGGGAGTATGCTCTTTACCACTTGGAAGTGATGCCCAAGAGTAAATAAAAAAACTACAAACCTCTGAAAGATGGTACCTAAGGGAGGCAAGCAAGTTAGTGGTTCTCCTATATGGTCCTTTTCTATGAAGGGATAATGATTTCCTTTTAGGGAATCAAAATCTTGATGAAGGACGAGTTGGGATCTATTAAGCTAACTTGGTGATTAACATGTCTTGTGTGTTTGGGAAAGGTGATAAGGTAGAGGAGTATGCTCTTTCCCCTTGAGGGAAATCAAAAACTTGGACCCTTAGATCTAAACCACTAGTCTGAGTCAACCCTTAGAGGGCATGCCAGAGAGATCCAACCTCTGGGAATGACCCAAGTGAGCACACTCCTTTTGATGAAGATTCCAAATCACTATAATAAAGAAGATTTGTAGGGTGAAAGACTCCAAAGCCATGTTAATTTCTTCCTCTTAATTATTGATATCACGTATCAAGAGGAGGCTCTGTCTGTTGCACTAGCCAATACTGGCCCTAGTCTTGCTAGTCAAATGTGTGCACTTTAAGATGCTAGTGTAGGCTGTTGGTCTCAACTTCACTTGTGAAACCATCAGGGATTAATATGAATGGAAGCCAAGTAAAAAATTCTTAGTTAGTTGCTACCTGATTCACCTCCAAAAGGGGGCATAATCTTTGTGCAAAGAGGGGGAATAATCTCTACTATAGAACTCATCATAGTCATGTACCTGGGTGTTGGAAGGTGGTATATGCACTTGACCCTTGCTACAAGGGTGTTCATTTAGTTTATATGTTAGTCAACCCTTTGAATACACCAAAAACATGGGCACCCTCTAGTGGGCTGACACGACTGTGTGAGGTGTGCGCATGTACATAAGTTGTGTGACAAAGGTTTTGCCTCCTCTACCATTTTTGGTCACAGGGATAAAGGATGTTTGTTATTGAGTCTTTAAAGTTGTCCAAACCTATAAAAAAAAAAAAGGTCAAGACTCCCCCATCCCTCCAAGTTTCTTTGTCCTAGATTGGATTGTTTGCGACTACTACTTGCTTCTCGTGTCTATTTGAAAACAAACTATCTCTTTGAAAACACAATGCTATCAAAAACTTGAAAACCATCTTGCTACCTATCTAAAATCTATAAAATAATCAACAATCTATCCAGAACCTTCTACAAGTTGGAAAATCTCTTCAAAATTCTATCTTAGTTGTTAGTCTGGTCCCCTTTCTCGTGCCTACTTTTGCAAAATTTCATGTGAGAACCTTTTAGTCAACATTTCTTCAAGCAGCCCTATCCATGTATTTGTGTGGTCCTATACAAATCTCTATGTGAGATCTTGCAAATATTCCCTATTTTTGTCAAAACTTGTCCTTTTTTCAATTTCTCAAGTCCTCGCACAACCTTGAGCAAGTCGTCGTGCGAGGAAACTGGTTCAAATTTTCTATTTTAGATCTTTACCTGGTTTTTTGTGTTTTCTCACACAGTTCCTTGAGAATCTTCACACAAGATCTTGTCCTCAAAATTGTTGAATTGTTCTATCAGAGCTATCTACACTCTAAGTGTGATCTGTATTTGACACATTTTACTACTTTTCTGTCTACAAATAGTGTCAAATAGTGGCATCTTGCTCAGCTAATAACTTGTGACCTATACACAAACTAGTCTCATCTCTTAGTTATCTTGTCCTTGTCCTTTCATGTTTGTTATACTTTGTGTTGCAATAGTCATAATCTTTGGCTATTATACCCATTACTTAGATGACTTGTACCTTAGTATACATCACTCTTATCCTACTTTTTGAGACTACATTTTAGTGTGGTTCTTGTCTGGGCTTTCACTTTTTGTCCTTGTTTATGACTGTACAACAAGAAGCAAAAATGTGTTTTATCCCCTTATACTTAGACAAGGTAGAACTAGAGGTCGTAATAATAGCAGAGGTCATTTTTTAGTTTATACATGGTCTATGTTTAGTTCATCTAGTGAGGAGTCTTCATGATCTCCTTCACCTATTAGATCATATCTAGTTAGAGAACATTCTCTATTAACTTACAACAAACCAGGAACCCCTTGTATCAAGAGGATCTTGAAACTAGCAAAGGTCATACATCTCCAAACAACACAACTAAACTCTTATTCAAACAAACTTTCCAACCAAAACACACTTAAACTTATCACATTCCTACAATGGCTGATCAAGAAACTGAACATGGAGAACATATTATAGACCAAGATCAACATAGGAATGAATGACATAAGTAATGTCTCTTTACAAATGAGAATGAAGAAGAGGTAGAAATACTCCCTAAACATATCAAAAAATGTTGTAAGGACAAAAAATTCCAAAAGGTCATGGAAATCTTGCTTAAAAAAGATAAAGAGAAATACTTTCTCAAACTTGCCCAAGAGGGAGCCAAGCTACCTCATCAATTTGACATTGAAACTATCATTACACTTGACGAGGAAATTGAAACTTTCAAATTTCAAAAACAACTGAAGATCATGCAAGAGTAGTTAGCCCAAATGATGCATGATAAAGAAAAACCTACAAAAAAATACATCTTAGACACTTTTTGTTCATTTCTTTTTGACAAGAGTATAGACATGCCTCATTTTTTGAGAGGAGTTGAGTTACCTAAGTACATTAAATACTTTGGAACTACTGATCCCCAAGATCATTTGCAAGAATTTGGTGCCTTATCTATAGAATTTATGCACAATTAGGCATATCTCATGTGTTTATTCCCAAGAAGTCTAGGTGGTCAGGCTATGGGGTGGGTTTTACAATTACCTACTAGTATCAAAAAAATAGATGAGATTGCTAACTTGTTTGTCCAATAGTACTCTCACAACATAGAAAACCTCGTTAACATTCGAGACTTGTGCAACCTTAAATAGAAAGTTGGGAAACCTTTCCTCACATTCCTTTAGAGATGGAGACAACTTTACACCAAATATTCATCCAAAATCCTGAAAACAGAGAAAATTGATATCTTTATGGACAATCTCCTACTTGATTTTGGGTATAGAGTTCAACTTCAAGGTCCACATACCATGAAGACATGGTTACACAAGCTATCTAGATAAAGGAATTCATGGTCAAAAAGGGTGAAATAACCCTTCATAAAGACACTAAACAAGTGTCAAATTCTAATAAGGACAAATCCAAGTATGTGAACAAAAATTGAGAGGTTGTGCATCATGGAGTTGTTGACAACATTACTCCTAAACCTGCTAAGGAAACTTTCAATCGTATAGATAATCTCAAAGCATCCAAGAATGTTGAGAAACCTCCTTCTGACAACAAGACATCTAGAAACAAACTGAGGAACTCATCTTGGGTGACATGCCCTAAACAAGAATTTACACCTCTTTTGTGAACCTTTGGATGTGGTCTACAAGACCTTGCTGTAAAACAAGCTCATTTCTCCATCGGACAACTCTCGACCTTATAATCCACAACCGCAACCACTATGGTGGAATAAAACTACATTTTGTGAATATCACCAAAACAAAGGTCACAAAACTAGTAACTGTATCAACCTACATCATAAAATTCAAGACTTAATTGACAATGGTGACATTGTTGTAGATGGACATAACAAGAACTCGGATCATAAGGCTTTCAAAGAGCCATTCCCTCACTATGAAAAGGGAGAAAACTTGAAACAAAAATCTCATAACAAGATCAACTATATATACTCTAAGGATGATGATGGGATAGTCTACATGGTCGAATGAGTGGGTGTTAAGTATTGTGATGTTATCGCCATCAAGGGAAAATAAGATAAAACTAAACCTAAGACACCATTTGTTTTAAGAGGTCCTTCTTCCAAAACATCTGACAATAAATCATCACAAACTTGTGCCAACACTGTTACATGTTCTTGTGCCAAGTTAGTACTCAAAGGCCCTATGCCTTCTACTCCTGAGTTAGAACAACACAAAGAAAAACCTCTTGCTGATCCATCTAGAAAAGGAACAAAACTTGTAGCAACTTTTGTGGCTACTAGCTACAATATCCTCGATCAATTACAATGAAAAGTTGCTCAAATTATGATCTTTAAATTGCTCAAAATATCTCCTTCTAATAGGTAAATTCTTGACAAAGCCCTCACTAAGGAAAACATCCCTCAAGATCTTGATCTTGAGAGGTTCCAATCTATGGTAGGTCATCTGACCTTACCTTAATAGATGTCCTTCTCTGAGGAGGATGACAATTCATTGAGTCATCTACATAATCAACCTCAACACATCGAGGTCATGATACACCAAAAATGTGTCTGACATGTACTTATTGATAATGGAGCTAGTTTAAATATTGTCTCTACTGCTCTGTTTGGACAATTAGACTATTTTGAAGATTTCATTGACCCTTTTTGCAAGATAACTATCAAAGCATATGATGAAGTCAAGCACAAATCCTTGGGTCTTGTGGTGTTACCTCTCTAGGTTGGTCGTATCAAAAGGGATGTCACTTGTCAAGTCCTAGACATTCCCTTAGCTTACAACATTCTACTAAGAAGTCCATGGATACATGAGATGGGAGTTGTACCTTCCACTTACTATCAATGTGTAAAGTCCCCATTTCACAACTCTAAAGTCACCATACCTACAAGTACTAGCTATACTTATAACATGCTAAAACCTACTAAAAAATTCATACCTACTAATAGGGAGTCTATAGACTATCATGATAACAAGCTAAAGAAAATTGAATAGTCACTCAAGATGAAAGAAACTGGAATGGGTGAATATCACATAGAACTAGTTTTGTCTCTAACATCTCTTCCTGAATCTCCTTGTCATTATGGGAGACCATCTGAAGAAAAGAGACCTTTTGTATTGACACCTCAAACCAAGTATAATGGTACATTTTTCAAAGCTACCATCCCTCTCAAGGAGGAAAGTGAAAACAAAGCTATTGTTGGATGGATCTACAAAGAAGAAAATCTAGTTGACCTCACAGAATAGTCTTGTGAAATTACTCCTGAAAAGTATGGTCCAGGTCTTAAACTCATGAAACACTTAGGCTACAAGGGAACTAGTCCTATTGGATGAAACAAAAATGGTCTAATTAATTTTGTCAAAGTGATAACTAGGAGGAATTGAGATACATCTAGTCTTGGTTTCAAGAAGATCCCCTTTCATCTAGGAATTAATAAATATGTACTAGAACTTGAGAATTCATATGAAAAAGAGTCACAAGCTGAGTCTGATGACCATGAATACTATGTTGACAATAAGAATACTTATCCTTATCCCATTCCTAATGATCTTGCTAAATTCTTTGTTGAACCTGATGATTTTGTACCACATGTAAACACTATGGATGGTGATAGTGTTTCCTTTGATGATACTACTGATTCTCAATAGGAATAAGGAGAGTCTAGTCATGCTTTACACATTGAGTATCTTTGTAAAAATCTATAGGATGAAAGAGAGTTTGTCCCTATCATTATTGGGGAATTTTATAGTTTGTCACCATGTAGCATAGATTCTTGAGAATATGAATTTGACTCTCTCTCAGAAGCAACTACATAAAAAGACATAGATCAAGTTCATGTTTATTAAAATCTCGTCGAAGTTGGTGAAGCATCTAGGGTTAGGTCAGATAAGTCTTATCCAACTAGTGTCATTGAGTCTTCAATTAATAATGTTAGAATTTAGTGGCATTGAACACACTTGTGGATGAAATCGCTCTAGGTATCAAATTGCTTGTCCAAGCATTTGATGATTATACTATGAATGCTATCAAATATGCTACTTCTCTTTCACTCACCTATCTCGAGCTCACAAATTGGAATTATAATACATCTAGTGAAGTCCCTACATTCCAAAATGACTATGCTCTTGCTTTTTACTTAAACACTATTAAATTTGTAATGTCTTTCACCAAAAAATAAAGCATCAACATGTATCCAAGGGTGAAAACCTCTCTGAGGCACCTACAAATGAGATATTTGATGCACTTCCTAGTCATTTTAGGAAAGATCATCAGTGTTGATAGATCTAGCACAACCAATCAACTTGGGAACAAAAGAACATGCTCAAATGATACATCTTGCATAGTCACTATCTCCAAAATAAAAAGAGGAATTCATTACATTCTCTCAAGAGAAAATGATAAAATTTGTGTGGACATACTTAGACATGCCAGGATTAGATCCTGATCTCATAATGCATCACTTGTCTATCGCACTAGGAGTTAAACCAATCAAACAAAAACTTAGCAAAATGCATCCTCATGTTGCATTGCTTGTCAAAGATGAGTTGGAAAAGCTTTTGAAAGTTGGTTTCATCTGAGCTATTGATTATGTTGAATGGATATCAAACATTGTTCTAGTCTCCAAACATGATAAATCTATTTGAATCTGTACAGATTTCTGAGATCTAAATTTAGCATGTCCAAAGGATGATTTTTCACTCCCTAAAATTGATATGACAGTGGGCATGATAGTAGGATATGAAATGTACTCACTCATGGATGGATTTTTTGGTTATAATTAGATCAAAATTGTGCAACAAGATTAGGAAAAGATTGTTTTCACCTATGCATGGGGAACTTTCTGTTGGAACGTGATGCCATTTGGCTTGAAAAATGCTTGTGCTACATATCAAAGGGTAGTTACTATAATTTTTCATGACATGATGCATAAAATAATGGAAGAATATGTTGGTGATACCTTGGATAAGAGAAAAAAATGCAATACTCACCTTCAAGATTTGGGACCTATCCTAGATCACATGGATAAATTCAGTCTGAGACTTAATCCCAAGAAATGTGCATTTGGTGTAAAATCTGGGAAACTACTTGGCTACATTGTGCCTATAAAAGGAACTGAGGTTGATCCAAATAAAGTTCAAGCAATCATGGACATGCCTTCACCTCATAATATTAGTCAGATGAAAGGCCTATAAGAAAGACTTCAATCCATTCATAGATTCATCTCATAGCTGGTGGATAGGTCACAACCTTTTACCAAGACTCTGCATAAAGGTGTGAAATACAACTGGAGCCAAGGAAGTAAACAAAGCTTAACATAGATAAATAAATATTTCTCTAATCCACTGATCTTGATGCCTCTCATCTATGGGAAGCTTCTCATTTTATACATCTTAGCAATAGAGACATCTTTAGGTATTTTAATAGCATAAGAGGATAATGATAAAAAGGAAAGAGCTATATACTATTTGAGTCACACATTGATCTCTTATGAAATGAATTAAAATATCATTAAGAAGGCTTGCTTGGCAGTCATCTTTGCTTCCCAAAAGTTGAGACACTACATGCTCACTCATACTACACAACTGGTTGCTAAAATTGATCCATTGAAGTACTTACTTAGTAAGGCAAATCTAACAGAAAGGTTGGATAAGTGGGTGATGATACTAGGTGAGTTTAACATTCAATATGTTGAATGAAAGGCTATCAAAGGGCAAGTTATTGCTGATCAGGGCCCGATTTGCAAATTTGGTATGATCATTTATTAGATCTCCAAATTTATTTTTCAGATCGATATTTTTTCTCTGTAATTTTTTGCCATTTTTGGAGCAATTTTTCAAAATTTTTTTAGGCCATCAAGGCCTACAGAGAATTTTTTTTGCAGGAACTGGGTGGTGAAATCCCAGCCCCCACAGGATATTCCATAAAATATTCCATTTCGACATCAATAGTTTGGCCACAACACACTACGAATCTGATGATAACATTCTGACACCAACCCACATTTATCTTTGGTAGCCTCATTTTCTTCAAACCCGCGAGCCTTTTCTTTTAAATAGCATGAAGACAAAAATTTGCATGCATGTGGGATATTATTCCCACCCCTCACTAGAAATATTCAGTGAAAACTGTGTTTCCACATCCACCTTCACCGTAAAACTATCCACCAACAATCAATTTAAAGTTCCTGATTGCCAAACAACATCCACTAGTGACTTAGAGATCTCACCGGCACTTTTCAAAATCTTCTCACCGACAAATTTATCCTAGCCATTTTTTCACCCCCACTGGCCAAATTTTTGACATTAACTTTTGGCCCCTCTATGTTTTTTGGCACAGACAAACTCTACGATGTCAGTTTCCACGTGGACTCTTCTACGTGCCATCGTAGGGCCATGACATGTGTCGCCACATCAGGTAGACGGTTCAACACTGCCACAAAAATGGTGATAGTAGAGAATGTGTGGGGTCATGTCAACCTACACATTAGACCTTTGTGTTAGCTTTTGACAACTCATCATAGACCGTACGATCTGTATCGTATGACCCTTCCATGTCACCTAGGCGACCCATTTTTTGCTGACATCAGCCAATCACAAGCTTAAAATTGACAGCCATTTGATTGTCATCTATAGCCTAGAATACATAGTTGTGACAATCATTTGACCATCAAATTAACCTTAGTTTTTTTCCAGACCCCTCTTCAGATTCAATTTTGATTTGACAGTCCAACTTTGAGAGGCCATAACTTAGTCATTCAGACTCCAAATCAGGTGTGATGTTTTTTGATTTTGGGTAGAATTTCTTGAAATTTTTAGTGGTGCTATTATTTTTTGGTTTTGGTGCACAGTTTTGTCAAAAATTGCATTTTTTGGTGACTATACTTGTCCAATTCTACATTTTGCAACTTCAAATGCTCCGTACAAGCTCATCTGAATACATTTTCAGGTTCTATTTTTTTTTGAAAGTGCTTAATTTTTTGTCTACTTTCCAAATCTATAATCAGATTATAGGCTTTTGTGTGGACAAAAATATCACTTTCAGAATTAGGTCCTTTTTTGCATTGCATTGCTTTGATTACTCTTCAAAATTGTTGTACATCTGAGCTATAGTGCTTAGTACCAGATTTGAACTGCAAAAGGCAGTTCTAAAACAACAAAATTAGAAGTCCACTTTGTCCGTTTTGACAAGTGGCCTATTGTAAACACCCTACATATAAAGTGTCAAAAGCATCATTTTTTTTTGGGGTGAGGGGGGGGGGGCAAGGTTCTTTGATTGAGTGAATAGGGGTGTGTGTCTTATGTTCTTGTGTCTCTCTTTCTTTTGTGCTCTTTTAATTTTTTGCATCATGGGTTCACCTAAAACTCCACTTCTAACTTCACACAATTATACTACATGGAAAGATATTGTATGGAGTAGATTAATGGAAAAAGGTTAAAATCTATATGTTGATGCTAAAATTACCAAACTCGCTGATGCTGCAACACTAGTTGATTGGTAAATTAAAGACAATCAAGCTTTGGTAATTATTCAGAGTTGTGTTCATAGAGATCTCTTCTTGCACATTTCCAACTTTAAGGAAGCCAAGGCTTCTTGGGACAAACTTGAAGGGTTGTATCGTAAGGTGGATGAGGAAAAAGGATTTCGAATTGAGGATGACCTACTTTTATTGGATCCTAAGAATTTTGACACAAATCAAGACTATATCAACAAAGCCAATGAATTGAGAGCACTACTTATAGATTGTTGTAATCCCATGAAGGATGATATAGTGATTCATCACATCTTTTGATAGATTGATTCATTTGATGATAGATTGATTCATCACATTATATGGGTTCTTCCAAAGGACATTTTTCTTCATTGAAGCAGTCTAAGGTACCTCACATATTTATAGGGGAGGATACAAAAATAGAAGTTGAAGGGAAAGGAAAAGTGGAGATGGAAAATGGAGAGTTCAAAGAAGTTCTCTATGTTCCCAAGCTTAGCTCTAATCTCCTTTCAATTTACCAAATCACTCACTATGGAGATGGCAATAAAGTTGAGTTCCTTCTTGATTTAGTAATGGTGCACAATCTTAAAGATGATTCATTGGTTGCAATGGGTAAAGTCAATCATCACACAAGGCTTTATACATTCTCACACTTTGTGCCTAAGTCTCCTTCACATGCCTTATTGACTCAATCTTGTTCACAAAGAAAATTATGGCATGATCTGTATGGACATCTGGCCTTATGCTATCTTCATCAATTTAGCTCAAACAATATGGTCATTTAGATCTACCTACAATCAACTTTTCTAAGGGTGAATGTTCAAATTGTTCAATGGATATGCATCTAGAAGAAAAGTATGACAAAGGGAAGTCTTGGAGAGCATTAGTTTCTCTTGAGTTGGTTCACACAGTTCTAGCAGGTCCTTTTGCAGTAACATCAGTTAGCAAGGGTTACTACATCCTAACTTTCATTGATGAATTTTCATGTTACACATGGGTCTACTTTCTTGATCACAAGAATGAAGTGTTTGACAAGTTTCTAGCCTTCAAGAGTCATGTTGAAAATAAATCAAGGAAAGCCATCAAGGTTCTTTGTATGGACAATGCAAGCAGATATGTGAACTCAAGACTTAGAGACTTTTGTGAACTTGAGGGTATTGAACTTTAGAGTCTAGTAGCATTTAGTCCACAAAAGACAAATGTTGTAGCAATGAGGATTATAACTCTTAAGTCTATGGAAAGTTGCATGATTCAAGCTAAGTCTCTTGATCCATAACTTGAAGTTGGAGCTATAAGTAGTGCCAATCACATACTTAATGGAAAGACTCCTTTTGAGGCATGGTGTGGTAGAAAACTAGTTGTGAGACACTTTAGAGTTTTTGGTTGTCCAACATGGGCAAACATATCTTCATGGGAATGCAAGACACCACCAATAAGGCCTTGTACTTTCATTGGATATGAAGACAATGTTAAGGCATATAGACTTATGGATATTGAGAGTCATGCAATTTTTATAGAGAGGAATGTTCACTCTGAGGAAAGTTCACCTAGCTTATCCTTTAATCCTCTTTGTACTTCATACATTGTAGAAACTGATAGTGACAACAGTGATAGTGATTCAACAAATTTAGATATGTGGGATCCTATTGATAGATACAAGAAGATGCCACAACATCAACACATTCCACATGCATACATTACTATAGTGATAGGTCCATGTAATTCAATATAGTTGGGTACACCTTGTCTACTAGCTCCAGCATTAGGGGATGACTACATAATATATATTTTAGGTTTATTTGTGGAATCATACATGGTAGATTTGGGAGACATCATTGATGATATACATCTTCTCTTTGATGAAGAATATCCTTCTTTAGTTTTTACGAGGGCTCACTCTAACCCTCCTATCCATTCTCTACATAATCAATCTTTCCAGGTTGATATGATTATGCATATTTATGTACAATAGTTGTAGGAGGTCTCTTTATCATTCTAGGAGATAGATGGTTCTTTGGAATATGTTCTACATCCATCCTTGCTAGATCTGAACATGTTGTTTTTAGCAGTGTTGGAAGGGGCGACAATCAGTATCGACACAAAGACAATTGAGCAGGTTTCAAAGACACCATTCATCATCAAGATTCTTTCTACATATTGGGGAAGCATCTCATATGTACCTATGATATTATTTCTTCCAAAGGGGAGAAACATTATTTAGTAGTCATGGATCATCTTCTAGATTGGAGCAGCTATCACTGATGGGCATTCTACATTTGGGGGGGGGGCTTTTCCTCTATTGGAATTTTGTTCTTCTCATACTTCTCTATTGTATATACTATATGTATGTCACAATGTGGGGGGGGGGGTGTCTTGATTACTCCATCCATCCATGCATCTTCTTTTTTCATCTCTCTTTTTGAGAGAGGGTTTTTCCCATTAGGTTTTCCCTCTTTCTCTACTTTATGAGAGATTGCATTGCATTTTTTACATGGGTAGCTAACATGGCCTAGTAGCCGGGACCCATCATGCATTTTCATCCTAGCTTTTGTGAGGTTGAGTGCATTCCCATAATTTTTACTTAAGTGGGGGTGTTGGTGTAAATAAGTATTTAATTATTACACTTTACTTAAGTTTACTTAGGTCAATGCATTATTTTATTATTTATTAGTTTGACACCTAGGAGTTTGCATACTCTTATGAGTTGTCATGTTGACAACACAAAAGTAAGGAAATCTAATTAAGCACATGGTGTCTACAATACATGAGTTTGCATAATCAATTGAGTTGTCATGTAGACAACACAATTGTTTGCACTCTTAATTAAGCACATGGTGTCTACAACATAATTTTACGTGACACAACTTTGTAGGCTTATCCTCTCATCATCGCACTAACTCCTGTGCTTAATGGAAGATAATCCACTCTTGGTGGACATGTGCTTAGTTGTGAGGCTTATCATATTACTAACTCCTAGACATTCTAGAAGCATTCCAGAGGCTTTTATATACAGACACTCCTATTGTGTATGTACATTAATTGAATATCATATTGTTATTCTGATCATACTTTATTGGTCCATTCTGTGCTTGTGGTTGAGTTCCTTGGTCTTGGGTGATTTTTCCCTAAGACAAATTCTTATAGAAATTACAAAGTTTCTTTTATCTTTAAAGCTAAAGATGTTGATAGACCTCCCCTTTGGGAAAAATTTTGTATGAAAGGTCTTGTTCCCAAAATTGAAATGATGTTCTAGATTTCTATTGAGAACAATATCCTAACTATTTATAATTTGAATAAGAGGGGATTTCACTTTGTGAATAGGTGTATTCTTTGTAAGAGTAATAATGAAAACATTGGTCACCTTTTTATCCATTGTAGCTATTTCCAAGAGGTACGGAAAATTGCTCTGGATTACTGGTCTTTGTCATGGACCCATGTAGATAATTTGGTAGATTTCTTTGAGAGTTGGAAATGCCCTATCAAGGTTCCTAAAGCTAAAACTCTTTGGAACTTCTCCCTTCCCCATTTATGCTGGGGTATTTTGAAAGAGATAAACAATCATATTTTTTGGGATAAAGATACTCCTCCATGGGTGGTGGGTCTTAAGATAATTAGGGTTGTAAAAGAGAACCTTATATACCATAGTACTGGCAAGGGGGACTTTATCATCTGTAACCCAGCTGGGAATGTTTATATGAAGCCTCAATAAAAAAGGGATGGAGCAATCTAGTGATCTCCTCCCCATGGGTGGGTGAAAGCAAATTTTGATGGATTTGCAAAGGGCAACCCTAGTAATGCTGGATGTGGTGGAGTTTTAAGAGATCATTATGGAAGAGTAGTGGATGTTGTTGTTGTGCCTCTTGGAATCACCTCTAACCATGTTGCAAAGGCTTTTGGTGAATTGTATGTGGTTAAAATGGTAGTGAAAGATGATTATGAGAATCTTTGGCTAGTAGGGGATTTTTAAAATATTATTAATACTTTAAAAAAAAGTGCTCTCTTGGACTATAGAATCTATCATTTTGGAAATTAAGGAGCTCCTTCAAATTTTTAACAAAGTTTATATATCCTAAAGTTATAGAGAAACAAATGGGGTGGCAAACTAGATAGCCAACATAGTGGTTAGTTTAGGTAAGCATATGACATGAGAGGATGCCATAAGCATCCAATCAAAGCTTACTAAGATAATTAATTTTGATATGAAAAATGCAGTCATGGGAAGGATTTATTAATTATTTTCTTTCATTTTATGGGTGCTATGGTAATTATGAGGGGTTATATCAAACTTCAAGGTGGTACCTTTTCATAAATTCCATCTTAATGTGGCACATATTATGGGTATCACTGAAGGCTTTTTGTGGTCTAAAAAGTTCATTTCATTTCTTAATCAGTATTGTCTTTGGTTTTTTCATTTCTCTATGCCAGATCATTTTGAATCAACTATCTATGATGGGGGGTGAGCCAAGGAAATATAAGTCATTGAACTATGATAACTATAAGAAGATGAAGTCAATATGGGATCAACTAGTTAAAGGTAAAGTAACTTGTTGCCTTGAGAAACTCCATGGGTATAAGTTAGAGGTTACATAAGAGTTATATAGGAACTAGTCTAGGATATGGTGTGTCTTTATAGGGCTATTGTAACAATTAATGAGGATGTTTTAGTTGGTTTAACAAGGCTTCCTAATACTTTGGTAGAGATTGACATTTCTAAGGGACTCCCGAAAATGATTTCTTTGGCTTCTCCTCTTGGATCTTGGAATCTTTTTCTTGACCATGAGGGTATCCCCTTCCGTTGCAAGAAATGCCATATGACTGGCCACTTGACTGAGGGTTGTTCTGGTAAATCTAGACCAAAAATATCCCCTTCTTGGTGGAAGGGGGTCATGAAAGATCACTACACAGTCTACAAGGTCCCCTCTGAGGAGGATGGCCAGAAGGTCCCTTCTGCAGGGAATGGTGATTCTCTACAAGATACTTTGGTGGTGGATTCTACTACTATCTTTGATAGACCATCTTCTCCAAGAATTTTGATGAAGGATCCTCCTATGGCTCCTTCTATGGTGGTAGTTGGTCAATCCCTGGATTCTAATATCCTAGCTTCTGGTGTGGATTCTGTTGCAATTTCTATTTGTTTGTCCCCTCCTCTGGCTTCTATGGTGGAAGCTGGTCCGTCTCTGGATTTTGTTGCCACAATTTTTGCTGGTCCATCTCTAGATTCTGCTATCCCATTTTTTGGTGTTGTTTCATCTTAGGCTTTTGCTGTCACTTCCTCTTCTACGACCTTTTCCATGGCTTCTAGGGTTTCAAGTACTGGCTATGATGGTGCTGATTTTTAGTGGTAGAAGGTTGTTGGTTTGGTGGAGGATGGATGGACCACAGTAAAAGGAAAAAAGGTCAAGCCATCCAAACCCTTTTTTGATATGGCACTGCGGTCTAAAAAGGATTCAAAAGGGAAAGTCTGATGTGGCTATCATTTTTTGGCTCTCCTAGCTTTTGGCCTGTTGTTCTCTATACTATCCCTTAGCTCTTTTGGCCTATTGTTATTTGTAGTGTGTCTCTCCATGGGGTTTAAGGAGCTTGGTCAAAACCTATTTTTGTGGCTATAGTGTTTTGTTTTATTATGTGTTGCCACCTTGGTCACCTTTTGATTGGTGACATGTTTCACCTTGAGTTGTTGTTTTGTATAGGGTTTCAGGCACCCTTCAAAACTTATTTTTCTTATAAAAAACAAGGCTTCCTAATACTAGTTTAGAATTTAACAATGAAACAAAGAATTCAAATGTTGTGTCAAGGAAATTCCCTAAAACTTTGGAGGAGGAGAATAAATTAGTTAAAGTTGGGGATTTCCTTGACCTTGAGAAGATAAAGGATTTATGGCAATAATTTTTAACCTATGTTAGGGGGTATTTTATTTTGGATGGTCGATCTAAAAGGGTTGATAATTATCACTTTATTTTCCTTAACCATTTTTAGCATAAGTAAAGGGTCTCTTTCATTATTTTCTCAAGAATCCATTCTTACAAGGGCTTTGTGCACAATTCAAAAAAGAAATTTGGCACGTTCTTCATGAAGGTTTAATTCTACTAATTGTAGAGTATTATAGGGATAGGGCTCTGAGGGCATCAAGGTCTTCAAGAAAGCATAAATGCAAATTCCTTAAGGATTTGACAAACAAAAGTTTTGTAAAAGAAGGGAAAGTGGACTCTAGAGATGGAAAGAAAGGTATGGATTCCAAATTTATGGAGACATAGTCTAAAGATGCATCTAAAATAGAGGAAGAGAAAGTCAAGGCCTTTGTAGAAAAGGAAAAGCTGGTTTTTGGTGCGGGAAAGAAGAAGCTTAAAATATAGGAAATTGAAACTAAATTAGAGAATGATTTAGAGTCCAAGGAAGACAAGGAGGTGGAGTTTAATGGTGGTCAGGTTTAAGAAAATCTTATAGATAGTGGAGAGTGTAGCTCCAACAATGATGGATATTCTGGTAGCCAGTATGACACCTTCACCAAATCTATGAACAAAAATGGTGAGGGTTCGAAGGTGATCTCTGATAAAAAAGGATGATACCTCTGACCCTTATATTTGAGAAAAAGGAAAGGAAAGGGAATGAGGATTATTGCCTCAAGGAGACTAAGAATCAGAGCAAGAAAGTTTTGTCTCCACTTGAAAATGCTTACAAAGTGAAGGCAAAAGGAACCACAAATAATAAAGGGGATTATGTGAAGGAGAATATAATGGGGAAGGAATCAAGAAAGGAGGAAGTTCACAAGGTGATAAGGACATAAATTTGTAGGAGATTCCAATTGAATAGTAAAATAAAAAAATGGAAAATTTACCAAATGAGAACCAAATGGTTGATGAGCCGAATGAGTAAAAGTGATGGAGAAAACAAACATGTTTATAGTACAGGGTGACATCAAGATGGAAGAAATTAATATAGAGTAGGGCACGCAGTAGGGTACCTATGTAATTGATGAACCTGATGATTTGATTGGGGATGCTCATGGAGGAAATCTTAAATTTCTTTATAAGGAAACAATGTGAGTTGATATAAAACTCATGGTTGATACCTGATTAAATAATGAGGTGAATTATTTGAAAATAATGGTAAGGGATCTACATGCTAACTTGGACATGGAGAAAAATAAGAGGATGGAGATAGAGGCAAAGGTTGGAGATAAACCAAGAATTGTTTTAGATTATGAGGCCAATATTTTCCAGCTTGCCAAAAATAGTGAGCAGGATATGAATATGGTGACTTCTAGTCTTTGTGTTGTTTCTACTAGTCTAGGCAAGAGAAATGTGGAGTAAATTATATCCCCTGTTGTTATCTCTTTAAGTGGAGGTCCAAGAAAGTGTACTAGATAGAGTAAAAAGAAGGAAATTGAAGTGAATCCTAGCTTGACTATGAAGGAATTAATAAAAAAAGTGGCCAACCTTTGGAATAATTTGGTTAAGGTAATTAAAGAGCAAGTTTACCTTTTTGCTCTTTTTGTGGTTGTTTGTTTTTCTTTTCTTAGTCATTTGGTCTTTGGTAGTTATATCTAGTCTTTGGTCCTGGTCATGTCTATTAGTCCTTGGTGTTACCAATAATTTTTTGGTTTCTCTTTTGTGGGATTTTGATAAGTTTTATGATGTATAATTGTCCAAGGTTCCAGGTCCTTGTAAAACCTAGTTTTATCTTCTACCTTAATACTTTGGGCTCAATTCTTATTTCATGATGTTTATTGTATGGAGTTTTAGGTCTCCTCAAAACCTATTTTTAATTGAATCCAAAACATATCAAATAATCAAGTGATACATGTAAAAAAAAGCATAAATCAATTAACTATCACTATTTGAGAGAGCAATTTCAAGAAAAATAAATCAGACTAGAGTATGTAAAGTCTAAAGAGAAAATAATAGATATATTTACCAAGACATTATCTAAGGATTATTTTGAGTATCTAAGAGGTAAATTAGGGGTCCTTCTCCTATCCAATGTTCACTAAGTGAAGAGGCAAGAGTACATCAATTCATAGTTTACCAGAATATCATTATGGAGTTGATGTAGGTGTTCACTCTTTAGGAACTTCCCTAGAGTTGTAAAAGTGATTATCATGTAGATGATGTAATTAGTACATGAAAGGTATAAGGTATAACTACAAGGTTTAATAAGTTTCTAATTGAAGCTGATAGTTAATTTTGGCATTATTGTCAAAGGGGGAGAGTATCAGTAAAAAGGGGGGGGAGGATAAGTACATGAAACAAAAATGAGCAAAGCTAATGATGAGTTAGAAAAGGAGGAAATAATATGTGTGAAGAAGTCAAAGAAATAGTTACTTAAAGAAGATGTTAAGAAAAAATTGAAGTATATCTAAAGGGACAGTATATGGAGATCATGAATAGAGTTACAACTTGTAGATTAGAATAGATAACTTGTTGTAGAGAAAAGAACCTAATGAAGTCAAATGTTGGATACAATTGTTCAATTATGTGTTGTCTTTGATGTCACACAAATGTCATATCAGTCATCAAATAGTGTCTACCAAGCTTAGAAGGTCAGTAAGGAAAATGATAGTGTCTACCGAGCTCAGAAGGTCAGCAAGGCAAAGGATAGTGTCTACCGAGCTCAGAAGGTGAGCAAGGCAAAGGATAGTGTCTACCAAGTTTAGAAGGTTAGCAAGGCAAAGGATACTGTCTACCGAGCTCAGAAGGTCAGCTAGACAAAGGACAATGTTTACCAAGCTTTTAAGGTAATCAAAGAAATTTAGTTCTTATCGAGCTCACTCGGTAATTGAAGAAAATGTGATAGAAACAGTTCTTACTGAGTTCACTCGATCATCAAAGGTAATTTGGAAGAAGCAGTTCTTACTGAGCTCACTCGACCATCTAAGGTAATTTGGAAGAAGCAGTTCTTACCGAGAAAACTCAACAGCTAAAGGATTTTAAGGATATTGCAATGTTAACTGAGTCAAGATGGTTAACTTAGGAAATTTCTAGAAGCAGTATTTATCGAGCAGGGTTGGCCAGCAAAGGATTTCACTATTTTATGAAATAATGTTTATTTGTTTAGAGTTATATCTATAGCCAATTGATGTACAGTTTATTTGTAAATGTAACATGTAAATGAACTGACTTGATAATCTGAATGGTATAAGTAAGAAGTCAAGTTGCGAATTTTAAAAGGTATGAAGTGGAAGAATGTGGAATTAATGTAATATGAAGACTAATTATTGTGGAAATAAATTTGAAGGATGATAAGAGATCATTGAGGAGTAGCAAAGCCATATTTGATCAAGGAGGATCTAATGATGCTGAACAGATACTTGTAACCAACAAATTTAGTTGCATCTTGTTCAGGTCAATTCATTGTTGTTTTCTAACCATTGTAGTAGTGATTTCAAATCGTTTAATAGAGTTGGTTTAACAGCTATTTTAAAAATCCTCTAACAAGGTGACAGTTCAGTTGAATTGTTCTAAAGACCTCTAGCAAGGCCACTCCTAATAGGGTGATTAAATCCTCTAACAGGGTCACACCTAACAGTGTGTATTATAACCTTTAACATGGTTGGCTCCTAATAGGGCTCACTTTAGAAGAGTGAAAAATTGGTAACTAGTTAATTGGTGGTTTTTCCCATATTGGGTTTCCACGTTAAATCTGGTGTCTCTTGTGTTCACTTTATTTTTAGTTACATGCATGAATGCTTGCAAAAGTAATAGTTTAATCTTACCGAGTTACAAAATTTGTTTACCGAGTAAAAGCAGTAACTAGATCTTTAAGACATCTAAGGGAATTGTGAATTAATTTTGTAAGTAACTGATTCACCCCCCTCTCAGTTACTCTATCTTTAATTCCAACAATTGGTATCAGAGCTATTGGTGCTTACAGGAAAAGATTTCAAGGATCTAAGCTAAAGATTAGGATGTCTTACAAAAGGGAAATTCCAAGACTTAACAGGGACAACTTCTCAGCATGGAAAGGATTGATGAGGCTTCATCTGGCTTCTATTGGTGATATAGGGCTGAAGTATCTTGATTAGAAATATGAAGAACCTTTTGCTACATTATCTGTCAATGATATTGCTGAAAAGAAGACTCACAATAACATGATGATAGATATAGCATCTACTCTGAGTTATAAAGAATTTGATGGCATCAAGGATTGCAAAACTACCTTTGAAATGTGGAACAAGCTGAAATAAATCTATGGAGGAGATGATAATGTGAGAAGAGCCAAAGCATAAAGTTTGAGAGGATAATTTGATCAAATGAGGATGAGAGAGGATGAAAATATTGCAAAGTATGTTGAAAGAGTTAAAGCATGTGTGAGTGCAATCAAAGCATCTGGAGGAGATATCAATGAGGAGACAGTTATAAGTAAAGTTATTAGAACTCTACTTCCCATTTATGCAATCAGAGTCTCTGCAATTCAAGAAAGGAGATGTGAGGCAAATCATAAAATAAATTTACAGGCCATAGTTGGAAGATTGTCTGCATTTGAGCTAGACAACTATTACAATTATGTTCCAGCTGCCAAGAATGTTGAATTAGCATTTGAAGCCAAGCTTTCACTCAAAGAAAAAGGGAAAAGGATTAAGGATCCACAATCAGACATTGATGAAGAATCAGAACAAATTTTAGACAGTAATCTTGAAGTGGTTGAAGCTCTACTAGCAAGAAAATATTGAATAGGCAAAGGAAAATACAAAGGTAAGGTTCCTCTAATTTTTTTCTCTTACGAAGAAATTGGACATATTGTTGCTAGGTGCCCAAATAAACAAAACAAAGATAAGAAGAAAGGTCACAAGTACAATGGCAAGAAAGACTTCAAATCATTCAAGGATAAAGGTAAGAAAACATGTTTTATGGCAAAAGATTCTAATGATTCTGATGAAGAAGAAGAAGATGAAATTGTCTACATTGCTATAAAAGATGAATCTGATAATGATGAGGAAATGGCACTAATTTATCATATGATTAGAAATGATACATGGATCATAGATAGTGGTTGTTCTCATCACATGACTGGTGGTAAAACTAAGTTTGAATATTTTGAAGACTATGATGGTGGCAGTGTAAGATTTGGTAACAATGAACCTTGTTGTATAAGAGGAAAAGGAAGAATCTCACTAACCAAGGAACTGTATGTGATAATGCATATTGGGTAGAAGGACTAAAACACAATTTGTTGAGTGTGGCACAACTACTCAATAATGGATTCAAAGTAGAATTTATGCATGGAAAAGAAAGATTGCTGGATGGCAAAGGAAAGCTGATTGGATCAAGCACTCAAACAAAAGGTAACTTATTTTATCTTGAACTTGGTGAATGTTCATGTTTCATTGCTCAAAATTGAAGAAAGCTAGTTATGGCATAGGAGGTTGTGTCATGTAAACTTTGACAATTTAATAAAAAATAGTAAATTCAGGAAAGTAAGAGGTATTCCTAACATAAGGAAACCTGAGGTTGGTCTATGCAAGAATTGTCAAATTGGTAAAATGGGAAAGACTAGTTTTAAAAGCAAGAACTATCAGACTGAAGAAGTTCTCGAAATTGTGCATGCTAATTTGTGTGGACCTATTGACATTGAAAGTTATACTGGTGAAAAATTCTTCATTTTGTTTGTTGATGATTATTCAAGAATGATGACTGTCATGTACCTTAGAGAGAAATTAGAAGCATTTGAAAAATTCAAATGGTATTTGGCCAGAGTAGAAAAGGAAATAGGCAAAATATTGAAATGCTTAAGGTCTGACAGAGGTGGTGAATTCATTTCACATGAGTTCAATAACTTTTGCATTGAAAGGGGAATCAAAAGACATGTTTCAACACCTAGAACTCCAGAACAAAATAGAATAGCAAAAAGAAGGAATAGATCTATAATGGATTGTGCAATAACCTTAATGATTGAGAAAGGCATTGCTATCAAACATTGGAAGGAAGCTATCAACACTATAGTTCATACCTTGAATAGAGTACAGCTGAAAAAGGACTCATTCAAAACACCCTATGAGTTGTGGTATGGCTACAAACCCAATGTAAGTTATCCAAAAGTATTTGGAAGCAAATGTTACATTTTGAAAGAATCTAGAAAAGGTAAATTTGATGTAAAAAGTGATGAAGGAATATTTTTGGGATACTCTTGGAAGAGCAAAGCATATAGATGTTTGAACTTATCTAACAAAGTTATAGAAAGTGCACATGTGAAAGTTGATGAGTTTGCATAAAGAATAGAAGAAGAAAGCAAAAGGGAACCTGAAGACTACAGAAGATTTGTTTACATTGAACTTGATACAATGCCAAGTATACCTATTATTTAGGAATCCTCAACTCCAGATTCTTTAGTTACCGAGTCACAGGAAGTTCAAACCAAGCTAATGCCTTTCGAGCTGCAAGAACCTAAGTTGCAAACAGAAGCTACCGAGTTAGCATCTACTGAGGTTGAGCAACCAAAATCAGAACCAAAAGTTGAGACACAGAAGGATAACAATGCAAGTCATTCAAAAGGAAAGAAGCCTTTGTTAGCCAAGTATGTTAGAAAGCATCATGCACCAGATCAGATCATTGGTGATAAATCAGAAGGAATAATGACAAGAAGTAAGTTGAAAGGCACTTGTTTACTTGCTGATTTTGAACCTAGAAATGTCAAAGATGCACTAGACAATGAAAGTTGGATTGAAGCTATGAATGAAGAAATAGAATAGCTAGAGAAAAACAAAACATGGACTCTTGTACCTAGACCCAAAGACAAGAATATGATTGGAACAAAGTGGGTATTCAGAAACAAACTAAATGAAGATGGTAAGGAATCAAGGAACAAAGCTAGACTAGTATGCAAGGGATACTCTCAAGAAGAAGGTGTAGACTATGGAGAAACTTTTGCGCCTGTTGCAAGATTGGAAGGTGTTAGAACCTTACTTGCATATGCTGCATTCAAAGGATACAAAGTTTATCAGATGGATGCCAAGTCAGCATTTCTCAATGGCATATTGGAGGAAGAGGTTTACATTGAGCAACTTAAAGGTTTTGTTGATCAGGGCAAGAAAGACATGGTCTGAAAATTGCATAAAACATTATATGGTCTGAAACAAGCCCCTAGAGCATGGCATGAAAGATTGCATAACTATCTTATCTAGATTGGTTTTCAAAAAACTAATGACAACAGCAGTTTGCACATAAAGGAAGGACTAGATAATAAGATTGTTTTGGCAAAAATATTTGTAGATGATACTTTGTTCACAGAAAATGATGATCTTTGCAAAGAATTTTCAGAAAAAATGAACAAGGAATTTAAAATGTTAATGTTTGGTGAAATAAATTCTTTGTTGGTCTTCAAATTCAACAGAATAAGAATGGCATCTACATCACTCAATCTAAATACATCAAGGAGATATTGAAAAAAGTTTGGTATGGAAGATTGCAAACCAGTTGGGACTCCTATGTGTACTGGATTAAAAATCACCAAGGATGATGAATCAAAGGAAGTGGATCAGACATTGTATAGATCTATGATTGGAAAGTTGCAATATGTAGTGCACATAAGACCTGACATTACCCTTGCAGTAGGGATTGTAGTAAGATTCTTAAAAAAACTAAAAGAAAATCACATGATGGCAACCAAGAGGATCATGAGATACTTAAAAGGAACTGAAGATTATGGATTATGGTATAAACTTGGAGGAAAACTAGATTTAAAGGTGTTCACTGATGCAGATTGGGCAAAAAATATTGATGAAAGAAAGAGCACAAGTGGAGGAGCTTTCTTTCTCGAAAAAAGGTTGATTTCTTGGACAAGCAAAAAGTAGAATTGTACATCTCAATCCACAACAGAAGCTGAATATGTTGCAGTAGCAGTAAATTGCTCAAACATTGTGTGGTTTAAACAATTATTGAAAGGTATAAAGAAAGAAATCAAAGAACCAGTTGTTATGTTTTGTGATAACACAAGTGCAATTAACATCTCCAAGAATCCAGTGATGCATTAAAAAACCAAGCATATTTCCATAAAATATCACTTTGTTAGAGAATTGGTGCAAGAAAAGGAAATAAGATTGGAATATGTACATACAAAGGAACAAATTGCTGATATATTCACAAAGCCTTTACCTAAGGATGCATTCTTGTATCTAGAGGTGAGTTAGGGGCCATTCCCCTATTTGAAGCTCACTAAAATACAATTTTAGTGATGCATCATCAGGAATAGAATTATAAATCTATCAGTTGATGCAACAAACTAATAAAGATATTGCATATGAATCAGTACATCAGGTACAATGTTATTCAGTTGTTTTGAGTTGACTTTGGCATACGTTGTCAAAGAGGGAGAATATACTGTCATATCTTTTTGAAATTTTCAAAATAATAAGAGTTTATGTAAAAGGCAGAGATTATTATGAAAGAGGGAGTTTTGTTTTTTGTCATTAAAAGACTTGGTTTCAAATTTCATTATTCTATGACATGTTGTGTTGCCATCAATGCCAAAGAGGGAGATTGTTGGATACAATTGTTCAATTGTGTGTTGTCTTTGATGTCACACAAATGTCGTATCAGTCATCAAATAGTATCTACCAAGCTCAGAAGGTCAGCAAGGCAAAGGATAGTGTTTATCGAGCTCAAAAGGTTAGAAAGGAAAAGGATAGTGTCTACTGAGCTTAAAAGGTCAGTTAGACAAAGGACAATGTTTACTGAGCTTTCAAGGTAATCACAGAATTTTAGTTCTTATCAAGCTCACTCGATAATCAAAGGAAATGTGATAGAAATAGTTCTTATCAAGTTCACTCAGTCATCAAAGGTAATTTGGAAGAAGTAGTTCTTATCGAGCTCACTCGATCATCTAAGGTAATTTGGAAGAAGTAGTTCTTATCGAGCAAACTCGACAACCAAAGGATTTTAAAGATATTGCAATGTTAACCGAGTCAAGATGGTTAACTTAGGAAATTTTTAGAAGTAGTATTTACCGAGCAGGGTCAACCAATAAAGGATTTCACTATTTTATGAAATAATGTTTATTTTTTTAGAGTTATATCTATAGCCGACTGATGTATGGTTTATTGGTAAATGTAACATGTAAATGAGCCGACTTGACAATTTGAATGGTATAAGTAAGAAGTCAAGTTGCAAATTTTAAAAGGTATGAAGTGGAAGAATGTGGAATTAATGTAATATGAAGACTGATTTTTATGGAAGCAGATTTGAAGGATGATCAGAGATCATTGAGGAGCAACAGAGCCATATTTGATCAAGGAGGATCTAATGATGTTGAACAGAGACCTGTAACCAACAAATTTAGTTGCATCTTATTCAGGTCAATTCATTAATTCTTTCTAACCATTGTAGTAGTGATTTCAAATCTCTTAACAGAGTTGGTTTAACAGCCATTTTGTAAATCCTCTAACAAGGACATAGTTTAGTTGAATTGTTCTAAAGACCTCTAGCAAGGCCACTCCTAACAGGGTGATTAAATCCTCAAACCTAATAGTGTGTATTGTAACCTTTAATAGGGTTGGCTCCTAATAGGGCTCACTTCAGAAGAGTGAAAAATTGGTGACTAGTTACTTGATGGTTTTTCCCATATTGGGTTTCCACGTTAAATTTGGTGTCTCTTGTGTTCACTTTATTTTTAGTTACATGCATGAATTCTTGCAAAAGTAATAGTTTAATCTTACTGAGTTATAGCATTTTTTTACTGAGTAAAAGCAATAACTAGATCTTTAAGACATCTAAGGGAATTGTGAATTAATTTTGTAAGTAACTGATTCACCCGCCTCTCAGTTACTCTATCTTTAATTCCAATAGTCAACTACTAGATATAAACTGAATTTTATGGTATTAGATGGTTTTTTTCATAATGTGTTTCCATCAATGCCAAAAAGGGGGATTGTTAGCCCAAATTGATCATGCTAAAGATAATGGAGATAATGTATGTGAAAGAGTCATATTAGATTTTATGTTGTCATCGATGTCAAGCCTAAATAGGTAAGACATTATGCAAATTCATTAAGGTACCAAATCATCTAAAGGATGTACTATTGATTGATGAATAATGATGAAGAAGAGAATGGAATGGGAGAAAGTGTTTATAAGAATATGGATTTCAATGGGCACTTAATGAGTTAGACTTTGAGATTATAATATTGATTTGATTATTTTGCATGATTTGATTAAGTGTTGAGATCATGTATAAGCAAGATATGTTGGTTGACAAAGAAGGAAATAAGTCATGAAGTGGAAAGACAAAGAAATAGTAAGTTGCACTGAGTTAGTTAACGAGGGCGATAAATGAAGGACTAATGAAGGACTAATGATCATCAAGTTTCTGATAAGTGAATAGAGATAATGTAGTGTCAACTGAGCTTAGTATTGACCAAGTGAGTGCAGTGTTAACTGAACAAGGAAAAGATGAATAATTTGGAGAAATAATTAAAGGCAAGCATTTTATGAATATATGGATTGTTGGAGAAGTTTCCAAGATAAGGAAGAATCTTTTTAAGGGATCTATAGGTGAAGAAATTCAAAGAATATTTTATGGTGGAGATTCAATGATCAAAAGTAAAGCACAAAGTTCAAGGTCAATACATGATACTTGAGCATCTAGATTCAATGTACCCAAGCTAGAAGATGATTGGATGATTGTGATTAAGTGGAAAAAATTTGGGGAATTTTATGAAGTGGAAATAACCTATCGATTTAAGGGATGAACAATATATTTATAGTTTCTAATCAAAGTCATTATTGAAGGTGAAGATAGAAGGTAAAACTAAGTAGAGCAACATTGTAAAATCTAGCAGAAGTAATGCGAAGTTGATGTGTGTGAGTGGATCATTCAGAAGGAACAAAATAGGAAAATTTGGGAAAAAGTATGAGTGAAATGGAGATCTAAATCAAAAAGGTAGTTGCATTATTTATTAGATCATTTCACTGTTACTCTCTAGCAATTATATCAAAACATCTCGTAACCAAGTGGACTTAACAATCTTATTTATAAATCCTCTTTAAGTTGAAATTCCTTTTGAATTTTTGTAAGTCCTTTAGAGAAGGATACTCAATTGAGGAGTGATAAGGTCTAGATGATATCTTGTGGAAATCCCCTAACAGGACCATATTAACAATGTGTATGTAATCCCTGAGCTCACTTTAGAAGAGTAAATTTTTTGGGTTAGCAGTTCTCGAGTGGGTTTTCACTTAATAAGGTTACCAAATTAAAATACTTGTGTTAAAATATGTGAACAATTATTTTGCATGTTTATTTTATGTTTACTATTTCATGCTACAACTTGGTATATGAAGTATATAAGGTTAATGAAGTTTATAGTAATAGTCAAGTACTTTGATACTCAGTATATAAGCTAATAGTTTATTGGTAAATATTGAATAAGATATTATTGCAATTTTTAGATATGTTATCAATCTTATTCATTCAAAATTGAAATTGTTGATTTGTTGAAAAGTGTATTGAGGACCTACGGATAACTGATTCACCCCCCCTCCCCCTTAGTTATCTAACATGGATTTCCCTAGAGACCTGTTAAAGTCGTTACCATGTTAGGAGTAACATGGTTAGAGGATTTTAGACATTCTAATCTAAGAATGCTAGCTTATTAATGACTTTACAATATATCTTTTCGGGTTACTCATTAAAGGGATTTTACTATCACAATGGCTAGAGATTAATAGTAAAAAATCTATAGTTCACACTAGCTATTCTATATAACATCCAATAAAGTTCCTTTACACAATAGCATTCCATTTCAATCCTTTGTTCAACCATGTATCCTACTCTTTGATCACAACAATCCTTTAGTGAATAGTTCCTCTCACAATAAGCTTCACCATAATCTCCTTCTCTTCATCAAGATACTATGATGTAAAATGATGTGATACCTAACTTCTTCTTCTTTCTTCCCTTGAGTAGAAATACTTCCTTCAAAAACTGTAAACCTAGATCCAATGATCATAATATCATCATTTAGTAATCATTTCATCATCTTCATAAACCATTTTGACCTTGTGGAAACTTCTTGAAGAATCCTCCCTTTCCTTATTATCTTGATCTTTGTGTCATTGCCATGTTCCTTGAATTATGCTTCAGTCATCAAGCTTTCTTTTGCAATTACTTTTTGAAATTTCATCATCTGCTCCTTTCTAACCTATAAGCCTCCACTCTCTCTGATAAGTCATCCTTTGTTCTAATAAGATTCCACTTCTAGTTTACTAATACTGTTATCTAGAAGTGTCATCCTATTATAAATTGTCTTCTAGAAAATCATATTACCTTTCTCCTTTAATCACATCTTGATCATGATCTCTATTAATAGTATCCATTAGATAATTTCTTAGCATACTCTTGATGAAAAATCAAATCTTTCAACTATCTACCACTTCTTGTTCCAACTATTACTTGATAAGATGCTTATCGAAAAAACATTTTACTTTTCTTAACATCTTCACATATTAACAATATTTTCCTTCTAAAATATATGGTAAAAAATCAAAACAAAATGCCAAATAGTTTGACATCAATGAAAAATAGTATAACTTCTAGAGTGGGGCTGCCATTGCACCAAAAGATTGATTTTTCAATGCGTGATACAACTACTCAACTTATAGTGCACAGAAGGTGGTTAAGCCCTTGTCATGAATCTTTAGGGGAGCACTGAACAAATTTATAACAATATCCCCCTCAGTGTTACCCAAGGGTTTGAGGATTTGAACCTGTGACCAAGATCTGATACCACTTGTTAAAGTGGGGTTAATGTTGTACCAAAAGACTAATCTATCAATGCGTGATACAACTTCTCAACTTATAGTACATAGAAGGTGATTAAGCCCTTGTTACAAATCCTAAGGGGAGCACTGAACCAGTTTCTAACAATAACTTATTATCATGTTATCAATCAATAAGATTTATTCATCATTGAAAGCTTGTCTTCCTCATCAACTAGATTAGTTATGCCAACATATGTGAGACTAATTGCTAAAATTATTGGTTACAAGATGCACTACAATAGAAGACTCAAATTAGTTTAAGTAAATGTAATATCAACAACCTACAAGATGGTAGGTAAGCATGAGCACTATGACATTTGTGAAATCCTAAGATAATAAATATTGGAAAATATAAGGATAATAAAACATCACAAGTCTTAAGATTTCAAATTTGGATCTTTGGTTTTGAACCTATTATTTCACATCATTAATAAATTCCCTAATATGTACCCACATGGATGGAGAGAAGATATACCTACTGCAACATTAATCATAGATCATTATCTTATGCAACATAGACATATGATTGATAGTGATCTATTTGGTTTCTTCAAAGGTTTTTAGAGGGATATCAAATGAAGAATGGGAATTCCTAAGAAAATTGTTGATAAATATGCAAATATTACATGCTTTATGGTAGAAACAAATTACACTAGCATGGAAGTAGTTGAACCAAGGTTATGATGGATTTATGGGTTATGAGTTGATTATGATATGGTATAATAATATGTTGAAGTAATTATAGCATATACTAGAGACCCTAATGTGGAAAGATAGGGAAAATATCAAGAAATGTTTAGTCAAGTCAGGGAAGAGATTTATAGAGGCTCTAGGAAAAGGAAATTTGAGAAATTTCTCTAGGATTACTCCACCAATTTAGATAGAGAAACCAAGTAAACCAATAATAGTGAAGACTGATACACTTAAGGAAAAACCTCAAGGGCCTAGTCCTAAGAAATATAAGAACAAAAAGTTTAGAGTACCAGAGAAAGGGAAAGAGAAAGTAGTAGCAATCGAGAAACCAAAACCAGAAGAAAAGAAAGTGGATGAGAAGAAGAAGAAGAAACTAGAAATGAATACGATCATAATAAAAAATGAGAAGGAAGGTGATTTTTATTATTTGGAAAAGTATTATAATAGGCATGGAGAACTTGATCATAAATTGCTTGAAGATTATGTCATTAACTTTCTTTTAAAATTTAAAAGATTTTTTCTAGAGATTTAGAGTTGTATACCAGATGATTTTAATGGAAAAATAGATGTAAGAAGGAAAATAACACTAGAGGAAGATGAGAGGATAAGGGAAAAAACATTTCATTATATTAATGATATCAATGAGTTTAATTATACAAATTATATAAGACAAGTTAAAGACTTTCACCCTAAGCCATTTAATACAAGAGTATGAGGGGATCCCAAACATAATGTTGATGCTCTAAGTATCTTTGGCACAAAGGTTGAAATAAGTATGAAGTATTTTCATTGATGGAAAAAAGTATTTGATTGAAAAAATGTGTGATAACTGGTCAAAGGAAGAAGACAAAGAAGAAGGAAGTTGGTAGTTACCAGTTATGAGTTACTTTGACATACACTCTGGCACACCCATATTGACACATGTAGTAACAAGTGGATAACAATTAATTTGAGTCATCAACACAATGAGTCACCAATGATGTCACAAAAGGTAAGAGCAAAATGATGGAAGTAGGCAAGGATGAAAGGCTACCATTGGTTCATGGAAGGACTAATAGAGCTACTAGTCTAGATGGTATGCGTAGGGATCATAGGTATCCTATGAACAAATTAGACAAGGAATTCAAGAATGAGTGGGATAATATGGTCATGGGTAATTGTAACCTAACATTGAAGAAAGGAAATAGACAACTAAATCAGTCATAGTTGTAAGTTATTGAAGGTTGTTAGCACTACGAGAAGAGAAGGAGAGAACCAAGAACAAAGAAATTAGAAGGAAGAAAACAAGTATAAGTAGCAGTTACAAAGGGAGAAGTAAAAATGATAGGCTATTTCATAAAATCAAGGGATAAATGAGAGTACAACACTCACCAAGTGAGTAGGAAGATCAATAAATCTTCAAGGATACAAAGCATATATCTACACAATAAGTTAGTGCCACATTTGAGCTCAAAACACTTAGTATGCTTTCTCACCATCACATCTATCTATAAAATTTTAACAGGAAAATCTTCACTAGGAAGCTTATTATAAAATCCTTTAACAAGGTATCTCTTAGAAAGAGATTTTTAAATCCTATAACAAGGTATAATTGATAAGATTTCATAACCCTAATAGGTTATAGGAAGCACTTGTATCTATTAACAAGGCATCCCTTTACATGCATTATAAGGGCTAGTGGGTATAATATTGCTACCATGGTTTTCACCCTCTAACCAAGGGTTTCCATGTATAAAACTTATATGTGTCATCTTGATGAATGCTTTTGTGTGTGAGGTGTTGGTACCTCCAACCATTGTTGTCTATTGGTGTCAACCACTTAGTCATTTACAAGGTAGAGTCAGACAGTCATCGTTGCGATCGAGCTACTCTATATAGGCCAAATCATGTACATAAGTGAGTATGTACCAAGCTATATAGGAGTTGAGTAAATTTTTGGTCACAAATTATTTTCTATATGAGCCAAGCTCATCAACGACTGAGTAAATTTGAAGTACATAAGTGCTGAGTTGTATAGTATGTTTCATGCAGAATACATGCGAAGCATCAGGAGGATAACACAAACTAAGCAACAACAATGCCAAATATCATGAAAAAATAAAGACTAAGAAATGGAGAGTTTACATAAAAGTTAGGAATGAAATAGATTTTGAGGCAAAATGGTTATCAAGCCAAATTGGAAGGAATATTTAAGTTTTAAAGAGGTTGTTATAGAACATTTACATGACTTGGATCATAGATCCCTTTGTTATGTGTTCTACAATCAAGATCAAGAGGAAAAACATGGAACCATATAGAAAATAACTTACAAATCACTTTAAATAGTGATGATCTTAACCTAGCTTAGAAGAAAGTGAAGTAAGAGCAAAGGTTGAGAGGTTAAGGCATGCAAACAAGAAAATTTGAGAAAATCAAAAGTTAGTGGAGTGTTATGTTATCATCTAATAGAGAAAGTGACCTAGTCATAGTAGTGAAGTGAAATGGAAAGAAAAGTGATATCATATTAGGGGAGAGGATTAGTTGGAAAGGAGAAAACTGAAAATCAGCTTGCAAAGAAAACTAAGAGTCAAGTACTGAATTAGTTTTAATAGACTTGAATCAGGGTAAATCTCTTAACATAGTGGTCTAAACATATCTATATAAATATCCTAATAGAGTCCTTACTTAGTTGTAAGTGTAAAATACTATAATAAGGTGATACCTAACAATTTCTTAAGCCTTTAACAAAGAAGACTACTCACAGGGTAGATCATATTTTATGGTCAAACATTGTAACCTTAATTGGTTAACTTAATTACTATAATAGTGAATATTTGTAGTTGTCTTCCCCACCCCATTTTTACCTTCACCTTGGAGGGTTTCTAGGTAAAAATATTGTGTTATGTGTTTTACTTTCATGCATGTGATTGATTAGATTTATATGTTACAACAGATTTATATTATAATTTGTACATGCACAAGTTATTGATAGGTGTGAATTAATTGGTGAAAAGTTGAAAAGTGTTAAAGATTCTGATTCACCCCTCTCAGTATATTGTTTATCCTGTGTACTCCTCCATAAATTAATAGTTGGTATCAGAGTGTTAGTTCTCTAAAAGAAGTTTAAAGGCTTGGAGATGGAGGCTTTCAAATTGGACAAGAGTATTGACAATTAGGTGATTGACATTCAACTCACACTGCAGAAACTTGAGAAGGCAAGACAATATCTGAAGGATTCCCTAGAAAGGAGAAAGAAAATTGTCATCTAGATAAAAAAAATTTCCTATGAAGAAGTTGAGACTGAAAGATTGTTTGAACCAATCAATCCAAATGATAAAACATCTAGTGATCTACTTGACAATAAAAAACTATTGAATCAAGAAGTGAGAGTACTAAAAAGAGAACATGAAATCCAATTAGTAAGAGTATGTGAAATAACAAAACAAAAAAAGAAAGATCAAGAAGACATGACTATGGTTGAAGAAGACAAAAGGGTAATGGATACCAAACTTATAGAAAGGATATCAGATGTACAAAAGCTCACTAATACTCAACTGGACATGATGAACTAACTAATGCTTGAAAATAAAGAATTGAATCACAAGGATGTGGAAATTTCAAATCTCTAATCACAAAATGATATACTGAAGAATGAATTGAAAAATAAGAAGGAATCTATGGAGAGATTCAAAAAACCAAAGGAAGCAATGAAGTACTTTGAAGAAATTATTAAGTCATCAAGCTATTTTAATGGATTAGGACATTCATGCATTGAGAAAGGAGAATCATCTAGGAATGAAGAACTGAGGAATACAAAGTCAAAGGACAAACCAACATGCTACCACTATGGAAAACTTGGTCATACTCCAAATATTTGTCAAATAAAACATGGTATGCAAAATTATAAACTTAGGTTTACAAGTTACTATTTCTTCTACAAGAAACAAGGACATCAAATACATGAGTATAGGTCAATAATAAGGAATACACCAGCTACACCTAAATTTGAAGGACATTTCTACAAATGTTAGAAATATGAGCATAGAGCATATGAATTTAGATCACGAACAAAACTCTACTGCAAAAATCAAAGAAAGAATTATGCATCTAACAATGCATGTTCAAAATGTCACAAGTTTAGATATCAAAGTAAGAATTGTAGGACTCAAGTACATTAGTAAATCAGACAAAGGACAAAGGAAAAGGAAAAGTGGACATTGAGAAAATTAGGAATGAAATGAACCAAAAATGGAAAAGGAGAGTAGAAGATGGAAATAGTGGAGCTAATGGAGTTGAGGTCACCCAATCCAATGGAGAAGGTGATCATGTAATCTCAAACTAAGCAAGAGAGGTATGTATGGAACTGTATACTTAACTGATATATAATCCATTAGTTCCTTACATATAAATGTGCCAAAAATTCATGTCCACATATGTGAAGATGTATAAGAACAATTTTATTTGAAGGGTTGTCGAGTGTTAGTACAAATTATCTATGTTGACTGAGCATTGTAACATAGACCACACACTTCAAAAGAGGAATAATAGAGAACAAATAATATGGAAGAGACTGAGTTGTAATACAAAGGCCTAGTTGAAAGGCATCAACATCAACCAAAATACATGGCTTCCACCTACTTGAGTATAGAACATTAATGGAGACCCTAAATTGATCAAAAGCAGGTATATAACAAACTTCAAAGACATTATTTCATATCTTACATACATCTTTTTGAGAGCACAGAGAAATTTAGTGATTTTAGTAATTAACAAAGATTTCAAGGGCTATTTGATCAAGAAGCTTGAATGAGTGAAGAATTTGAACCATGCTGTGTATCGAGAGAAGAAAGAACTTCAAAACCCTAACTACAATCATGGTAGCTTCATTAACCACTAGAATGAGCCAAGAGGTTAGTAGAATTTAACTGGTGAAGAGTGAGGCTTTTCATCCACTTAAATTTCATGCTATTCTAGAGATTTCTATGAAAGGAGACTCAATGGGTGTGTTATCCTCAATACCACCTAAAGTCATTATGATCCATGATGTCAGAAGCTATTATATGTACAAAATTAGAGAAGTAGGAGTTTCTAAAATCAGGGAAGCTTATGAGAAGATATGCAATGAAGGAATCTTTAAGGGTGAATTTTAAATTGTTGAGAGGAAAGGGTTAACTCGTTCCCTAGTGTTCTTAAGAAATTTCAAAATCGAGTGGATTAAAGTTATTTTGAGAAGAGTTCATGACATGAAGTATTGGCTACAAAATGGATCAATGGGGATCACAAAGAAATTATTACACAAGGTTGCAAGCTATCCAACCCTAGATAAGAAGAAAGCAATGCAAAGTCTAAGTTCTGAAGAACTCGAGGAAAACACAGGAGCTAAGTGGAATGGATGTGGTATGTCCATTACAAGCATATCTGATCCACTAATTGAATTTTTAGTGAGAGTCATTGCTCACAAATTCTATTAGTCAAGAAGATTAAATAGTGTGCCTTGTATGGTTGTGGATCAAGCTTGGAAAATTGTGATGAAAGATCATGAGTATGATATTACCGAGCTACAGGAGTTACAACTTGCAAAAAAATTGTCATCAATAAGAAAAATGAAGAATTCAATGTGTAAGTGTGGATCCCTCATTGTTTGTATTTTCTTTTATATCCAAAAGTGCTTTCCTGATATTGGTAATGTTGTATGGGAGCAATACAAACCAATGACAAAGCAGATCAATGAGTACATTACTTAGTTGGGAGAAAACTTTGTAAATATAATGAATGCTTACGTTGATGAATTTAAACAAAGGATGAAAAGAAGAATGCGGATTCCTAAAGAATTGGTCACAAGATACTATAGTGACATATGTTTTCTTGTTGATATAGATGACACTTTTTTATAGATAGTTAAGCTAAGGAAGGCTTGATTACAAAGTTTTGATTATGAGGTAGATGGTGATATAGTGAGTGTAAATATTGAGGCACTAATGAAAGAGGAGATAGATGCCAAGGTTGAACCTTTTGGTAGTTATGAGGAATCCAAAGAAAGAATAATTTTGAATATCACTATAGCTTCCAAAGAGAAGAAAAGGAAGAAGATGATTGAAGACCTATAAGCTAAGCTGGGAATCGTAGGCAAGGGCAAGGAACCATTGCAAATTACATAAGGTCTTGGTGAAGATGAAGAACAAGAAAATGGTGATGAAGAAGAAGAAGAAGAAAGTGATAAGGGAAAAGCCCTAGTTTTTTTCATGCTAGAAGGAAAGAAGGCTCAAGGAACACAAAAGAAGATGAAAATAACACCTCCACCACCAAACACGCCAATGACCAGGGTAATTGCTAGTGCTGAGTAGTCTCTAAAGTAGAAGGTAGTAGAGCCTACTAAGCCCAGTGTCCTTAGAACTAGAAGAAGGATATTGGTCAAAAGACCACCTATCAGGCATATAAAGACTGTTGATGAGGTATGTGGAACCTTAAGAAGATTTTTAGGATTATCTAGTTTTAGATATGTTAGATATGACACACTAGATAATGATGATAGAAATAAAGTTGAGGAGGCTATGGTAGAAATGATTGCAAATAAGAAACTAGCTCCTAGTGCAATAGAGAAGAAGATACTGAAAGATTTTTATGATAGACTAGAGAGAAGATGGCAACAAATTGAAGTAGCAGAGAAATAGATAAGAACTAATATATTAGTTAGAGTTATGCCTAATCTATCACAAGATCAATGAGACACATTTTTGGAAAAGTATAGGAGAATATATTTTCCTAAATACATAATGTTTTTGATATTACAAAATAAAGAGGAAGCTGTACAACATCAAAGTGAGTTTCTATGGAAGAGCATTTTTGGGTTAATAAAAAAGATTGAAGAGATAGACACTGTAAACATTGAATATGATTACATTAGTGGAGAAAGTTTAGGTGTGTTGAGTCTACAAGGAATAATGTGCCCTATACATGCCAACACCTCTAAAACTCCAAAGGCTAAGCAGTCAAGGCTCACAAACATAGAGGTAGATGGTGAAGATAGATAAAGAAATGTAAATGATAATATTGTTTTAGTACCTCATATTGAGGAAGACAAAGAATCAAATAAAGATGAACTGAGTGTGACTATCATTGTCTTGAGCACAAATTCACAAACACAACTGAGTGGTGACACCCCCTCACCAAATCCAAAAGTAGTGCTAAGTAGCAACACTCCTTCACCTAGTAGAAAGAGGAAAGAAATAAAAAATGTTTCATCAAAAATTGATGTTAGTCTAGATGAAATCATTAAGATGCCACAATTGGATTTGGAAAATCTCACCTTGGAGAAAACTATTTTTCTACAAGAAATTTTGATGAAGAAGAAGAGACAAGAAGATCTTAGAAGAGAGCATAAGTAGAAATAGGTACTACATGATGTAAATCATATTTTTGTTGATGCCTTTGACATTTAAAATTTTGATGAAGGTGCACCAATCATAAACCAGATTGTAAATATAGTTGAACAAGTGAATACTAGAAATATGGAGTCAAATGAGAAGATAATGGATTGGTCAAGAAGAAGATTTGAAACCAAGGTTGTGGATAGAGTTTCCATAACTATTGCTAAGTAGAAAGTGCTACTACAAGAGAAAGCACATGTTATGATTGAATTGATTCACAAGGTACAACATTTGTACATAGTTTTTAAAGATGTGCCAAGATTTACTCACAATATTTAGGCACAAATAAATTCAATTCAGGCTAAGATGAAGAGATCCAAAAAAATTATTTCAAAGTCAGTAGGATCAAGCATTGATCACTACAATAATCTATTGATTTCTCAAGGCACGTTGGTCGAGCTTCAGGTAGCTAACAAAAATATGAGATCAAAATTGATCTCTATTTAGGCAATGATGGTACCTCATTTGGAGGTTATGTAGAGAGAACTGAAAACAACCCAAGATCTTATCATAGAAGGTCACAATTTATCATTGGTTGATAGTTTAATTGATTTGGTTGCAATACTTCACTTGTAGAATCACATTTTGGAGGAAACAAGAACCACTTGGGATCATGCATTGTCCATGATTACTAGAGTTCATAAATACTTCATTGAATGATATGGATTACTTCCACCTATTCAACCCCAACAACAGTGATATATAGTTTTAAAAGACAAGGGGGAAATAGAGTCAACAAGGGGAAATAGAGTTTACAAAAGGGGAAACAAAGTTGGTGTGAACAAGATGTTACATAACAATTTAAATAAATGTGAAATGATTTTTTTATTCATTTTTACATTGTTTATTCATTTGTATAAGTCATAAGACTTAGGGGGAGAACCTATGAATTTTTTATTCATTTTTACATTATTTATTCATTTGTATAAGTCATAAGACTTAGGGGGAGAGCCCATTTATCAGATTGTATTGTATAGATCTAAATATGCCAAAGTGATGTAAATATGACAAAGTGTTTTTTTCACTAATGTCAAAGGGGGGGATTGTTGGTATCTCTAACCATTGTTGTCTATTAGTGTCAACCACTTAGTAATTTATAAGGCAAAGTCAGATGGTCATCACTACAATTGAGCTACTCTATATAGGCCAAGTCATGCACATAAACAAGTATGTACTAAGCTCTATAGGAGCTTAGTAAGTTTTTGGTCATAGAGTATTTTCTATACGAGCTGAGCTCATCAATGACTAAGCAAGTCATCTGTGACCAAGCAAATTCCAAGTACACAAGTGCTAAGATTTATAGTATGTGTCATGAACAATACATGCTGAGCATCAAAAGGATAATACCAATCAAGAAAGAACAATTCCAAGCATTAGGAAACAATAAATATTGAGCAATGTAGAGTTTACATAAAAGTCAGGAATAAAATAAAGTTTCAAGAAAAATAGTTATAAGGCCAACTTGGAAGGAATATTTAAGTTTTGAAGAGGTTGTTACATAAAATTTACATGACATGGATCATACATGTGTGTTCTACGATCAAGACCAAGAGACAAAACATGAAACCATCTAGAAAATGGCTTATGAATCATATTAAATAATGGTAATCTTAGCATAGATCAAAATCACGTGAAGCAAGAACAAAGGAAGAGAGGTTAATGCATGTAAAAAAGAAAAATTGAGAAGATCAAAAGACAGTGAAGAGTTATGATATCATCTAACAAAGCAAGTGATCTAGTCATGGGAGTGAAGAAAAAGGGAAAGATGAGTGATATCAGATTAGGGGAGAGGATCAATTGGCAAGGAGAAGACTCAAAATTAGTTTGCAAAGCAAATTGAGAGTCAGGTACTAAATTAGTTTTAATAGACTTGAATTAGGGTACATATGTTAACATAATGGTCTTAATAGATCTATATAAATCTCCTAATAGAGTCCTTACTTAGTTGTAAGTGTAAAATCCTCTAACAAGGTAAGACCTAACAATCTCCTAAGCCTTTAACAAGACAAAATCCTCATAGGGTAGATCATATTTTATGGTCAAACATTGTAACCTTAACTGGTTAACTTTATTACTGAAGTAGTGAAGATTTGTGGGTGTCATCCCCACCCTAATTTTACCTTCACCTTGGAGGGTTTCTGGTTAAAAAATATTGTGTTATGTATTTTATTTTCATGCATGTGATTGATTAGATTTATATTTTACAATAGATTTAGATTATAATTTTTACATGCACAAGTTGTTGATAGGTGTGAATGAATTGGTGAAAAGTTAGAAAGTGTTAAAGATTCTGATTCACCCCCCTTCTCACTATCTTGTTTATCTTGTAAATACTTCTCCATAAATTAGAATAAGGTTACTTTCTTTTATCTTATAGCATTTATGTTTATTTTAGTTGTAAAGTGGGTTACATTAAGATTAATTCAAGTTGTTTAAGGAAAAACCAATTTTGTGGATGACATTGATTCACCTGCCCTCTCAATACCAGTTGGGACCAATAATTGGTATCAGAGCATGGATCCTTATGACAAAAAGTCCAATAATTTAAGGGAATAACTAATGGTGTCTCTAAGAAGATAGTTGGAGGAAGCAATGGACACCATTTAAGACTTGAAAGTAAAGCTGAGAAAGTCCCTAGCTAAGAGGAAAAAGTTGATGCAAAATCTCAGTGAAATACTGAAAGTTACTAAACATCAGTATAACATATCTGAGGGGTTGGAGGAAGCCATCCCTGACTTGATGGTGAAGATAGAACAACTAAAGGAAACTACCACTCAAGTAGTAAGGAGAAAGAAGAGATAACTAGAGAGGTTTCAAAAGCTCGAGCTAAATGAGATGTTGCCATCCTAACAAGAGATGAAACCATAGTAGCAACATCGAGAACAGGTGCAGTGAATATTGAGGAAAGAAGCGATCCCAATATGGAGCAGTTCATGGAATTAATAGAGAAAATTCTCAAGTGGGTTACATTAAGATTAGTTGAAATGTTTAAAGGAACAACCAATTTTGTGGATGACATTGATTCACCCCCCCTCAATACCAGTTGGGACCAACAATTGGTATCAGAGTGCAAATCCCTATTGATACAAGTCTAATTATTTGAGGGAATGTCTAATGGCATCTCTAAGAAGATAGATGGAGGAATCCATGGACACCTTTTAATAATTGAAAGAAAAGCTGAGAATGTTCTTAGCTAAGAGGAAGAAGTTGATGCAAAATCTCAGTAAAATACCATAAGTTACCAAACATCACTATAGCATATCTGAGGGTTTGGAGGAAATCATTTCTGACTTGATGGCTAAATAAAACAAATAAAGAAAATTACCACTCAAGCAGCAAGGGGAAAGAAGAGCCAACCAGAGAGGTTGCTAAAGCTCGGGTTGAATGAGATGCTGCCATCCTAACAAGAGATGAAACCACAATAGCAACAAGGAGAACATGTGCAATGTAGATTGAAGAAAGAAATGATCCCAATATGGAGTAGTTCATTGAATTAATAGAGCAAGTGCTCAAGCTTACTAAAGAGATAAGAAGAATATATGAACTAAATGAAAAATTGAGGAGATTCAATGAGAGCTCTGAGAAGATTGACGAGAAACTGAAGGCTCAAAGAAGAAGAAAGAGCACGACCGGTCTTGGTTATCAAGGTGATAGAAAGACTAAAGAGGGAGAGACCTTTGGAGCTAAAAACCTAAATAGTGGTAGATCTAGAAGCATGTCTCCAAAAGATAAGGGTATTGCTAAACCTACCTATAGTTTTTGTGGTTAGAAAGGACACACATCTGGTGTGTGTTACTTTAAGAAAATTATGCATGTTTAATAATGTACCTATGAAGGGTACTATAAGAAATTCCATCTCTATAGCCATAACACACAACAATGTATTTCTCATTTCAATGAGAAAATAATAGATGGAAATTATTACTATTGCAACAAGTATGGGCATACAACATAATATTGCAAAACAAGAGTTAGAGGTAATCAAAGTTCTCCCAAGGAAATGAGTCATGTTCAAAGGGATGTGTTTCCCACATTTATTTGTGCAAACTATAAATAACATTGGACAATGGAAAAGTACCAGAATGATTTGTTATATCTACCATAAGATATGTCATCTTGAAAGAGATTGTAGATTCAATAGAAGATGAGGTAGTAAATCCCCTATCAAAAAAGAGAAAAGCAAGACCATGGAACAGTTGGACAATGACTTCTCCACCAAGTGGACGAATAATAGTGAAGTAGCTAAAGAAAAGCCAAATGATGTTGAAAACTCATTGGTCAATGGTGAGATCTCACAAACTAAATAAGCTAACAAAGCTTAGAGGGGTTAGATAATAAAGGAAAGAATAATAAATTGGTCCCCTAATAAAAATCAATAGTCATGCAGATATAAGAGAAGTGATGCTGATGATAAAATAAAGTGTAACTTGTTGATGGAAGATCAAGATGCTGCAAAGTAACTATTGCAAAATAATATGAAGCATTAATGACATATGTCCTCTGGTAAGTAAAATCTTTTTTTGATCATTTTAAATATAACATTAGAATTCCATGATATAAATACAAGGATTAAGAATCATTTGATGATTTTCATTATTGAAATCACTTGGTTTCGATTAGAAATAGGGAATACTCAGAGGGGGGGTGAATCAGTATTCTAAAAAATTTTGTTACCAATTGGATATAATTTATTACTTTGAACCATGCATAAAAAAGTAAGCAAGTAATGATGAACAGTAAGAGTAACCATGCACAAAGAGAACTCACAACACCATATTTTGTTAGCTAGGGAAACCCTAGCCAAGGGAAAACCCCAGTGGTAATGATGTCCACAAAGATATGCTAATATATATATTCCTTGTTAGAGGATGGATCCTATTAGGAGTCTATAAATACATTCAATACATAAGAGTCCCTATGAGGAGACTTTGAATCTCTGTTAGGAGATTCCAACCCTATTAGGAGCTGTGGTACAATGGATGCAAGAAGAGCTCACTGCCTAAACAAGTAATTTATCCTCTAAATTCCTCAAATATATAAATATAGATGTTGTACCTTCTTTCTAGCTAATCTCTAATCTTAGCTCAATCTTAGATCACAAAATTAGGTTATCATAAATTCACTTCTGCATATGATACAAAAATTCACATGCATATCTTTCGCTTATAACATCATAAATTGCTTCACAATTCACTCACACATAATTTCACAATATGTCTTTGCATAAATGCCATGTCTTTTCTCTAATTGCTGCTAGGTTGGCTAGGACAAAAATAAACTTACCAAATTAGAGTAAACATCTAGGATGTCGTCCCTAATTGGTCAAGTAATTATTTTGTAAACAAAATAATTCCTTTAACTTTAATTCTAATGTTCTGTAAAACTTAAATATCTCTTTTTTGTACTATCCGTACTAATGTCTGAGGTTATAAACATCATCATAAACATGCATTCTATTTCCATATAACTTCTCTCTCAAAAATAACATCATATAAACAAGTTATACTTCAAATAACAAGTGTTAGGGTTATTATTCCTACAAGAAATGCTAACAACATGTTCAACTCACTTCATTCTACCTCCATGTAACCTTGCTAGTCATAATATGATGTCAACAATAATTTGCGTACAAAACAATACACTATTGTAAACCATTTTCATACTTGGACAATTTTATGAGTACCAAAAAGCTAAGTATCTTTAGTTTTGAGGTTTACTACAAGCATGTACATCATGTGTTGCCATTAATGACAAAATTTACATATCTACATATAGCCAATTGTCAATAATATCCCTCTTTGGCATTGATGGAAAAAAAGTAGGAAAATTGGCTAAGTATCAAAAAAAAATTCATAACTTACAACTTTTACAACTTCCAAAACTTACAACATTACTATACTTACCATCTATTACAAATACTTCATCTTACGAATGCTCCCCCTTTTGATATAACTATAAGATGCATAAATTACATAAAATTTTCCCCCTTTCACATCAATGAAAAAGGTGTTGGCATAAAGTTATTTTCCATTAGTGACAACACTCACAGTTCAAACCGAGCACTGAAAACATAGTTCAAACCGAGCACTGAAGACAAAGTTCAAACCGAGCATCGAAGACACAGTTCTAACCGAGTGAAGTTGCACTTAGTGTCAACCGAGTAAAGATGCACTCAGTATTAACCGAGTGAAGCTGCACTTAGTGATGACCGAGTAAAGAAGGACTCAGTGATAACCGAGCTTAGGAGGTTAACGAAGAAGTTAGTTTCTACCAAGTGACACTATATCTACCAAGTAACCAATGGTTACCGAGTTCCAGGCAATGTTGTATGACTAGTATGAACCGAGCCCCTACCTCTATCAAGTGCATGACGATGCCGAGTAACGTAGTGGATGCCGCGTATTAGAAGGTAATCAAGTCTGTCTGTAGAACCCAAGTTTATTTTACCATTTGGCCGACTCAGTTATATTTTGTTTACTTGTGTTTGGCCAACCTTGCATGAATAATTATTGGAATGGTATATATATGTGTAATGTATTATATCATTCAATATATAGATAGATAGATACAATAAAGACATACAAGATATAGAATATTACAAAAAGGAGGGACATAAGATATGATATGTGAATTCATCAGCAGAAAAGGATACTCAACAAGGTCTACCAGGAGCAAAAATGATTTCATCAATCACAGAAGGTGATCTACAATAAAGAACTCAGTCAAGTTGTAAGTTGATCTATTGGTTCATCCTAACAGGTGAATCATTTTTGTAAATCCTTTAACAAGGTAGACTTAACCATCTTTATTCAAATCTCCTAACAGAGTGCATACTTATAAAGTATGTTTGTAAATCCTCTAACAAGTGGATCTAGCAATCCTCTGTGCTCCTAATAGGGCAGATCACCAGAAGTGATCATTGTAAGCCTTAACCGGCCAACTTCATACTGCAGTAGCGAAGCTTTATGGGTATCATCCACCCCTGTTTTACTTTCTATTTTGGAAGGTTTTTGGGTCACCAAATCTTTGTGCATATATGGTTTAAATATTTAAGTGTTCTTTTATGCAACAGGCTAGATGAGTAAAAGTTGTATATGGTTATTCTGAATTGACTTAAAAGTTTTATTGTTGCTGATTCACCTCTCCCCTTTCAGTAACCTATTATATCTTGAATATTTCCAACAATTGGTATCAAAGCACTTTTTGGTTCTCAAGACAAAGTTTGACAGCTTGAGCAAAGATCTAAGTTATGGAGATATTCAGACTGGAGAAAGTTATTGAAAATGAAAAGTTAGATCTAGAAATGGCCATGGTTCAACTCAAAGAAGCAAAGGAGCATCTCTCTCAATCCCTAAAAAGAAGAAAGGAACTTGCAAGACAAATGAATGACCATCACTATGTTGAAGAAAAGATTGAAGATCTGTTACCATCAAGTAGTTCAGAAGAAGCTGACAAGGCAATCAAAGAACTTCTAGAAAAGAATGGATCTCTGCAAGAAGAGGTAAGAAAGCTTAAAAGAGAGCAAGAAATACAGTCAATTAGGCTATGTGAAGTTTTGGAACAAAGAAACAAAGCATAAGAAGAATTGGAAGATAAAAGCCATAATCAATCCCATCAGCATTAAGACCTTATAGACCAACTCTCTAATGCAAATGAAGAAATCAGGATTCTCAGAGTACAAAATGAAAGTCTACAGAATGATTTAAGAACTAAGAGACAAATCAATGAAATCTTGGAAAATGATCTAATCTCTGAAAGGAAAGTCAATGAAAGAATGATGAAATCCCAAGCAGATATGAATCAATTAAATCAACAAAATGAGGAAAATCTTTATAGACATAAAGGTAAAGTTGGTCTTGGATACAAAGAAGAAGGTGAATCCTCCAAACAAAGTGAACAAAGGAATAATAAAAAACCCACTTGTAATCACTGTGGAAAGTTAGGTCATACATCAAACAAATGCTGGAGTAATGGAAAAGCAAAATTCAATGGTAAATGCTTCAATTGCAATCAACATGGTCACAAAGCAAATGAGTGCAAGGAAAAACCAAAATTTGAAGGCAACTGTCACAAATTCAAAAAACATGGTCACAAGGCATTCCAATGCAGATCCAAATCATTCAATCTAGCTGAACAACTTGTCAAAGTCATATTTGGATGGGACTACAACACCTGGTGCAGATGTCACTATTGTGGAGAATATGGACATACTGGCATAAATTGTGCAAGACATCACCTAAGGAAGAAGGACACTACTATAAGGTGCTATACATGTACAGAACTTGGTCATATAGCTAGAAATTGCATGAATATAGAAAGAATTGAAGATGAGAAGAAAATCAAGGCATGCAACATTCAGAAGCAAATGAAGCAACATTGGATTCCAAAATCTACCGAACAAGATAAGTCAAGCTTTGGCAATATCACTCAAGAAATGAGTGATTCCACCATTTCCAATTAATATTCATAAAAGAAAGTATGGAACTGCATCCTCCAAGAATTATCCTAAATAGTTCCACAAGAAGAAAGATGATCTAAACAGTATTCATATACACTTTGATCCTAGACTTAACCGAGTTCGGTCGGGTGCAATAAAGTTTCATTTACCAAGTTATATCAACCGAGCAAGGTCAGTTCATGACCTTACTAAGTTAGGTCGGTACACCAATGTTTTCTTTTGATCACCGAGTTGATAGTATCTACCGAGCAAGTGGATGACAACCTGTCATTTCATCTACCGTCGTACCAAGCATTTATGATGAATGTTTCATCAAAAAGGGAAAAATTTGATCTCATTCTTCACTACAAACTTTGAGCTAAGTTATCTTCTGCAATTCCAGAGCAAGCTTAAAGCAATTTCGAGCAAATTTTTAAAAGTCGAAGAATCTGTTTAGAATTTCTCTTCACTTACCGAGAAATAATGGCATCTGGAAGTAGCAGCTCCAAGGAAAAGAGAGGCTCATAAATGCTGGTTAAAGGTGTGGAATGGAAGGTGTCAAACTTCAAATTGGCACCAGCAATTGAAGAATCACTTGACCCTAACGGTGCTCAGTCTCAAATTCCTCCAAAGGTACTCCTTATAAATGACATTCGCTCTCATTTCAAATGTTCCATTCAAGAACTTGGAAACCTAGAAATTGATAATGCCCTAAGAGAAATGAGCGTAGATGGAAATTTGAAACTCGAGCATAAGCATCTTGAAACAAAAGGGTTAACCCACATTTCACATTTGCCAAGAAATTTTCAAATTAAATGGGTTAAGTATGTACTCAGTCGGGTTCACAACGGGCAATTGTGGTTAGAGCAACCAATGCTTATCACAAAGAAAATGATTAACAAGATTACTAGCCTTCCCATGTTGAGCAAAGCTAAGACTACCAAAACCCTAGGTCAGGAAGAATTGCAAAGGCTAACCCAAATAGAATGGGATGGTAGAGGACTTAATCTTAGTACAGTAGCTGACACTGAATTAAGATTTGGTATTCACATCATTGCTCATAAAATTTACAGTTCCAGCCGTCCAAACAGTGTACCTTGCGAAGCAGTAGATTTAGCATATAAGGTAGTAAAGAAGAATGTTGAGTTTGATCTATCTGAATTACTTTTGTCTCAATTTAATAAAAATATGGAAAGCATAAGGACTTCAAAGAACAATTCCTACAAATTCGGTTCACTTTTGATCTATTTATTTTTCTATGTTCAAAAGTCTTTTCCATCAAAAGGATCAATAGTATGGAGAAAAGATATTCCCGTTCTTTATCAAATAAATGATTTCATTGCAGAGTTAGGTGAAAATTTTGACAGTGTTTTGGATAATTTTTTTGAAGATTTTAAGGAAAGAATGAACAATAGGTTCCAAATTCCACCTAAACTGGTTGAGGAATACAAAGAAGATGTATACTTTATGGTAGATTGTGATAAAGTATACATACAGGCAGTAAGGCCTCGAGTTGCATGGGTGAAACCTCTTCCTTATGAGGTTAATATTGATGAAACCAGAGATATCATAGAAGCACTGGTGAATGAACCAGTAGACCCAAAGCAACCAGTCTTTGGAACTTATGATGAAGCTAAAGCCAGAATTGAGCTTTCAATCAAAATCCCTCAGGTCATTAGCAAAGGAAAGAGGAAGATTGCAAAGCTAAAAATAGAACTTGGTCCTCTAATGATCACTAAAGGGAAAGGAGAAGATGATGAAGAAGAAGAGGAAACCAAGTCAGAAAAAGAAGAGGAGCCTCAATGGAAGAAAGGTAAGGTGATTATCACCAAACCTAAAATGCAAGCTACTGCAGTCTTCTCCAGGAGAACAAGATAGGGGAAGAAGGAACCTGCACTTATCAAGCCTCCACTCACATTTGAGGCAAGGTTGAAGCAATTAGAAGAAGGTACTATCTTCAAAAACTTCAAAGCATTGAAGTTTGAGACAAGAACAGAACAAGAGAAAATGCAGATTGAGGAGTTGGTATTGAATAAAATGGGAAGATGAAAATACTCTCCGGACGAGATTGCCTCTCAGATCGCTAAAGAGCTATTGGAGAGGTTGCAACCAAGATGGGAAATTGCAACCACAACTATCAAGGATATCTTTGAGCAAACCCTCAAAAATCTCCTATCGAGTCTCACTGATGCAGAAGTGAAGAAATCACTGAAAGCTCATGAAGGTAATATGATGATTAGATTCCACACTTGTTTGATACTAATCAAAGACATTGAGCATGTTGTCAATGATGCAACAAACATGTGGAAACATATCTATCATCTACATAAATCCAGTGAGGATATTGTTGAAATCAAGGACAATGACAACAGTGATGATGCTGATATTGAAGATATTCCAGGGGATCTACATTCAATGATGATAAATGTTGAGGAAGAATTCAAGGAAGATGAAATGAAGGAAGAAGAAGTTGATCAAGCTAAGGAGGAAGATGATCCTGTAAAAATTGCAGCCAAAATCATTGCATCTCTTCCTCACTCTCCACCTAAAGTAGCTACATCAACTGTGGAGATAGCCTCTACTAGTGAGATTGTGTGCACAATAGCTTCATCAATTTCTCAATCTTCACCTATCTCCTCTTAGCTCTGGGCACCATCTATGCAAGTGTCTACCACTTCATTAACTAAGTTGTAGCCATCTTCATTGACTGAGGCATCATCAGCTATAGTAGTAAGTTCATCAGGCATATCAACTTCTACTGCAGAGTGTACAGTAAGTGTATCCACTGGTACTCCAATTTTGACAACTTCATATGCTCCAATTTTTGCATCTGTTAGTTCTCCCATACCAACCTGTACATCAATCTTGGGAAGAACATCAAATTTTGATACTATTAGCACTTCTCTCAGTTTTCCTCTAGCTAGTCCTATTCCAGTTTTGTCAGCCAGTCTAGCCTCATCAACTATTGTTTCAAATTCAAAGGGAAAAGGTGAAGTCACTGTAGGAAAAGCAAAAAGATACATGATTTCCAACAAGGCAGTGGATGAGGAAATAGACTTGGATAAGGACATTGTCATTCCTAAGATAGATCTGGATAATGCATCAGTTGATGAAATAAGAATGGTCAGTCAGCTATTAGATCAGAAGGCAAGTCAAAAACAACTGAGGCATGAGAGAGACTAGGAATATAGTATTATTGAAAGTGCTAAGAACATTCTAATAGAGGCTATAGGTGTTGAAGTAGATTCTACTCAACACATTTTGATTCAGTTAGAAGAGGCTGTATATAAATTCAATGAGGATACCTTCGGCCAAGAAAAATTGATTGAAAAAGCAGAGAAGAAATTTAACAATAATGTGCTTGAGCACATTGCTCAGCATATTGCATTAAAATAGGTAGAATTGTCTACAATTTTGAACATTCTTTTAATAATGTAACTTCAATTTTTGGAAAACTTTGTGATGTTACTGAGTATACTAAGGAAATCAAAGAAAAGTTGAATAAAATTGATGAGGATATGAAGGTCAGTGCACAAATGTTGCAACTTGACCACAGTTCAAGTTCATCCCATCATCTCAGAATAAGATTTTTGTCAGAGAAATAGGCAGAATTGTTGAGAGAGGAAGCAAGGATCAAGTGTACTCTGATTGACATCCAAAATATGATCCTTCCTGTCATGGACACAATGCAAAAGCATATTGCCCATTCCAAAATATTGATTCATGACAAAAACTTCTCAATTGCAGATCATATGATTGAACTCTCTGCAAAAGTTCAAATAGCACTCTCCACCAGCAAACTTTTGCAAGAAAATTGGGATAAGACATTGGCTGTTATTCTCAAGGTACATTCTGAGTTTATCTCTCATTTTGGACTCTCTGTGTAAATACATATTGTTTAATTTGGCATTATTGTCAAAAAGGGGGAGATAGCACACTCCAAGAAATAATTGTGCAAGAAATATGTGTAATGACTTGTAAATACTGTGCATATTGAATGGGGGAGATACATGTAAGAAAGATATATGTAATAAGACTTGCAAAGAGCAATTTTAAAAATTTAGAACTGTATGTCTATTTTTGCACATAAACTTTGAATCATAATTGTTTTTGTCACTAATGCCAAAGGGGGAGATTGTTGGCATAAAGTTATTTTCCATTAGTGACAACACTCACAGTTCAAACCGAGCACTGAAGACACAGTTCAAACTGAGCATCGAAGACACAGTTCTAACCGAGTGAAGTTGCACTTAGTGTCAACCGAGTAAATATGCACTCAGTATTAATCGAGTGAAGCTGCACTTAGTGATGACTGAGTAAGGAAGGACTCAGTGATAACCGAGCTCAAGAGGTTAACAAAGAAGTTAATTTCTACCGAGTGACACTATATCTACCGAGTCACCAATGGTACCAAGTTCTAGGCAACGTTGTATGACTAGTATGAACTGAGCCCCTACCTTTACCGAGTGCATGATGATACCAAGTAACGCAGTGGATGCCGCGTATCAGAAGGTCATCAAGTCTATCTGTAGAACCCGAGTTTATTTTACCATTTGGCCGACTTAGTTATATTTTGTTTACTTGTGTTTGGCCGACCTTGGCTGAATAATTTATTGGAATGGTATATATATGTGTAATGTATTATATCATTCAATATATAGATAGATAGATACAATAAAGACATACAAGATACATAATATTGCAAAAAGGAGGGACATAAGATATGATATGTGAATTCATCAGCAGAAAAGGATACTCAGTAAGGTCTACCAGGAGTAGAAATGATTTCATCAATCACAGAAGGTGATCTACAATAAAGAACTCAGTCAAGTTGTAAGTTGATCTGTTGGTTCATCCTAACAGGTGAATCATTTTTGTAAATCCTTTAACAGGGTAGACTTAACCATCTTTATTCAAATCTCCTAATAGAGTGCATACTTATAAAGTATGTTTGTAAATCCTCTAACAAGGTGGATCTAACAATCCTCTGTGCTCCTAACAGGGCAGATCACCAGAAGTGATCATTGTAAGCCTTAACCAGCCAACTTCATACTGCAGTAACGAAGCTTTGTGGGTATCATCCCCACCCCAATTTTACTTTCTATTTTGGAAGGTTTCTGGGTCACCAAATCTGTGTGCATATATGGTTTAAATGTTTAAGTGTTCTTTTATGCAGCAAGCTAGATGAGTAAAAGTTGTATATGGTTATTCTGAATTGACTTAAAATTTTTATTGTTACCGATTCACCCCTCCCCTCTCAGTAACCTATTATATCTTGAATATTTCCAAAAAAAGGTTGGAATGTCCAAAAACTGTCAAATTTTTTTGTCTAATTATTGTAAAAAAACTGTGAAAACTTGTCAAAATTATCTATGTCATTGCCTCAAGCTGATATCATCTTCATACAATCATTAAAATTTTCCTTTAGACTATCCATTCCTTTCTCCCATGTATCCTTTATTTCTTCAGCAGTAGTGATAATTGCACATAAGACATATGATGTAATCTCAACTACATTAAGGTCAGAGTATATGAAATTGGAATAAGTGTCCTTTTCTTTAACACATTCCTCCAATTGTCTCTCAATGGATGATAGTTTTAGAGCTATAGATTCTCTAAAATCTAATAATCTTCTCAAATTAGCTCTCTCTCAAGTTGCAGTTTCCTGATGTTAGTGTGAACACCAACAACTTGTCCTTCAAAATCATCAACTCCGCTAGAGGGTTGTTCTAATTGACTTGTCAGAGCTTCCAACTCACTCAACTTCCCTTCCATCTTATTACCCAAAAATTTTGTCAACTTGTGAGATAAAGTACATTTTATGTATAGTACCTTGCCATCTTGTTGACATCTTCAGAGTTCCTTGATATAAGCATCAAGACTCAACAAATCATTCTTTTTTTTCTAACAAACAGTGCTAAAAATATTAGCATCATGAGAAATTTGAGCATTAGACTCTATAATGCTTAATGAATCTGTAAATTCATCATCAAAAGATTTTACTACTACTTTGGCTATTTGTTTGGGGTTTGCTTCTATATGTTTGGCTGCCAGAGTGCTGTGCAATTTGTTAGTCACCTCCATTAATGTCTTGATCTGTAAGCTCTTGACTTTGTTGTTCTTCTCAATCAACTTGGTCAAAGATGAGATCAAGTTAGTTTGATCATCATCATCACGTGTAAGGTCGACAAGAGATAGTGGAGTGGATGAGCTAGATGCTTTAGTCTCATCTTCCTTTTGTTTCTTCTTTGTTGTCTCCCTTGTTTCTCTCTTTTCTTCCTTCTCTTCTTTTCCCTTCCTTTCATGTTCTTTCTTTTCTTCTTCTTTCTTCTTCTCCTCCTAAAGCAACTTTAGCTTGGCTTCTTCAACCTTTTTCTTTTCCTTTTCTAACTGCCTTTTCTCCTCTTCAATCAATTTTAACTAATCTTGAATGTTTTCAAAATGTGACTCAGGTTGATTAAAAGGATCATCTTCAATGTTAATAGTAATATTTTTCTAATCAATTTACATTGTATCACCACTTACTAATACTTTCAAAGTTTTCTCTGTACTGGTAGGTGTTGTCTTTAATTCAGACATCATCTTGTTGATGGGTTTAGTTGTTTCACTTCTTATGATGTTCTTCTCACCTCCCATAAACATAAGTGGCCTCATCTTACTTAATAAGTAAGGTGCTAAATTCTTTATCAATTTCCTAATTTCTTCTTCATCATCTATTTTGCACATAGTTCTTAACGTAGTTTTCTAAAGTTCCATGTCTTCTTCACGAACTAGTGCCTTCTTTGCTACAAGTCCATCATAGACTTTTTGATTTACCATGCCTTCAATGTCTTCAAGTTTCAAATTGTTAAGAATCATATATCTCATAGTAGAGATATTAATATGTTCTTTCTTAATATCATTGTACAAATCATAAAACTTATTCATTTGCACAAAGTTTCCCTCATTAGCAATAACTTTGTTAATCTTGTCTATCTTCGGGTTCCAAGGTTACCTTGTTTTACCCATTGATTTCTTAGAAACAATAACCTTTTTAGGTTGTTTAACTTATTGTTCCTCATCTTCTTCATCACTAGAATCTTCAATTTTCAACAATGTTTTCTTCCTTTTCTCAGGTGTAGTAGCGTGTTGCTTGACTCTTTTTGACTTGTGAGTCTCAACTTCTATTAGCCTTTTAGACTTCCTTTTGGGTTCACTTGGTTGCTTGATTGATACAAAAAAATATGGAATTATTTGCTCTATAGGAGTCATTGCAATGGATATTCTTGATGCTTGACCAATTGATAGAGGTTTCATATACATCAAACCTTGTTCATCAGTTTGTTTTTGTCTAGATATTATTTTTCTGACTGTCTATGATTCTCTTTCTATCATACTAGCCTCAATCAATGCCTTTTTCATCATAGTCTCAACCTTCTTATGAGATGCTTTTTCTAAAGATGCCTGGTAAGCTGACTGAGTTATCTCTTCATATGTTCCAAGTCTATATGAGGCTTTGTCCTTTCTAGAGTTCAATACTAGATCAATGTAACCAATAGCTACATCATCACTCAATTCATAACCTAAGGGTTCAAGAAATGTTTTCCTTGGTTCTACTACTTCAACATAAGTTAGGTCTATATCTACCATAAAACATATGTCATACTTAAATCTATCAACAATTGTTGGTGCAATTCTGAATCTTTGTTTCATTTTATTATGGAATGTTCTCATAATCAAATTGCCACTTTCTAAGATGTTATTTGTAGGATTCCTTCTGCATACATTTGTTATCTTATCCACAATACATCTTTCACAACTCATAATTTTTGTAATTGATAGAAATGGAAATATTTTAAGTATATGAAAGAAAATATGATTGGTTAGTGACTGAAATTTGAATACACCATTCTTAGTTCTCTTAATATTATTTAGATTCTCAAGGAGTTGTAATCTCAAAATATCACTCAAATTCACTTGTTATTTCTCAATAAAAATCTTGTAGGCTGCATAGATAAAGCCTGTTGACAACTCATCACTCTTAGAACTTGCACAAATAGAATATGTAATGATTCTACTCAAGAATCTCACATCATGTTGTCTAGTGGTGTCGATCATCATTGTCTTGCCATTATAAATTACTTTAGTATTAAGTTAAACTTTCTTTTTGACTAATTTTTCACCAATGGGTACACTACCTTGTTTGCTAAGACCAGTATTCTCATGAATAAGGTCAATAGAAATGTCAACTACATTATCTCCCATCCTAAACTTCCCATTATGAATTCTGCTTAGTATAGTTTGAGTCCATTCTTTGTTATCAAGTTCATGGTACAAGTAATATCTAAATAAATCTAAATCTTGTAGATATTCAAATTCGGGCTTTATAGTCATATCATGATTGAAATTTTTTTCCATATCCTTGTTCATAAGTTCACCTCCAATAGTTTCAAACTTGCCAAATAAATAACTTCCTATGTCTTCCAAGAAGACTACGTTGTTTAGAGTTGTTGATAGAGCTAAATTAAGGTTTCCTTCTAAGGGTTTCATAGGCACAACCTTCAATTTGGGTCTCTTAATATTCTCAATATTGTGAACTACTAACATATCCACGATTTCACAAAATAGAAATTTATCGAAGAAATTATGTGCGAAAAATGATAACATACCTTTTTTTGAGGTAGGCTTTTTCTCAAAATCACTTTGTCAAATGAATTTTGAGCGATTTAAGCTTCTAAGATAATCACAATGTGGAAATAATCAAGTTCTTACTCTATTTATTTATCCAACTTGAACTTGCATTAGTTACATGCTTTTCCAAATTGAAAAAGTTGTTAATTTCACTCCAAAATCAAATATTTTCTCAAAATCATCTATTCGATCCTCAAATGCTACTCGAGCTTAATCATAGATTCCTTTCATCATGAAAATGCTCCACAAAAATTGTCTCTATGAAATTTTTTGTGAAAACATAGATTTCATCTTCTGTCATAGAATAAACTTTCTTTGTTGTAATAATAACTCTTATTTCCTTCGTAACTTGTTCTGATAAGCTTCAAATTGCAAGTGAGCTTAGCTACAATGTAAACTAATCTAGATACATCTTTTTGCAACCTTGCTACTCATATCTCATTCTCTAAATGAAGCTTCAAATTTTGATGCTATGAACAAGCTTAATTCAACTTGGTTGAATCAAACTCAATTATTGACTTCAATCTTCCCTTTTCTACATCATCTAACTTTTCCTCAGATCCAATAGTTAATCCCTTTACAAATGTCTCATCAAGTTCTTCTCAAAGTTTACTAACTACATTTCTTTGATCTTCATTATCTTTTTTAGTTTTGGAGTTCCTTTCGTGACTCCTATCATTTCCAAAGTTTCTTTCATTGTTCCTTCTATTTCTACAGTTTCTTTCATTGTTCCTTCTATCCATTCTAAAATACTTTGCTATATGTCCAAAGTTTTTGCATAACTAACATACTGAGGTTCTACTTCTAGGATTCTGATGATCAATAGGTGCTTGAAAATTCAAGGCTATGTGTCCAAAGTTGTTACACTTATAGCACACAATTTGCTTTCTTTCTTGATAAGGTCTTCTTTCTCTTGATGTCCTCTCATTAGATCTTCTTCTATCTTTAGGGTTAGTATTTCCACACATTCTACTATTCCTTTTATCATTATCATAATTATTTTTCTTACAATCAATTGTTCTATGATCAATACCATGACAATTATGATAGTAAAAATTTGTAATATGGTTAAATGACTTATTTGTACAATCTCTTTTCATATGACTTATTTCATTAAATGAAAAACACTTACCTCAAAATTTATACCTAGTTTCTTTAGGAGATACAACTTTCTTTGGTTCATCCAATTTCTTAGTTTCCTTCTCTTGTCCAACTTCTTATCAGAAGATTGGCTAGATTCAATCTTATCATCAAATTTATCTTTTTCTTTCAGATTTGATCCACTTTCAGGTTTCTTTGCAAACATGTTAAATAAGTAACCAAGACCAGTCTTATCATAGGTAGGTCTTTGTACTGACATTTTTTCATCAATCTTTTCTTTGCTAGAATAAAGCTTTTGAAGCTATAGCTTGCTCTAATTTAGTTAACTTTTCATAGTAGTGTTGTACTTTTGAAGTTCTTCATGATTTTCTTTTAGTGCTTCAAGTTTAGATGTCTTCTTTGCTAGATTGGATCTAAGATCTAAATTTTTAGTCTTCAAATCAGATTCAACTTTGTTAGGATCATTCTTCAAACTCAACTTTAGATTGGTAATCTTGAATTCATGCTTCAAGATCTTGTACTCTGTCTTCAGTTTTGAATATTCATCATCACCATTTTGAGATTTAATAGATTTAGGCTTGGATTTGAGATGTTCAATCTTTTCCTTTAGTTGCCCAATGTACACTTTGGAGTCCTCATATCTATCTTTCAACTTATCTCTTTCTTTAGTAAGGAGATCAATTTTTTCAAGTGTCTCTTCAAGGTTTTTCATCAACTATTCCATATCCATAGGTATCTTAATCAAGCTATTAAGCATTTTCCAAGTAACTGAACTCTGATACCAATTGTTAGAAATAGGGAATATTGAGAGGGGGGGGGGGGGTGTGAATCAATATTCTACAAAATTTTGTTACCAATTGGATATTATTTATCACTTTGAAACCATGCATAAGAAAGTAAACAAGTAATGTTGAATAGTAAGAGTAACCATGCACAAAGAGAACTCATAACACCATATTTTGTTAACTAACAAAACCCTAACCAAGGGAAAACCCTAGTGGGAATGATGCCCATAAAGATATACTGATATATATTCCTTGTTAGAGGATGGACCCTATTAGAAGTCTGTAAACACATTCAGTACATAAGAGTCCCTGTTAGGAGACTTTAAATCCTTGTTAGGAGATTCCAACCCTTTTAGGAGTTGTGGTACAATGGATACAAGAAGAGCTCACTGCCCAAACATGCACTTTCAATTACAAGAAGAGCTCACTGCCCAAATAAGTAATTTATCCTCTGAATTCCTTAAATATATAAATATAGATGTTGTACCTTCATTCTAACTAATCTTTGATCTTATCTCAATCTCAAATCACAAAATTAGTTTATCATAAATTCACTTCTACATATCAGACAAAAATTTGCATTCATATCTTTCGCTTATAACATCATAAATTGCTTCACAATTCACTTACACATAATTTCTCAAGATGTCTTTGCATAAATACCATGTCTTTTCTCAAATTGCTGCTAGGTCAGCTAGGACCAAATTAGAGTAAACATCTAGGATGTCATCCCTAATTGGTCAAGTAATTATTTTGTAAACAAAATAATTCCTTTACCTTTAATTCTAATGTTCTCTAAATCTTAAATATCTCTTTTCCATACTACCTGTACCGATGTGTAAGGTTATACACATCATCATAAACATGTATAATATTTCCATATAACTTCTCTCTCAAAAATAAAATCGTATAAAAAAGTTATACTTCAAATACTGTTCTCTGTTCCTGTCTGATAAACACATAACTGTATTCACTAGAACATGAATAACACATGTTAGAGTTAGTATTACTACGAGTAATGCTAACCACATGTTTAGCTCACTTCATTCTACCTCCATGTAACCTTACTAGTCATAATAGGACGTCGACAATAAGTTGCATACAAAACAATACACTGCTGTAAAACATTTTCATACTTAGACAATTTTATGAGTATCCAAAAGCTAAGTATCTTTATTTTTGAGGTTCACTACAAGAATTTACATCATGTGTCACCATTAATGACAACATTTACATATCTAAATTGTCAATATTTTCATACTAGAAAACCCCAAGAGCTCAAAAGTAAAGTTGTAAAGGTATCTCTTGCAAGAAGAATCTCTCAGAGGTGCTCAGTGAATAATCTTAAATCAAGTGAAAACAATGGTTGAAGAAATCAACAAGGTGAATCTGATTAACAATAAGTAAAGCAGTCACCCCAAGCACTAGGAAATCATAGTAAAGCAGAAGGGTATTGAAGATGAAACTGTACTATCATCACTACATGATGATGTATTTCTGATAGAAGATGTGAGTGCATGCATAACTAGAAGTTGAAATCCAAGATATTGGTGAGAAGGAGATAAGAGAGTTGTATGACACATTTTTCTCAGAAAGAGCCCTAAAGGATGAACACAAAGATTTCATAGACTCCATGCTACGAAGAGCAATGGACCTAATTCCTTCTACAAAGAATTGGTAAGATTTATTCTATGCAAAATTCATGAATAATACATATGGTTGGACAAACCATACAGGATCAAAAAGGCCCTAATCAAAAGCATAATTGGGTTCAATGCATTTGGCATTGATCTACCAATGAATGTTGTCTCGACAAGGCAAGAAAATTTGTTGACTAGAGGAAAGATGACACAAAATTGAATGGGATACATAGTGAATAAAATTCAAAACCCTATGTTGAGGTTTGCAACCATGGTATTGGGATATAAAGTGTGTCACACAAGTACAGAGAACTATGTTACTAGCAACATAACACACAAAGAAATTTAGATAATTTTCAATAAGTCAAATGTTGATCTATGTGGATATCTAGATAGGAATATAGTTGAGAGCATGGGAAAGATATTTAATGATCATCATGATCAAAAGCTATGGTACATATTCATAGTTGTATGTATTTACTTCTACCTAAGGAGAGAATTCTCTAGATCCCCAAACATCAAGTGAAGTGAAGTCCAATCATTCATGACTCAAATAGGATAACTATATAGGAAATTAGAATGCAAAGGGATGCCATTTTGTGGGAATGCTTCAAAAGATTCCAAATAGAGATGAATCAGAGAGAGAAGATACTCACAAATCTAGTGGAGAATTAAAAACACAAAGTTTTATTTATGGCAAACATAGTTAAGTGTATTGTGGGCTTAGCTCAAACAATAACTCTATGGTTAGCACTATTCAGATATAAAGTAAACAATGAGGAGGCTCAAGCCTACATAGAAATGTTGATCGCATCATATGAAGGCTCCATTCTGCCAAGGTTTGAAACTTGTGTAGAGATAAGAAACATGCTTTGCTTGGAATGGAAGAAAGCTCAGAAGTTAACTCCATAGGGAGTAACAAGGAGTCACTAACCTAAACCATTTTGAGGAATTCCATTTAAGGTAATGAAAACAAGGGAAATGGAGGAATAATTGGTAATGAGCCCCCCTCACACAACTCAAGCATCAAAGAGAAAATAAACATCCCCAAACCAACCTGAGGTTAAGGAAACTAAATCTAAAGATGATGAAACTACAACAGTTGTGATCACTAAGGCCACCAAGGAAGATGGGGCAAAGCACCTTTGGCACCAAAGAATGTTAGAAGAAATCTAAACCAATTCCCATCAGTGAAATTATAAATACAATTGTAAAGAAGAATGATTACACTATTCTAAATATTAGATTTACAATATTTTATAAGGAAAAAAAGACAGAAGCTATAGGTGTTGGGTTAACTAGCTTGAGAATAATAGAAAAATGGCCATATGATGTTGGGTTGTCACTACCCAAAGATTTGAGAAAAATATTAAATGATAAATGAAGCACTGAAACAAAGGATAATGAGAAAATGGTTAAACATTCTCTAATTAAGATGAGACAAAGAATAAATGAGTCTTAAAAGATATTCTTAATGCAAGTATACAAAAGAAGGTTCAATAACACAAGAGATGTTATAGACCTTATAACTAGTTGAATTAACCAGACTCGAGCAAGTGTAAGCCAAAATTTGAAGTAGTTCGCTCTAGATATTGATTCTTATTTAAATAAAAATTAGGCACCGGGATGTAGAAAGGCATCATCTAGTTCAAATGTTAAAGAAGTAGAAAGGAAGATTCTCTACAAGAAGAGGGATGATAAAATATACGTATAACTAAAGAAGATTCAACTACACCCAAGGAAGCTAATGTAGAAAATCATATACTGGAAGCTAAAAGAGATAAACAACCAATAGTTTCCACACTAGTTACAAATGTTGGTAAGAAAATCATAGGGCAGCAAGTTAATTTTCCAAAAGGTATGACTTGATAGTAGATTGATGAGATAATCAAGAAAATGAAAATCTCTATTGACTTATCACTAGAGAAGGATGAAGATGATAACACTACTATATTTGGACCCAAATTATGATGGCAAGACATTGCAATTGTGACAACTAATAGTACCAAGAATTAGCTCCCAACAAACAATCATTAGAATTTTGGTATCAGATATTATGATGGGAACCTCATCCATTGCAATTATAAAACTCAAAGTCATTGTAATTTGGTAGAAGGTAGGGCAAATAGGTCACTGTGACATTGTCATTATTGTGATAGGTTGATGTTGCAATTATGATGTCAAATAGTTTCATTTATCATACGAGTAATGATAATTGCACTATATGGCCAAAAATCATGCATCGAAATAGCTATCACAACCATGATAGTAGGTGACAACAGTGATGTGGGTGTGACAACACTCTATTGTCTTTGTCTATCACAATTACAATAGATAGGCAATGATAGTGCTCTTGTTTCAATGATGTTTCGTTGGATTGACTGTCGCAATTGTGATGACCTGTTAATATATTAAAAAATAAATTTTTTTCTTCTTTGTTATAAATGCATTATACTATGTTGATCACATGCATACATTGTTTAGCATAGGTCACGCAGTTTCCTCTTTGGCCCCTCTCACAGAGATTGTGTTTGACATTCTTCTAAGTTATCTGATTGATACTACTTCTACTCAACCATTTTAGAGAGAGTATTTCATTTCCATTTCCTTTTTATATTATTGTAGATAAGAATCCCAACGTTGTAATTATTTCTCCATGCAGGAAGTTGTAGATTTGACATATATTTTGTGTGCAACATTAGTTTATTGAGGACTTGACATGAAAACATGCCACTTGGAAACATTTGGCTATGGTTCACCTATTTTCATGTCAATTCTTCAATAAAATAATGCTCTAAAAAAAATGTATGTTGAATCCATGACTTCTTGAATGGAGAAATAATCATGATGTTGGGCTTCTTATCTATAGCACTATGAAAAGGAAATGAAAATGCAACACTATCTATGAAATGCTTGAGCAGAAGTAGTATCAATCATACAACTTAGAAGAATGTCAAATAAAATCTCCATGAGAGGGTCCAAAGATGAAACTACATGACCTACACTAAACAACATACGTGTGTGATCAACATAGTAAAATTTATTTATAACAAAGAAGAACAATTTTTTTTAATAGGTTCTTCATATGTTTTCCTTGTGGTATCATTCAATATTATATCTCATGTCTTGACACATGATGAGATATTGTCTTGTATTTAATTATCTACATATCTCCCAAGGGATTTACCACACCTTTTTATTGCTTAAGATTTCTTTTATAAGGTCCTTTCAATGTGGTGCACTCATGTAGCACAAATTTCCTCCTTCTAAAGAACACTCCATTTTCTCTCCTGTAGGTCTACCTAATATTGCAAATGTCCTTAATTGAAAAAGATCTACTTTAACTATTTTATTCTAAATATATTTTTCTTTTATTATCTTTCTATAATAGATAATTTCAATAAAAAATATTTAATACATAGCATTATATAAGTATCCCGTAAAATCAATGAGCAATGAATGTGATTTTGTGGAGTGTTTGCCAAGAATTACTTTTCTCTAAATAATGTATTACTAACATATTGTGAGTATGATCTTAAAATCATGCTTAATAAATAAAAACATTATGTAGAAGATCATGTGATTCAAGAACCCATTACGTTGGTTCCAGTTGCTTGTGTCACGGTTTGAGTTCCTCTTGTTGTTGATGGTGTTGCCAAAGCTCCTTTTCTTTTGTTGGTGCACTCTACCTATTAATGTTTCAATGAGCATGTGTGTCTTCCTTGCTCATCTCTTTCTTGGAGGTTCCTCTTTCTCATATGGTTTTGGTCACAACTTCTTTTGGTATGGCTGTCCCTATGGTTGCTAAGATTTCAACTCTGCAAGCATGTATATTCCATCCCTAAATTACTATGTTGTGACAAGGCTCATTGAACATAACACATATCAAACTAATATTCAATAGAGATTAATTGAAATTAGATCACAAAAATTAATTAGAATTTAGTAAAAAGACAATATGAGGAAATTTTACATGTGAGAGTTCGGGTAGAATTATGGAAGCATGCAAAGATTTTACACAAATAATATTGTGCTTTGATTCTTCATCTTTGTTTAATAAAAATAAATATAATGCTTTGATTTTTTCAGATCCTATATTATAGGAACCACCCTAAAAGGACTCCCTAATATATGAATTATTTCAACATATCAAAGAGACAATCTTATTTAACCTTAAAACAACTATGAGAATGGTGTAATATTCCCAACACTTGGTGCAAGCATTCAAAATTTCAAAGAAAGTAGATACAATACATTTAAGACACCTCCCAAACAACCATCTATCAAAAACCATGATACCTATGCCATCCATTCATGCTTTCTCCACTTTAAATTCATGACATTGTCAATAATTGCAAATATAGGTCTACACACTTTATAATCTCCAGTGACATTGTAAATAACAAATATACAGAATTGCGATAACATTCTCTGCCACTAAATTCAAAGAGGACCATAAGTTTTGTGGAAGGTGACTAGATGGTTCTATGATAGGGTCTTGATCAATATAATTCCTTGCCAAAAAAGTTGTTGGGTTTTCCTAACATTTCCTTTATTTTTTCTCTATTGCTCTTATCATTTGCCTTTGTCTCTATTATGACTAACATTTCTTTCCATTTTTCATGCTTGGGAAAGTTTGGTATATCGTTGGTGTAGGAGCACCTTGACCATCTCCTTGGAATTTGGAGTCATAATTAGTATGCTTTTGAGTCTTCATAGGTTAGTGTATTAGTTGTTTCAATTCGTGTTATTAAGTGTTCAATTAAGGTCATGTTGACCAAGTTCATGTTTTAAGCAATGTGCGTCAAAGATAATCTAAATGTGGACAATTTCATGTAAGGACATAGGTGCAGTTTTAAAAGGTCATAATAAGATTTTGGACCTATTTAGAGTTTCAAGAAAGCATGTGAAAGAATAAAATGAAAATTGCGCAAAAAAAATGTAAAATTGTTAAAAAAAAGTTGTTGTTAGCATTTTTGCAAAATGACAAGTTTTTGGGAGATGGAAGGTCATCCATCTTGGAGGTGCCCTTAGAAGAGGTGAAATGTCATTTTTATAAAAATATAAATGTAGTTTCAGGTAGAAGATATAGAGAGATGAGATGTGGAGAAGAAAGATGAAAAAAAACATGGTGTGTAATCTTGTATAATAAATCAATTATTTTGTGAAATTCTGTTGATGTACTGGTGTTTGAATTAGAGTCCTTGTATCTTCTGTCATATCTCATGGATATGGTGATTCTTGATCTCCTTATATGTATTAATGAAGTTTAGAGTTATTGCTGATGTTATAGGTGTTCATAACATCATTGGGTTTTGCTAAAGTTCTCATTGTTCATTATTTTAGACAATAAATTATGTACCTTGTCAGAATGAAATACCTCTTTAATTGCATATTACCACTAAATGGAGTTAAGGGAGTTGAGAATGTGTTCTTGGTTTCTTTTGATTTCCATCTAATATTTTAACACCAAAACCTTGTTTCTTGTATTGGAAGTGGCCGAGAATCAATAGATGTCTGCTGTTGCATGTATAATACAATAAAACAACATTATGGAAAAACATGATAGAAGTTGTCTAGAGTTGCATGTGAGAAGGAAGGTTTGTATCCACTCATGGGATTTTGGAGAATCCAATGGAAGGGTTGGTAGTTGAGATAATGGATGTTTGAGATTGGTTTCTTAAAATAACCATGAAACCCTCATTGAAGGCAAGGGTTTGAAGGTTTGATTATCTCCTCAACAAATAGGAGTTCACAAGTTGGAAGTTGGAAATATTTTGGTAAGGTAAATGCATATGAAAGTTAATTTTTTATGATTCTTTGAGAGTTTGGTGATTTGGTAGCTCAAATATGGGTTTTAGGCCTATTAGCCTAGATTAGGGCCTACGAGTTATGTGCCTTCATGAATAAGTTAGAACATAAGATTTTGGAATTGGAGAGAGTTTAGTAATGGGTGTTTGAATATGCCTTTGGTTTTGGTAGATTTTTGGAAGAGTTTTATTTCTTACTTAAATCCCAAGGTAGAGCTACAAGGAAGAGCCCTCACTAGGTCTATTTGTAAGAATTGAAGTTTGAAGCCCACCAAGGTGTGTAGAACCTTATGCATGAATGAAATATCTTTATTGACAATGAGTTAAGCCTTTGGAAGCAATTTTGAGTTATGGTTTTGTGAAATATCCTAGAGGGTGTAAGGTAGTGAAGGTGTTGTGTGTTGCGAGAGATAGTTGGTTGAAGTTAGTGAAGGTTTATGTAGAGATATTTGGAATAGGTAAGTGTGACATGAAGAATAGGCCAACCACCTGGTCTCTTGCCTTAGAAGAGTCCCAAGGGACTGATGGAATGTGTTTGGTAGGTTTGGAAGAAGTCTAGTTATAGAGTTTTTGTAATAACAACAGGTATAACACCTCCTCCTTGCATCAATTTTTATGATGAATAGTCATGTTTTAGTGATCAACAGTCTTTAGTGTGTGTTTAGCTCTATTATGGAAGTTTGATATATAGTAGAATGATTATTCTAAGTTGATATATAGTAGCTATGATTTTTTTCATGTTCACTATATTGAAGGAGATCTTCAATGGTTCAAATGAATTTCACCTTTTCTATCCACTGTCACATCTACAATCTGACATACTTTATCAGCATTTAGTCTCCTCCATAGTGTCTATATAATTTTTTTTATGTACTCTCTAGATAGAACCTATGAACAAAAGTTTGTAAGTTGAATGTAGAAATGTGTAACAGAGTTATAGGATGTAAGAGCTAAAGCTCAATTAGATGTTTAATCAATGTAATGCTTTATTTTGATATATAAGCTTATTTATGTCCCCCTTCATTCCTACATTGTAGATATGGAATAAAAAAGAGTAGAGACTCTGGCACTCTGCAGACATAGTCTTGATGAAAAAAATAGAGACTTAAGGAAAAGAAAAAGATGTAAACATGATCTTTGTTCATTGAAAATAATCTATAATGTCGATGAAACACCCTCTAGAAAGATCAAAGATGCAATAATGATCTTTTTTCATTGAAAGTGATCTAAGATATTGCTTAGAAAACTTAAGGAGGGAGGGTAAAAAAGCAACATGGTCTTCGTCTAGAATTATGTTGATCAGAAAGCCAACACTATGAATTGAAAAACAATCTCTTTTGTATCAGATCATTAATGAAAAATATAATAATTATAAATTACTAAATGTAAACAACTAAATCTAAAAATAATCTTATAATGACACTTGATGAAGTGAACAATTCATAGAACTTACTGATTCCTCATCACCCCTAGAAGACTAAAGATGAAATGTCTTCTTTCTGTATCATCCACCTTAGTCTGAAAAAACTTATGCTCTCCCTCAGACATCCCTAAACTAAAAAATATTCAAACCTTTTAAAGAGAAATGAATGTATGGATAAAGAGAAGAGACCAGGCTATACTTTATTATATTAAAGATAGGTGCCAGATTGTACCGTTGTGATAAATTTGGTGACAGGAAGAACAAAAAGGATGGGATAAATGTCTCCATCCGTAATGGATTAAATGTGATTTTGATTATTGTACAAGGATAGCAGAAATTTCAATGATATTAATATGCATTTGAGAATGGCCTACAAATTGACCAATAGAAAAGCATGAAATATCATAAAATATTAAAATGAAAAGGTAATTGGCATTTGGAAATAGTAACTAAAATATTCACATATAAATTATAATTTAACCAAAGTATTTTGAAATTAAAATTTAAAATTTAAAATACTAGATATCATATATAAACCTGGCTAGAGATGTAGCCAATGAAGTTTGACTTTTACGCATTGTAATTTGCAACAAGGATTGTAAATTGTGAAATTATAAATGTTACCTTCTTTCTCCATAAATCATTGCATGTCATATAAACTTTATGATCCTTTGCTTCCTCCCTATAATATCATTCAACATATCACCATACTCAAAAGAAATAATAAGAATCATTCATGAATCAATGTATACTTTAGAATTATCTAATATCATTTGTTTCCACTATTCAAATTCTTCTTCATGTCTCCCAATTTACAACAAAAGTTATCAAATTCAACTAAACATGATTGCAGATAAATAGAAACAATAGAATACCTTGGAGAGGAATAATTTGAGGCAATCCCATAGAAATCCATTCTTTTGAATATGTCATACACTGAAACTAAATTTCATAAATAAATGAGTTTGACTATGACATCCTTAGGCATTGCTTGAAACCAAGAGATTCACACAATTAGTTAATTCTGCACCTTTTTTGTCACTTGATCATCTCAATATCTACTCGTATAGAATTCATAGCATTATTTTGCATTTTCATGTTGTTTATGATAAATTACATGATCTTGAGGAAAAGCACCTATTGATTGATACTCCATTCCAATATGTTTCATAGTGGCACATAATTCATGGTACAAGCGAGGGAGAACATTTGATGGTGGTAACAAATAGTCACCTATCAATCTACAACAAAAAAATTAGTTATTAGTATAAAAAAACTTAATGGTAGATATTTCACCTTATATAAACTATAATGGTGTATATCACAAACCTTAGCATATATGACAATGTTATGTTGGACAAACCATTCATATGAATTCACCAACAAAAATACAATGGAGAGAAGAGTTTATTGAGATCCTTCGTAAAGGGTCGTGTTTGCCTTCTAAAGTAGAGGTATATCATGGAAAAACTCAATGTCATCCTCATCCTCCTCCTCCTCATCATCATCAACAATTACAACACCAATACCAAATGTGTCATGGATTAATGCACTCGTGCCATCATCTTCAAATGTATTTTCCAGCACATGATCATTATCTTCCATGGGATCACGATCTTCTCCTTCAATATTCACACCTCCATGTTTCTCCATATTCACACCTCCATCTTCCTCCATATTCACACCTTCATGTTCCTTTGAGATGTGGTGGTCCATATCAAATACTACCCTAGGGTGATTGACCTATATAAAAATGATGATAATAAAACCCCCAATTTGTGATTCATAAGTATATTAGTTGTGAAAATAATATAACAAACAACTTACCAATTGATGATAATAAAATCCCCCTTCAGTGTGATTGTTCTCCCAACAATGTCTCTTAGATATTTTGATTTTGATTCTTCTTGTTTTTAATCTGTTACAATGCTTGTAAGGACAATAACATTTATCATCACCTGGTCTTTGTAAGTTAGAAAATAATCTAGTGATTGTCTTGTTAACAATTGGCTAATAATGATATGTAATTGTTGTCATTAATGACAACACATGATGTACATGTTGATAGGAAACCTCAGAAATAAAGATACTTAATGTTTGGTAATTAGAAAATTGTCTAAGTATAGAATTTGGTTTATAGCAGCATATTGCTTTGCTTATAACATGTTGCAGACGTCATATTATGACATGCAAAAATACATGGAGATAGTATACATGTTGGTGATGATGTTTATAACCTTGAAATTTTGTACAGATTGTACAAAAAAAAGTTATGTTGGATGCAATTGATTAATTATGTTTTGTCTTTGATGTTACACAAATGTCATAATCATTATCAGTCAGTATATGCCAAGCTCACTCGAGCAGTGAAGACAATTTTTTGTGTCTACCAAGAACTCCTATGTTTGCCTAGTTCAGAAGGTAGTGTCTATCAAGTTCACTTGGGCGTTAAAGGAAAAGATGTAGAAAGTGAGTATTAATCGAGCTCACTCGGTTAATGAATGAAAGTTGGATGGAACTAGTGCTAACTGAGCTCACTTAGTTGCCAACAAATTTTTGTGAGTTTGCAGTGTTAATCAAGCTTCTGTTGGTTAAAAAAGGAAATTGTTTCTAAGTTAGTTTCTACTGAGCTAGGTTGGCTAACGAAGGATTTTCTTATTTTGACATATTAAGCTTAATTGATTTATCTATTGATTCCAACCAACTAAGATGATGCATATTAATTATTCTAAGTTGTATTTGAGCTGACTAGACAAATTGGAAGATATAAATATAAGGTTAAGTTGTGATTTCAAAGTGTGTGTGAAAAAGTATGAAGATGTTATTGAAGATTTAATGATGAGAAGAAGCAAATTTGAAGGATAAGAAGAATATCCTTGTGGAGCAGCAAAGCGATATTTGATTAGGAAGGATCAAGTACAAGCCATAATAGAGATCTGTAATCAGCAAATCAATTGCATTCAAATAAGGTCATCTCATTGTTACTCTCTAACCATTGTAGCAGTGATCTAAATCTCTTACCAGAGTTGGCTTAACAACTATTTGTAAATCCTGTAACAAGGTGGCAGTTCTCTTGAATTGTCTAAAGACCTCTAACAAGGCCATTCCTAATAGGGTGATTAAATCCTCTAACAACGTCGCACCCAACAGTGTGTTTTGTAACCTTTAATAGGGTTGGCTCCTAACAAGGCTCACTTCAAAAGATTGAAAACAATAATTAGTTCCAATTGGTGGTTTTTCCCATATTGGGTTTCCATGTTAAATCTTGGTGTTATATGTGTTCATGTTATTTTCTTTTATATGTTTGCAACTTAGTTAAAGTAATGGTAATAAAAAAAAACATCTAAAAGTTTATATGTTAAGCATTTATTAAGCTAATTTAGTTATTACTGAGTTACAACATTTTATGTGTGTTTGCCGAGCTTCAACAGTATTCAACTTGCAGTTTGCATTTTTTTACTGACATCTAAGAGATCTGAGATTTATTTTAGTAGTAACTAATTCACCCCTCCCCTCTCAGTTACTCTTATATTTTCGACAATTGGTATCAGAGCTTTTGGTGCTTGTAGAGAAGGTTTCAAGGACCTAAGCTAAAGATCAGGATGTCTTACAAAAGAGAGATTCCCAAGCTAAACAAAGCCAATTTTGCAGCATGGCAAGGACTTATGAGGTTACATCTAGCTACTATTAATGATTCAGGTTGCAAGTATCTTGATGCTGAATACAAGACTCCCACTAGAACATTATCTGTTGAAGATATTGCTAAAAAGAAGAATCATAATATCATGATGATTGATATTGCATCTGCTCTCAGTTATGCTAAATTTGATGAGGTAAAGGATTGCAAAACTGCTCATGCAATCTCAACCAAACTAAAATATATCTATGGAGGAGATGACAAGGTAAGAAGAGCCAAAGTAGAAAGTCTTAGAGGACAATTTGACCAAATGAAAATGAGAGAAGATGCAAACATTGCAAAATGTGTGGAAAGAATCAAGGCCAGTGTAAGTGTAATCAAAGCATCTGTAAGAGACATTAAGGAGAAAACTATTTTAAGTAAAGTGCTTGGAACTCTTCTTCCTATTTATGCAATTAGAGTGTCTATTATTCAAGAAATGAGATATGATCCAAATAACAAACTAGGCTTGGATGCTCTTGTAGGAAGACTGACAACTTTTGTACTAGACAACTATGATAACTATGTTCTTGCTTCAAAGGAATATTGAATCTACATTTAAAACTAAGCTCTTACTCAAAGAAAAGGGTAAGAAACCAAAGTCCAATCAATCAAGAAGTGAAGAAGAAGGAACATCAAAAGAAATTTCAAACAGTGATCTTGAAGTTGTTGGATTCCTACTTGCAAGGAAGTATTCCAAAGGAAGAGGAAAGTACAAAGGTAAAGTTCTTCTAATCTACTTTTCTTGTGAAGAAGTTGGTCACATTGCTGCTAGGTGTCCAAATAAGGAAATCAAGGATGAAAAGAAAAACAATAAGCATAAAGGCAAGAAGGACTCCAAGAACTATAGGAAGTACAAGGAAAAAGGTAAGAAATCTTTTTTTATAGCTAAAGATTTTGATAATAGTGAAGATGAAATGGTATATATTGCTGTGAAAGATGAATATGATCATGGAGGAGATAAGATGGCACTTATCTCTCATGTTAGCAAAAATAATATATGGATTATTAATAGTGGCTGTTTACATCATATGACTGGAGACAAAAAAAATTTTGAGCACATGGAATATTATGATGAAGGTAGTGTGAGATTTGGAAACAATGAATCTTGTAACATAAAAGGAAAAGGATGTATTTCATTAACTAAAGAAGTTATATGTGACAATTCTTATTGGGTTGAAGGACTAAAGCATGATCTACTGAGTGTGGCATAGTTGAATAACATTGGATTCAAGGTAGAATTCATGAATGGACAGGCCAAACTACTAGATGGAAAAGGAAATCTTGTTGGATTTGGCAAGCAAACAAAAGGTAATCTATTTTATCCTAATCTCAGTGATTGTTCATGTTTTATTTCTCAAGTAGAAAAAAGCTGGTTATGGCACAAAAGACTATGTCATGTGAACTTTGATAATTTGTTTAAGATAAGAAAACATAGAAGAGTAAGAGGTATTCCTAGTTTGAAGAAGCTTGACATGCGTCTATGCAAGAATTGCCAAATTGGTAAGATGGGAAAGACTAGCTTCAAAAGTAAAAACTATTAGTTAGAAGAAGTCTTGGAAACTATTCATACGAATTTATGTGGACTTATTGGTATAGAAAGCTATAGTGGAGAAATTTTTTTCATTCTTTTTGTTGATGACTATTCTAGAATAATGACAGTAATGTATCTAAAAGAAAAATTAGAAGCCTTTCAAAAATTCAAGCGGCATTTGACAAGAGTAGAAAAGGAAACTGGAAAGAGATTGAAATGCTTAAGATAAGACAGAGGTGGTGAATTCATCTCCAATGAATTCAATAATTTCTACATTGAAATAGGAATCATAAGACAAGTATCAGCCTCTGGTACACCACAGTAGAATGATATAGCTGAAAGAAGAAACAGATCTATCATGGATTGTGTAAGAACCATGATGATTGAAAAGAAGGTTTCTCTCAAATACTAGAAAAAAACTATCATCACTTCAGTTCATACCTTGAACAGAGTACAGTTGAAGAAAGATTCAAACAAAACACCTTATCAACTATGGTATGGCTACAAACCTAATGTAAGTTACTTGAAAGCATTTGGCAACAAATGTTATATATTGAAAGAATCTAGAGAAGGAAAATTTGATGTAAAAGGTGATGAAGGTATATTTCTAGGATAATCTTGTAGAAGTAAAGCATATAGATGTTTGAATTTGTCTACTCATAAAATTATAGAAAGTGCCCATGTTAGAATTGATGAGTTTGCAGAAAAGAGTGAAGAAGAAAGCAACAAGGAGCCAAAAGATTATAGAAGATTTGTTTAATATGAACTTGATACCCTATCAAATCTATATGAAATAAAGGAAGCTTCATCTCCCAAGTCCCCAGAATCCACAATAGTTACTGAGCTGTAGATAGTGCAACCTAAGTTATAGTCTGAAGGACTTGAGCCACAATTAGAGGCTACCGAGCTAGTTCAAATCGAGCCTGATGGACCCAAGTCACAAATAGAAGGACCCAAGCTTGAAACTAAAACTTAAGATGAAGATGGTGGAACTCATTCAAAAACCAAAGAGCCTATGTTAGCAAGATATGTCAGAAGGCATCATGCACCTAATAAGATCATTGGAAAAAAAATCAAATGGAACAATGACAAGAGGCAAATTAAAAGGTACATGTCTACTTGCTGAATTTGAACCTAGAAGTGTCAAGGATGCTCTTGAAAATGAAAGTTGGATTAAAGCAATGAAAGAAGAGATAGTATAGATAGAAAAGAAAAAAACTTGGACTCTTGTTCTTAGACCCAAGGATAAAAATGTAATTGGTACAAAGTGGGTATTTAGAAATAAGCTGAATGAAGATGGAAAATTTTCAAGAAACAAAGCAAGATTGGTGTGCAAAGGTTATTCTCAAGAAGAAGGTATTGACTATGGTGAGACTTTTGCTCCTGTAGCAAGACTAGAAGGTGTTAGAACTTTACTAGCATATGCAACACATAAAGGATTTAAAGTATATTAGATAGATGTTAAATTTGTATTCTTGAATGGAATTCTTGATGAGGAAGTCTACATTGAACAACCAAAAGGTTTTGTAGATCCTAACAAAAGGGACATGGTCTACAAATTACACAAAGCATTATATGGTCCTAGAGCTTGGTACGAAAGACTTCATACTTACTTGGTACAAATTTGCTTTCAAAGGACAAATGATACCAGTAGTCTGTATATCAAGGAAGGACCAAACAAGAAGATTTTGTTGGTAGAAATATTTGTTGATGATACTCTATTTACTAGAAATGATGACTTGTGCAAAGCATTTTAAGAAGAAATGAGTAAGGAATTTGAGATGTCCATGTTTGGTGAGATAAATTTTTTTGTTGGATTGTAGATACAACATAACAAAAATGGTATCTACATCACTCAATCTAAGTATATTGAGGAGATACTGAAGAAATTTGGAATAGAAGATTCAAGACCAGTTGGAACCCCTATGTCTACTAGACATAAGATCTCCAAAAAGGATGATTCCAAAGAAGTCGATTATACCACATATAGATCAATGATTGGAAAATTGTAGTATGTAGTATACACAAGACCTAATATTGCTTTAGCAGTTAGAATAGTGGAAAGATTCTCAACAAATCCTAGAGAAAACCATATGATGAAAATTAAAAGAATTATGAGACATCTAAAAGGTACTAAAAACTATGGTTTATGGTACAAACTTGGAGGCAATTTGGACTTAAAAGTGTTTATTGATGCTGATTGGGCAGGAAGACTTAATGATAGAAAAAGTAGTAGTGGAGGAGCATTCTTTCTTGGTAAAAGATTGGTATCTTGGACAAGTAAGAAACAAAATTGTATATCTCAATCCACAGAAGAGGCATAATATGTGGTAGCAGCAGTCAATTATTCTAACATTATTTGGTTCAAACAACTATTGAAAGGAATGAAGGTAGAGATCAAAGATCCAATAGTCATATATTGTGGTAACACTAGTGCAATCAATATATCAAAGAATCTAGTAATGCATTCCAAAATAAAGCACATTGCTATAAAATATCACTTCTTAAGAGAATTAGTGTAGGATAAAGAAGTCAGATTGAAATATTTAAATACAAAAGAATAGATTGTAGACATATTCACCAAGCCATTACCTAAGAATGCATTTTTGTATCTAAGAGGTAAGCTAGAGGTCATTCCCCTATTTGAAATTCACTAAATGAAGTTTAGTGATGCATCAACTGGAACCTATTGAAGATCAATCAATTGGTGTAGAATTAGCAAGGGCATATTGTAGATGAATCAGTACTTAAGGTACATTGGAATTATTGTCTTTGGCATGTGTTGTCAAAGATGGAGAAGTCAACTATCATATCTCTAAATTTTTTTTGGAACCAGAATAAAGTAAGGAACCAAAGAGGGAGAAGTTTTCCAAAGAAGAAGTTTGCTAAAAGAGGGAGAAAGTTCTGAATGGACTTGGTAGTAGTTGTTACAAACTGAATCCAGTGAAAGGAAGAGCTCATACTAATAGAGGGATTTCTCAAGTATAAATCCAAAATTTCATTGTGCTATGACATGTTGTGATGCCATCAATGACAAAGAGGGATATTGTTGGTTATAATTGATTAATTGTGTGTTTTCTTTGATGTTACACAAATATCATAATCATTATTAGTCAGTATATGTCGAGCTCACTTAGGTAGTGAAGACAATTTTCTATGTGTACCAAGCACTCTTGTGTTTTCCTAGTTCAGAAGGTAGTGTCTACTAAGTTCACTCAAGCATCAAAGGAAAAGATGTAGAAAGTGAGTGTTAACTAAGCTCACTTGGTTAATGAAGAAAAGTTGGATGGAACCAGTGCTAACTAAGCTCACTCAGTTGCCAAAGGATTTTTGTGAGTTTTTAGTGTTAACCAAGCTTCTGTTGGTTAACAAAGAAAATCATTTTTGAGTTAGTTTCTACCAAGCTGGGTTGGCTAACAAAGGATTTTCTTATTTTGGCATATTAAGCTTAATTGATTTATCTATTGATTCTAGCTACCTAAGGTGATGAACATTAATTATTCTAAGCTATATTTGAGTCAACTTGACAAAGTGGAAGATATAAGTATAAGGTCAACTAGTGATTTCAAAGTGTGTGAGAAAAAGAATGAAGATGTTATTGAAGATTTAATGATGAGAAGAGGAAGCAAATTTGAAGGATAAACAAAAATATCCTTGTGGAGTAGCAAAGCTATATTTGATTAGGAAGGATTAAGTACAAGCTAGAACATAGATTTGTAATCAAAAAATTAATTGCATTCAAATCAAGTCATCTCATTATTACTCTCTAACCATTGTAGCAGTGATCTAAATCTCTTAACAGAGTTGGCTTAACAACTATTTGTAAATCCTCTAACAAGGTGGTAGTTCTATTGAATTATCTAAAGACCTCTAACAAGGCCACCCCTAATAGGGTGGTTAAATCCTATAATAGTGTCACACCTAATAATGTGTTTTGTATCTTTTAATAGGGTTGGATCCTAACAGGGCTCACTTTAGAAGAGTGAAACCATTAACTAGTTGCAATTGGTGGTTTTTTCCATATTGGGTTTTCACATTAAATCCTGGTGTCATATGTGTTCATGTTATTTCTTTTTATATGCTTGTAACTCACTTAAATTAATGGTAATTAAGGACAACATCTAAAATTTTATATGTTAAGCATTTATTGAGCTAATTCAATTATTACCAAGTTACAACATTTTATGTGTGTTTATTGAGCTTCAACAATATTTAGTTTTTAGTTTTCTTTTTTGTACTAACGTCTAAGTGATCTAGGATTTATTTTAGTAGTAACTAATTCACCCCTTCCCTCTTAGTTACTCCTATTATATTTCTAACAAGTTAATTGTGTTTTGATGAAGCAGGACAATGTAATTGAAGGAAAGAATTGTTTTGTTTATAAAACAATTACTTCTCCAATTAGGGCCAACATCCTATATGTTTACTCTATCTTGGAAAAGTAAATTGTGGTCCTAGAAAACCCAATGGTAATTTGTGCAAATGCATGGTATTTATGAAAATGACTTCTTGTGATAAGAATAGTGCAAACTTGTGTATTGTGTTTTTACGAGTGCTATCTTGTAAGATTGCAAAATGAGTGAACTTTTGTGAAAACAATATATGCAAAGTTTTATATGAGATATCTGGTGATCCAAGATCAAGTTGAATATTAGAGATCAGGCAAGGAAGAAAATTATAGTAAATTACTTGTTTGAGAAGTGATCTCTTCTTGTAGTTGAAATTACATATTTGGGTAGTGGTCTCTTCTTGCATATATTATACCACAACTCCTAAAAGGGTTGGAATCTCCTAACGGGGATTCAAAGCCTCCTAATAGGGATTGGTTATACAAATTTTCTCATTGACTCCTAATAGGGCCCATCCTCTAACATGAAACTTATATATCAATATATTATCTAGTGGGTATCATCCCCACCAGGGTTTTCCCTTGGCTAGGGTTTTGCTAGTTAACAAAATATGGTGTTATGAGTTATCTTTGTGCATTATTACTATTATCATTCAACATTAATTTATTTCTTTGTTATGCATGGTTTAAATAAGTAATATTATTTAGTTGGTGACTAAAGTTTGTAGATTACTGATTCACCCCCCTCTCCATAATCCTAATTTCTAATAACTGGTATCAAAGCACAGTTACTTTGAAGAGGCTTAATAGCTTAAGTAAGATCCCTATGGATATGGAATAGTGGATGAAGAACCTCAAAGAAGCTCTTGAACAAATTGATATCCTTACTGAAGAAAGAGATAAGCTGAAGGATAGATATGAAGACTCCAAATTATACATTGGTCAGTTGAAGGAAAAGATTGAACATCTAAAAACCAAGCCTGAATCTACTGAATCTAGAACTAGTGATGATGACTATTCAAGGCTGAATACAGAGTACAAGATCTTGAAGCATGAGTTGAAGATTACAAATTTGAAGTTGAATTTGAGAAATGATCCTAGCAAAGTTGAATATGATTTGAAGACTAAAAATGCAGATCTAAGAGCAAGTCTAGCAAAGAAAACATCTGAGTTTGAAAAATTGAAAGAAGATCATGAAGAACTTCATAAGTACAATACTATTGTGCAAGGTGAATTGACACAGTGCAAACAAAAGCTTGAGAAGCTTTACTATAGTAGAGAAAAACTTGATGATTCAATGTCTATATAGAGATGTACTTATGATAAGACTGGTCTTGGTTACCTAATAAACAAGTCTACAAAGAAACCTCAGATTATATTAGATTAGATCTGAAAGGAAAATACAAATCTGATGATAATATTGAATCCAATCAATCTTCTAAGAAACCTAAAGAAGTTGAGCAAAACAAGGAAGTTGAAATCTTGGATGAACCAAAGCAAGTAGAGAGTCCCAAGGAAACTAGGTATGAATTTAGAGGTAAGTGCTTTTTATGCAATAAAATAAGTCATATGAAAAGAGATTATTTTAATAGGTCATTTAATCAAGTTAAGGACATTTATTTTCATAATTGTCATGGTATGGGTCATAATGCAATTGATTGTAGGAAACCTAAGTATGATAATAGTAGAATGTCTAGATATATTAACCCTGCAGATAGAAGATGATCTAATGAATGAACATTGAGAGAAGGAAGATCTTATGAAGATAGAAGAAAAAATGTGTGTTATAAGTGTAACAACTTACGACATGTTGCTCAAAATTGTCATACCCCTAATTATCAACATAATCCTAGAAGTAGAGCACCTGTATGTCAGTTATGCAATAACTTCGAACATACATTGAAGTACTATAGAATGGACAAAAACTTTAGATATAGAAGGAACAATGGAATAAACTTTAGAAATAGAAGGAATGATAGAAGGAACCATGAAAGGAACTTCAGAACTAGTAGAGACAATGAAGAACATAGAAACATTGTGAGTGAACTTTGAGAAGAACTTAATGAAGCATTTGTGAAAGGAACATATATCTCAAAAGAAAATTTAGATGATGATGAGACAAGAAGATCGAAGTTAGTTGTTGAGTTTGATTCAATTAAGTTGAATTAATATTGTTCACAGCATTAGAATTTGAGAACTTCAGTCAAAGACCGAATTAGAGATAGTGAAGTTGGGAAAAGGTGTATCCAATTATATTTAGATGGTACCTTAGCTGTCTTGTGATTTGGAGCTCATCTAAAATTTTTTATGATGAAATTTAGATTACTGGTATTATAGTAAAGATTGATTCTGTAATAGAAGATGAAAAGTAAGCTTTTGTAGAGAATTTCATGATGCAAAGTCTTGAGGATGTTTTTCATGATGGAAGGAAGCTATAGTAAATCTTAGGTGACATCTGAAGACTAGATAGATTATTTTGAGTAGTTATGTGATTACAAAACATAATTGATAGCTTTTTTTCATATTTTCAAAGTACGCAATAAATGCAAGCTTAAGTTGATGGATAAATGGAGTACAAAATTGAATTTTACTTAATTGCAAACAATATGAAGTGAAGAGCATTCAAAAATGATGAAGCAAACCCTATTTTTGGAAAGAGGTATTTTATCATTTTTCTTCAAATTTATTTGATAAAAGATATTGTTTGGTAAAGAATCATGGACATGTCTGTAGTACACATTACACAATGTTTAGAATGAGGATATACTCAAGTTTAAGATAGTTTTCGTAAAACCTAATGAAGGAAATCCTAACTTTGCATTGTCTATCACTTCGAAAAATGTAGTTTACTTTGGAGACATAGAAAGTTATTTGAATTGAAAGTTTGAATTGATTGATAGTGAATGTATGAACAAAGATATGGAATTGATCTTTAACCATGACATGATAGTGAAGCCTAGATTTGAATATTTAAGGGAATTAGACTTGTTTAAGTATCATTTCTAATGTGAGTTAGATATAGATGAATGGACTCAAATCATATTGAGTAGGATACATGATGGAAAAATATGGATGAAAGATAATGTAGTAGACATTTCTGTCAACCTTATACATGACATAACTGGTCTTAGCAAACAAGGTAGTGTACCAATAGGTGAGAAGATAGTTAAGAAGAAAGTGGAAAGCTATACTAAGGTAGTATATAATGGAAAGGCTATGATAATCAGCTCCATCAAGAAAGATGATGTGAGATTTCTTAGTAAAATTATTGCTTATTCAGATTGTGCAAGTTCTAAGATAGATGAACTTTCAACAGGATTCATATATGTAGCTTATAAGATATGTGTTGAGAAAGAGCAAGTGAATCTAAGTGAAATATTGAGAATGCAACTCTTGGAAAACCTTGAAAAGATTAAGAGAACCAAGAATGGTGTGTTTAGATTCCAATAATTGTTAAATCACATATTCTTCCATGGACTAAAGAGATTTCTTTACTTATCAGTAATAGATATAATGAGTAGCGACAGATGCACTATCGAGAAGATTTTAGAGGTTTGTAGGAGACACCTATAGACAAAATATTGGACATCAAAAACCTAATTATGAGGACTTTTCAGAATGAGATGAAATAAAGATTTAGGATTTCACTAGCAATTGTGGATAGATTTAAGGAGGATATATGTATTCTAATTGATACAAATCATACATACATTCAAGTAGTGGAACCTCAGGAAACATTTTTGGATCCCTTGAGCTATGAGTTGAGTGATGATGTTGTAGTTGGTTACATTGATTTGTTAAATTCAGAGAGATAAACAATGAAATAAGGTGTACTAAACATACAACTTGTATCAGAATCAATTGCTGAGACAAATTTGGAATAGAGCATTCCATATGTGGTAGTGTTTGATGTTCAACCCGGTGAGCATAAAAAAAAAATCTTATAGATTAGTGGAAGCAATGTCTACAAAGGAAAAGGGAGTCAAATATTTATTCAAAGGACTTGGTAAGAGGAAGAAAACATTGTTGACAATTGATTCTAGTGATGAAGAAGACGAAGAATAGGAAACCAAGCAAGCAAAAAAGGTGAATCCACCTAAGCAACAATAGGCAAAGCTCGACAACCTTGGAAGCTAAGGATTGATAAGATTAACACAACGATTGCTAATGAGGGAAACTTTTTTCAAATGAACAAGTTTTATGATTTATATAATAACTTCAAGAAGGATCAGATTGAAATATCTACTATGAGATATATCATAGCAAACAATCTAAGTTTGAAGGATATTGAAGGAGTAATGAACCAGAAAGTATATAAGAGACTTATAAATAAGAAGACTCCTACAAGAGAAGAAGACCTTGAACTTCAAAAGTCTATGTTGAGGACTATCTGCAAGATTGATGATGAAGGTGAAATAAAAGGATTGTTGAATAAGCTCACTCCATACTTATGAAATAAGTTGAGACCATTCCTATTCATGGTTGGAGAAAAGGATAAGTTGAGAAAGGAGACTATAGCAACTATTATTAAGATGTTCACAGAGTCACAGGCAACATCTCCTCCAGCTCCTAGAACCTCAAAAGTATTAGTAAGTGGTGACACTATGTAGATTAATCAAACCAATGTTATAATTAACATTGGTGATACCAATTTATTTGGTGGCTCCGAGCCAAATGAACCAGACACCGAAGATGTTGAGGAAAAGTTGAAACTAATTGAGGAAGAGAAGAGACTGCTGGAAGTTGAAAAGAAGAAAATAGAAAAATCCAAGTAGCAATTGCTTGAGGAAGAAAGGAAAAGAAAGGTAGATGAAGATAAGGATTGCAAAAAAAGAGAAGAAAAAGAAAACTAAGGAAGAAGAGAGAAAAATTTTAGAAGAGGAGAGAAAGAGAGGAAAATGAAAGGAAAAAAGAGGAAGCAGGAAAAGAAAAAGATACAACAAAGAAATAGAGGGAGGATGAGACTAAATCATCTAGTTCATCTACTCCACTCTCTCTTGCAAGTTTGGCTACTAATGATGATGATCAAACATATTTGATCTCATCCCTATCCAAACTCATATAGAAGAATAAAACTATGAAAAGTTTGCAGAAAACTTTAATGGAAGTGACATATAGACTGCACATCACTTTGACAGTTCAAGATACTGAGTGAGATCCCAAACAAAGAGCACAAGTAGTGCTAAAGTCATTCAATGAAGAGTTCAAAAACTTATTGACTGTTGCAGAGGCGAAGGTTCAAATTTTCCATGATGCTAACCTATTTAGCACCATCTACCAAAACATTAAGAATGACTTAGTCAATGTTGATACTTGCATAAAAGAACTTTAGAAATATTAGTAGGAAGGGAAAGATTTGTATGTTAAGTGTACCTTATCATACAAACTAACTAAAGAATTGTACATACAGATAGAGATAAAGATGAATGAGCTAGAGGCTATATCCAGCCAAATCCAACATCCATCTAGCAAAGTTAATAATTTTGAAAGTCAAGTTTCCAGTGTTTATAGTGACATTAGGAAACTAAAACTTCTAAAAGAGTAGATCTTAAAGAGAACATATAATTTTAGAGAGTCTATTGCTCTAAAGTTATCTTTTGTTGAGAAGTAGCTAGAGGAATGTGTCAAGGCCAAGGACACATATACAAACTCTTTTTTTTCATATATTAATGCAGTTGAGATTGCATCATATGCTTTATGTGCAATTCTCACATCAGCTGAGTCTACCAAGGAGACATGGAATAAAGGTATGGACAATCTGAAGACCATTTTTGATGATTGTATGAAGATCATTTCAGCATAAGGAAAGACAATAGTTTTCACAGTTTTTGGACATTATCTTGACATTTTGACCTTTGTCATTGATATCAAAAGTGGAGAGATGTGAAAATTGTATACATGAAAAAAGGAGAGATTGTTGAGAGAAATACAATGGGGAGAAATACATGTGAAGATTGTTAAAATATAAAGCATATTGTAAGGGGGAGAATATATGTAAAGTTGAACAAGTTGTATTAAATGTAACATTTATATGTTGTTTATTTTAAGTTTTTGTCACTTAGCCAAATTTTCCTATTTTGTTGCCATCAATACCAAAGGGGGAGATTGTTGACAATTGGCTAATAGTGATATGTAATTATTGTCATTAATGGAAACACATGATGTATATGTTGACAAGAAACCTCAAAAATAACGATACTTAGTGTTTGGTAATTAGAAAATTGTCTAAGTATAGAATTTGGTTTACAACATTGTATTATTTTGCTTATTATATGTTGCAGACATTATATTATGACATGTGAACTTACATGAAGATAGTATACATGTTGGTAATGATGTGTATAACCTTAGAAGTTTGTACAAATTGTATGAAATAGAGTTAATTGTGTTTTGATGAAGTAGAATAGTGAAATTGAAGGAAGGAATTGTTTTGTTTACAAAATAATTACTTGTCCAATTAGGGATGACATCCTAGATGTTTACTCTAACTTGGAAAAGTGAATTGTGGTCTTAGCTGACCCAACAGTAATTTGTGCAAAGGTATGGTATTTATGTAGAGGACTTCTTGCAATAAGAACAGTGCAAACTTGTGTATTGTGTTTTTACAAGTGTTATCTTGTAAGATTGCGAAGTGAGTGAATTTTTGTGAAAGTGATATATGAAAAGTCTTATATGAGCTATCTGGTGATTTGAGATCAAGTTAAAGAATAGAGATTAGACAAGGAAGGAAAATAACAGTTAATTACTTGTTTGAGCAATGAGCTCTTCTTGTAGTTGAAATTGCATGGTTGGGCAGTGGGCTCTTCTTGCATACATTATACCACAACTCCTAATAGAGTTGGAATCTCCGAAAAGGGATTCAAAATCTCCTAACAAGGACTGGTTATACTAAAATTTCTCATTGACTCCTAACATGGTTCATCCTTTAACAAGGAACTTCTATATCAATATATTATTTAGTGGGTATCATCCCCACCAGGGTTTTCCCTTGGCTAGGGTTTCCCTAGTTAACAAAATATGGTATTATGAGTTATCTTTGTGCATTTTTACTATTACTATTTCACATTACTTTATTACTTTGTTATGCATGGTTTAAAGTAAGTAATACTATCCAATTGGTGACTAAAGTTTGTAGGTTACTGATTCACCCCCCTCTCAGTAATCCCTATTTCTAACATGTCTCCCTATTTTGATCAAACTCCCTTGTATTACCTGACATGATCCTTCTTCACAAGAATAACTTATTCATGTACCCTTATTGAGTTGGTTGTACTTAATGTTTTTATCTACACATATGGTTTTGAAAGAAAGATTTGGTGTAGTTAATGTGTATATTTGAAAAAATATTGGAGATGTTGTACTTGTTGCAATAGTCAATTAATTGTATATTGTCTTTGATGTTACATGAAATTTCATGTCATTACCAATCAGTGTATGTTGAGCTCACTCTGGCATTGAAGACAGTTTTCTATGTCTGCCAAGCATTCCAGAGTTTGCCTAGTTCAGAATATAGTATCTACCGAGTTCACTTAGACATCAAAGGAAAGGCTTGCAAAAGTTGCATGTTAGCTGAGCTCACTTAGTTAATGAAGAAAATTTTGGATGGAACTAGTGTTAACTAAGCTCACTTGGTTACAAAAGGAAATTTGTAAATATGCAGTGTTAACCGAGCACACTTGGTTAACATAGGAAAATTATTTGAAAGTTCGTTTCCACCAAGCAGGGTTGCATGACAAAGGATTTTCTTATTTTATTAATTGAATTGTTTGTTGGTTCTAGCCGACTGGTGAAATGAATATTGATTATTCTAAGTTATATTCTATCTAACTTGACAAATGTTAAAGATATAAATACATGATCAAGTTGAGATTTAGAAATTTTGTATGTATGGAAGATAATTGAAGATTTAATGATGCTAAGAGGAAGTGAATCAAAAGGATAAGTAGAATATCATTATGAAGCTAAAAAGATATATTCGATCAAGAACAATCAAGTATACACGCCATAATTGAGATCCGTAATCAACAATTCACTTGCATCAAAAATCAGGTCATTTCATTGTTACTTTCTAACTATTGTAGTAGTGATCTAAATCTCTTGACAGAGTTAGCTCAACAACTATTTTGTAAATCTTCTAACAAGGTGGAATTTCTATTGAATTTTCCAAAAACCTCTAATAAGGCCACTCCTAACCAGGTGATTAAATCCTCTAACACGGTCACACCTTGTGATATTGCTATCAGGATTTAATTGTGTAATTTTTGAATCAATCTCAATGAACCATATTTCATGAGTAGTGATTCACACCTAAAAATGTGTTTTATAACCTTTAATAGGGTTGGCTCCTAACAGGGTTCACTTCAGAAGAGTAAAAATTAGTAATTAGTTGCAATTGGTGGTTTTTTCCAAATTGGGTTTCCATGTTAAATCTTGGTGTCAAATTGGGTTTTCTTAAGATTTGCATGTTAAATATTTGCCGAGCATTTTCAGTATTTATCGAGTTACAACATTTTATGTGTGTCTATCAAGCTTCAACAGAGTTCAATTTTCAGAGTTTATTTTGTACGAACATCTAAGGAATCTAAGATTTATTTTTGTAGTAATTGATTGACCCATCCGCTCTTACTTACTCTTATATTTCTAACAATTGGTATCAGAGCTTTTGGTGCTTGCAGAGAAGGTTTCAAGGACCTAAGCTAAAGATCAGGATATCTTACAAAAGAGAGATTCCCAAGTTGAACTATGAAAATTTTGCAGCATGGAAAGGACTTATGAGGTTACATCTAAAAACTACCAATGATTTAGGTTGTACATATGTTGATACTAAATACAAGACTTCTACTGGAACATTATTAGTTGAAGATATTGCTGAAAAGAAAAATCATAACATTATGATGATTGACATTGCATTTGCTCTTATTTATTCTAAATTTGATGAAGTCAAAGATTTTACTATAGCTTATGATATATGGGTTAAATTAAAAGACATCTATGGAAGAGATGAGCCAAAGCAGAAAGTCTTAGAGGATAATTTGATTAGATAAAAATGAGAGAAGATGAAAGCATTGCAAAATATGTAGAAAGAATTAAAGCAAGTGTGAGTACAATCAAAGCATCTGGAGGAGTCATTGATGATAGAAATGTTGTAAGAAAGGTAATCAGAACCCTTCTTCCTATCTATGCCATTAGAGTTTCTATTATTCAAGAGATGAGATTTGATCCAAATAGTAATATGACTTTGAATGCTCTAGTTGGAAGATTGACAGCTTTTGAGTTAGATAACTATGATAACTATGTTCCCAATTTCTAAGGTATTGAATTTGCATTTGAATCCAAGCTCTCACTCAAGAAAAAGTGTAAGAAATTAAAGGTCAATCAATTAGGAAGTGAAGAAGAAGAAGAAAGTTCTGACAGTGATCTTGAAGTTGTTGAAGCCATACTTGCAAGAAAATATTTGAAATGTCCCTTTTCTGATTTTGCATGATATTTCATGCCTCTAATCAAATTTTCAAGATCAAACAACTAATATCACAAAGATCCACCAAATTTCTCAAGAAACCCCAAATCGGGTATGCCAGAAATTGTGCCAAAAGCTTCACAGCTTCACCTATTATTAATAATTCTGAAAGTGGACATTTTTATAGAAATTTCAGCAGCACAACAGCCTACAAAATGAAATTTCCAGATCCATATAGCCTTTACACAACAGTTCTCAAATGTAGGACAAAAACTATGCTCATTAGGCTTCCGAAATTAACACAAAAATGCCCAGAAACACCACAAAAACACTAATAATCTATCTCAGAAGTTTAATCACATCCCAATACATATATTTAGCTCTATTTTAACACCTTAAAGTCTGAAACACAGCAGCAACCCAAACTGGTATGAAATACTCAACTGAAAACACCAAACTCATACAAAAAACACACCCGAAAACCCACAAATCTACACTGTTCAGCACAAAGGCAAACTCTGTATGAGCATGCACATGGAATGGCTTCAAACTCCCATCCTTAGCCTTCCTAGAAACCTGCAAACTCCCGTTCTTGGGTCTCCCTGGAAACTTGCAAACTCCCGTTCTTGGGTCTCCTTCTCCACAGGTTTGGCAGCCTCTGAAGAATAACAAAGAATGAGCAAAATCAAGTTCTCCCCCTTAGACCAACATGCCTCCAAACCCCTTAAAAGAGGGCATAAATGTAACTCACATCCAAGAGAGGTTAATGAAACATATTTTAATAATAATTTTCATTTATTAGTCCAACAGTTTCCAAAGATTAACCCCCTTTTTCTGAAACTTCACTTTCTTGGGCCTGCTTGCCTTAGCAAAGATTATTATTTTTTAGTTATTTGAAAAGGGGACATGACAAGTCCTCCCCTCCCAAACATTGCTTGTCCTCAATAAATGGCTGAACAATAAACCAATCAATCCACCTAGATCCCAAATGTAGTCATGAACTATACTACTACCAATTAACACAGGCTCCTGCAATATCCTCTGCAATATGACCAAGAGGAATCCATAATCAAATTGACAACTATAGCTCAACCAAACTCCAAAATCACAACTTCCATAGTCAGAAACCCACGAGACACAAACTCTTAGAACATCAAAATCCAAGTAAAGTGGACTACCAACACATTAAATACCATCAATGCATTCCACTGGCCTATACAGAATGTACAATCCAACTCTGCAACAATGGTGAATGCTCCCAAATGAAACTGTACCAAGTATGGAGAATCTGCACACTATACAACACCTGCAATCAACACAACTCTATAGATCACCAACCACTATCTCATAACCATAACTACCATGCACCCCTGATGGTGAAAAGCCATCACAAGATAAATAGCAAGAATTGGAACCCAAACCAAATTTTCCTGCCATCAACTCCTCAACACAAGGATCAAATGCTAACTGATGTACATACCTTGCAATATAAAGTTGATAAAAAAAAACAACCTCAGTCAACGGCTCACCATGAACAAGTGATACAACCCACTGTTACTGATCACTAGCTAAGTCAAGAGATGTCATAGCCAAAGGAGTAGAATCAATAACAACACCCGCTGAAGCATCACTCTGAAACTCCTGCTCTAAGTCATGTATTATCAAGCTATCAACTATAGAACCTATCACCATGTCATGCCCATCACAACTCTCATCCTGAGACATCAAACTATCCCATAACTGATGACAAGCACTAGGAACCAAAGTACATCTTTGTATCATCATCTCATCAACATGGTCATCAAAGGTAAATGGATGAGCGTACCTCATAGTGTAATGCCAATAGAATGCGCCAATCTCAGTCAGTGGCCGAGACTGTAATCCAGATGAAACTAACTACAATTGATTATTAACCATGTTGGAACTGACTACTACCTCCAAAGATATCACCAAGGGAGTAGTATTACTAGTAGGAACCATGCCAATTGCCAACTCACCAACATCACACATGATCTTTGATACATCTCTAGTCTTCGTGCCATCAGTACTAGAGGCCACCACAATGTCAGGCATACAACAATCTGCTACAACACCCAACTCAACTGAACCTAACTCTAGTGGGAATGAACCTGATATGCCAATGTTAGTATCAAAGATGTATGCATCCCCATCTCCACTGTCTCTGACAATCTCGGCCATGGACATCCTCGGATCACCAAACACCACAACTTGTGACTGTATAGAATCAGGTAAAGACTGTAGTAACTCTAACTCCATGGTCACCTTAGCCAAATGAAACTGTGACTCCTTGAAAGCCAACTGTGTACTCTCAAGAATCTCAGAAGTCACCTCAAGCTGCTCAATAAGCTCACTCACCTCATCTTCCTTGGCCAACAATGCATCATATGCTGTACTGCCCCACTCCATAAGATAATCTCTGTCGGCTACCAACTGCATATAATTCTGTCTCAAAATCCGAATAGCCTCCCATAAAGAGTGGAACTCTGTCAAGGAAAGATAACTGCCTCCCTGCTCATCACTAGTAGGAGAACCCCATCCATAAACTGCTAACAACTGATGAGCAACATTGAAATGTTGGCAAGTGATAGCAATGTCTTGGTCACTAACTCTCAACTGATTAGACACATGATGGCACTGGCTTGACTGTCTCCTACAAACCTCCTCTGATGCACTGTCTGAAGGAGTATCCTCAAAGTTACTAGTCTCTAGAGTATTACCATCCATATCCTGTGAATCAAATCTAAAGCTCATATCAACATACGAAGTATCAAAAATATTAGCATTGCTGTCCAACTCCTTTATAGCCAAGGAAACTAAGTCTTCAAAATTGCCCACTGCATCCTCCTGGATGTCATCAATGCCAATATGATCCTGGGACTCATCTATACACACTGCCAAATATGAAATATCATCAACACATTCCAGAAAATATGGTTGACTGGATATATGAACAAAGCCCAACATTGGTGTATAAAAACTAATACCAACATCAGACAAGATACTGGCACAAGAAAAGACAACACCGTGTAATGTGCTAATCAAATCCATGATAGCACCCAAACAAACACTGCTACCAAAAAGTGTTAAAGATCTCCAGTCAACTGAATCCCAAATGCCAATATAACAATCTCAAGTCCATATCCGTAAACTAGAATCAATTGGTAACTCAAGAAAACTCCTCACCTGAGTAATATGACCAATACCAACTAACTCCACATACCTGTCATGATGAGATAATGAAGTCACAATACTATCTTTGTTCACCTTCAGCTGGCTGGACAAATCATGTGAAGTACTACCAGCCTCAACCTCATGTGATGAATCATCTAACTATGCCTGGTACTCTTTCTCAGCAAAGTCATGAATGCTCAATGTCTGCTCATCTCTACCAGGTATCTCACCATCTTGCACAACAACATCCTCATAATCATCATCTGAACCCACTACACTGTAGTCACTGCCTGTTGTAACTATACCATCCTGAATACCTGTGGCATCACCCTTTGACGACCTATAAACAATTGTCTCAATTTGAGTATCAAGTTGACCATTACTATCAATCTGTGTAACATCCTTTCCCACCACCTCCTGTGGCAGAGTAGAATCTAAGACCTCTACCTGGCAATCAGCTAGTTTCTCAAACTCCTCATGCAAGTTCTTGGGAATTGTGTCATCTGTCCTCTGAGAAAATCTGCTAAATAGAAATCCAGTCAACTTATCCACCTTAGCTAGGTCGAACAACATGTCATTCATTATACAGTGGTGCTCAACCAACTGTTCAGACATGTCATGGCTTATTTTCATAAGTTTATCTCGAATGTCTAAATAACCATCCTTTCTACTATTTTGACTCTGGATATCAATTATCCAAGATTGTGTCCTCTGAGACTCTGTACTATATCTGTCCATTCTGGATAAAGTAGAGTGTAACCCCAATAGGATATAACTTCTTCAAACACTAAGAACTAACATGCAAATGATTAGAAGTAGCATGCAACCATAGATTTTGACATGCAACTGATTAGAAGCAACATGCAACCACCAAATTCACCAAGAACTAACATGCAAATGATTAGAAGTAGCATGCAACCATAAATTTTTACATGCAGCTGATTAGAAGCAACATGCAATCATAAATTATGACATGCAAGATCTGGGTAGTTGTGAAAACTGACATGCAAGATCTGGGTAGTTGTCAAAACTGACATGCAAACTTTTACAACCACCAAATTCACTAAGAACTAACATGAAAATGATTAGAAGTAGCATGCAACCATAAATTTTGACATGTAGCTGATTAGAAGCAACGCGCAATCATAAATTATAACATGCAAGATCTGGGTAGTTGTCAAAACTAACATGAAAGCTTCTACAAACCCTCAGGCTGGCAAGATCATGGCTCTGATACCACTGAAATGTCCCTTTTCTGATTTTTCATGATATTTCATGCCTCTAATCAGATTTTCAAGATAAAACAACTAATATCACAAAGATCCACCAAATTTCTCAAGAAACCCCAAATCGGGTATGCCAGAAATTGTGCCAAAAGCTTGACAGCTTCACCTATTATTAATAATTCTGAAAGTGGAAATTTTTACAAAAATTTCAGCAGCACAACAGCCTACAAAATGAAATTTCCAGATCCATATAGCCTTTACACAACAGTTCTCAAATGTAGGACAAAAACTATGCTCATCGGGCTCCCGAAATTAACACAAAAATGCCCAGAAACACCACAAAAACACTAATAATCTATCTCAGAAGTTTAATCACGTCCCAATACATATATTCAGATCTATTTTAACACCTTAAAGTCTAAAATACAGAAGCAATCCAAACTAGTATGAAATACTCAACTGAAAACACCAAACTCATACAAAAAACACACCCGAAAACCCACAAATCTACACTGTTCAGCACAAAGGCAAACTCTGTATGAGCATGCACATGGAATGGCTTCAAACTCCCATCCTTAGCCTTCCTGAAAACCTGCAAACTCCCATTCTTGGGTCTCCCTGGAAACCTGCAAACTCCCGTTCTTGGGTCTCCTTCTCCACAGGTTTGGCAGCCTCTGAAGAATAACAAAGAATGAGCAAAATTAAGTTCTCCCCCTCAGCCCAACATGCCTCCAAACCCCTTAAAAGAGGGCATAACTGTAACTCATGTCCAAGAGAGGTTAATGAAACATATTTTAATAATAATTTTCATTTATTAGTCCAACGGTTTTCAAAGATTAACCTCCTTTTTCCGAAACTTCACTTTCTTGGGCCTGCCTGCCTTAGCAAAGATTATTATTTTTTATTTATTTGAAAAGGGGACATGAAAATATTCCAAAGGAAGAGGAAAGTAGAAAGGTAAGATTCTTCTAATCTATTTTTCTTGTGAAGAAGTTGGTCACATTGTTGCAAGGTGCCCAACAGAGAAAACAAGGATGAAAAGAAAAGTAATAAGTACAAAGGAAAAAAAGAATTCAAAAGCTACAAGGACTACAAGGACAAAAGTAAGAAATCTTATTTTATAGCTAAAGATTCTAATAACAGTGAGGATGATATGGTATATATTACTGTAAAAGATGAATCTGATGATGAAGGAGATAAGATGACACTTATCTCTCATGTTAGAAAAAATGATACATGGATTATTGATAACAGCTGCTCACATCAAATGATTGGAGAGAAAAAAAAGTTTGAACACATGGAATATTATGATGGTGGTAGTGATATTTGAAAACAATGAACCTTTTTGCATAAAAGGAAAATGATATATCTCATTGACCAATGAACTTATATGTGATAATGCTTATTGGGTTGAAGGACTAAAGCATAATATATTGAGTGTGGCACAGTTGAATAACATTGGATTCAAGGTAGAATTTATGAATGGGAAGGTCAAACTACTAGATGGAAAAGGAAATCTAGTTGGATCTAGAGAAAAAACAAAAGGTAATCTATTCTATCTAGATCTCAGTGAAATTTCATATTTTATTACTCAAGTAGAAGAAAGGTGGTTATGGAACTAAAGATTATGTCATGTAAACTTTGATAATCTGGTTAATATAAGCAAAAACAAAAGAGTAAGAGGTATTCCTAGCTTGAAGAAACTTCATATGGGTCTATGCAAAAATTGTCAAATTGGTAAAATGGGAAAGACTAGTTTCAAAAGCAAGAACTATCATTCTGAAGAAGTCTTAGAGCTTGTTCATACATATTTATGTTGACCTATTGGAATAGAATGCTATATTGGAGATAAGTTTTTCATTCTCTTTGTTGATGACTATTCTAGAATGATGACTGTAATGTATCTAAAATAAAAATTAGAAGCTTTTCAAAAATTCAAGTGGTATATAGAAATAGTAGAAAAAGAAACTAGAAAGAAGTTGAAAATTTGAGATTAGAAAAAGATGGTGAATTCATTTCCAATGAATTCAATGAATTTTGCATTGAGAAAGGAATTAAAATACAAGTATCATCCCCTAGAATACCTCAGTAGAATGGTATAGCCAAAAGAAAGAACAAATCTATCATGGCTTGTGCAAGAACATTGATGATAGAAAAGAATGTTGCAATCAAATACTGAAAGGAAGCTATCGATACTATAGTACATACCTTGAACAGAGTACAACTGAAGAAAGACTCAAATCAAATTTAAGTTACTTGAAAGTATTTGGCAGAAAATGTTATATCTTGAAAGAATCTAGGAAAGGTAAATTTGATGTCAAAGGTGATGAAGGTATATTCCTAGGATACCTCTATAGAAGTAAAGCATACAAATGTTTGAATTTGTCTACTCATAAAATCATAAAAAGTGTGTTGAAAATATTAGAGGAGTAACTAAGAGGGAAGGGGTGAATTAGTTACTACAAAAATAAATCCTAGATCCCTTAGATGTCAGTACAAAATAATCTCTAAAAATTGAACTCTGTTGATGCTCGAAAAATACACAAAAATGTTGTAACTCGATAAATATTGAATATGCTCGAAAAAAACATATCATGAAAATCTTAAGAGGTTATTTGTGATTACTTATTACTTTAAATTAGTTGCAAACACATAAGAAAAAATAACATAAACACATTTGACATCAAGATTTAATGTGGAAACCCAATTTGGAAAAAATCACCAATTGTAACTAGTTATTGTTTTTCACTCTTTTGAAGTGAGCCCTGTTAGGAGCCAACCCTGTTAAAGGTTGCAAAACACACTATTATGTGTGGCCCTATTAGAGTATTTAATCACCCTATTAGGAGTGGCCTTATTAGAGGTCTTTAGATAATTCAATAGAACTGTCACCTTGTTAGATGATTTACAAATAACTGTTAAGACAACTTTGTTAAGAGATTTAGATCACTACTACAATGGTTAGAGAGTAACAATGATATGACCTAATTTTTGATGCAAATAAATTGCTGATTATAGATCTTAATTCTAGCTTGTATACTTGATCCTTCTTGATTGAATATATCTTTTCAGCCTCACAAGGATAGACTACTTTATCCTTCTAATTCGCTTCCTTTCAGCATGATTAGATCTTCAAAAATATTCCATGCATTCACATACTTCACACACTTTCTAACCCTCAACTTGACATTTTATTTATATCTTCATATTGTCAAGTTGGCTCAAATACAACTTAGAATAATTAATATTCATCTTCTCAGTCTGCTAGAACCACCCAATAAATCAATTGAACTCAATATGCCAAAAAAAGAAAATCCTTCGTTAGCCAATCTTGCTAGGTAGACACTAACTCAGAAATGATTTTCCCGTGTTAACCAAGTGAACTTGGTTAACACTCCATACTTGCTAAGTTACTTTGGTAACCAAGTGAGCTCGGTTAGCATTGGTTTCATCCAACATTTCCTTCATTAACTAAGTGAGCTTGGTTAACACTCATCTTTCGCAGACTTTCCTTTGGTGCTTGAGTGAACTCGGTAGACACTACCTTCTGAACTAGGCAAACTTTGGATCACTTGATAAACACATAAAACTTTCTTCAATGGCTAAGTGAGTTTGACATACACTGACTGATAATGAATTATATTTTGTGTAAAATTAAAGACAATACACAATTAATCAATTGTTCCAACAATCTCCCTCTTTGGCAATGATGACAACACAACATGTCATAGTATAATGAAGTTTTAGAGCAAGAATAAAGTAAAAAATATATCCTTAGTTTCATTCTAATTCTCATCCATGAGAACTCCCTCTATCAATTTGAACTCATTCTACCTTCAGTTTCCCATTCTGTCATAAAGCTTCTATTTGCAGAACATTATTGTCCCTCTTTGACATCTCTTCTTTCTATTTACAAAATTTTTATGAGATATGACAATAAACTTCTCCCTCTTTGACATCTAATGCCAAACACAATATTTAGTGAATATCAATGTACCTCAAGTACTGATTCATTTGCAATATGCCATTGCCAGTTCTACATCAACTGATTGATCTTCAACATGCTCTGGTTTATGCATGACTAAAATTCAGTTAGTGAGCTTTAGATAGGGGAATGACCCCTGTCTTACCTTTTAGATATAGAAAAGTATCCTTAGGTAATGGCTTGGTGAATATGTCTACAATTTGTTCTTTTGTATTTACATATTCCACTCTGACTTCTTTATCTTGTACCAATTCTCTCAAGAAATGATATTTTATAGAAATGTTCTTTATTTTGGTGTGCATCATTGGATTCTTTGATATATTGATTGCACTAGTGTTATCACAGTATATGACTACTAGATCCTTGATTTCTATCTTCATACCTACCATTAATTGTTTGAAACAAATAATGTTAGAATAATTAATTTTTGCTACCAGATATTTTGCCTCTACTGTGGACTGAGAGATACAATTTTCTTTCTTTCTTGTCCAAGACACTAGCCTTTTATCAAGAAAGAATGCTCCACCACTAGTGCTTTTTTTGTCATCAATACTTCCTACCCAATCAACATTTGTAAATACTTTTAAGTGCCAATTGCCTGCTATTTTTTACCATAAACTATATTCTTTAGTACCTTTTAGACATCTCATGATTTTTTAAACTGCCATCTTGTGATTTTCTTTGAGATTTGTTGAGAATCTTGCCACCATACTGATTGCTAATGTAATATCAGGCCTTGTATGCACTACATATTGTAATTTTCCAATCATTAATCAGTATGTGGTCTAATCTAACTTTTTAGAATCATCATTTTTGGAGAGCTTATGTCCAGTATACATAGGGGCTCCAACTAGTCTTGAATCTTCCATTCAAATTTTTTAAAGTATCTCCTTGATATATTTAGATTGAGTAATGTAGATACGATCTTTCTTCTGCTAGATCTGCAATCCAACAAAGAATTTTATCTCTCCAAATGTAGACATCTCAAATTCTTTACTCATTTCTTCTAAAAATACCTTGCACAAGTCATCATTTCCTATAAATAAAGTGTCATCCATAAATATTTTTGCCAATGCAATCTTCTTATCTAGTCCTTTTTTGATATATAGACTAGTATTATCATTTGCTCTTTGAAAACGAATCTATACCAAGTAGTTATGAAGTCTTTCATACCAAGTTTTGGGAGCATTCTTGAGACCATATAATGCCTAATGTAATTTTCATACCATGTCCTTCTTGCTAGGATCTACAAAAACTTTAGGGTATTCAATGTAAACTTCCTCATCAAGAATTCCAGTCAAGAATGCAAATTTGACATCCATTTGAAAAAAAAAAAAAAATCTCCTGTGAGATGCATATGTTAGTAAAGTTCTAACACCTTCTAATCTTGCAATAGGATTAAAATTTTCACCATATTCAATACCTTCTTCTTGAGAATAGCCTTTTCATACCAACCTTGCTTTATTTATGAAAACATTTCCATCTTCATTTAGCTTGTTTCTGAATACCTACTTTGTGTTAATTACATTTTTATCCTTAGGTCTAGGACCAAGAGTCTAAGTTTTGTTCTTCTCTATTTTTTCTATTTCTTCATTCATTTCTTCAATCCAATTTTAATTATCCAAAGCATCTTTGACATTTCTAGGTTTAAATTCAACAAGTAAACATGTACCTTTTAATTTGCTTCTTGTTATTGTTCCATCTGATTTTTCTCCAATGATTTGATTAGGTGCATGATGCCTTCTGACATATCTTGCTAACATAGGTTCTTTAGATTTATTGATTTCATCATGAACTTCAGTATCAAGCTCAGGTCCCATTTGCTATGACCTGAGTCCATTAGACTCAATTTGCTCTAGCTCGGTAGCCTCTGATTGTGACTTGAGTCCTTCAGACTATGACTCAGGTTTCACTATCTACAACTCAATAGCTACTGGAGATTTTGGGGAATCAAGAGGTGAAGCCTCCTTTCTTTTAGATAGATTTGTTAGGGTATCAAGTTTATAGTACACAAATCTTCTGTAATCCACAAGCTCTTTGTTGCTTTCTTCTTCACTCTTTTATGCAAACTCATCAATTCCCACATGTGCACTTTCTATGATTTTATGAGTAGACAAGTTCAAAAATTTGTATGCTTTACTTCTGTAGGAGTATCCTAGGAATATTCCTTCATCACCTTTGACATCAAATTTACCTTTCGTATATTCATTCAAGATATAGCATTTGCGACCAAATACTTTTAAGTAACTTATATTAGGTTTGTAGCCATACCATAGTTCATAAGGAGTTTGATTTGAGTCTTTCTTTAGTTGTACTCTATTTAAGGTATGAATTGTAATGCTGATAGCTTCCTTCTAGTATTTGATTGCAACATTATTTTCTATCATCAATGTTCTTGCACAATCCATGATGGATCTGTTTCTTCTTTCAACTATACCATTTTGCTGAGGTGTACTAAGAGCTTATACTTGTCTTTTAATTCCTTTTTCAATGTAGAATTCATTGAATTCATTGGAGATGAATTCACCACCTCTGTCTGATCTCAAACATTTTAACTTCTTTCAAATTTCTTTTTTTGCTCTTGCCAGATACCACTTGAATTTTTGAAAAGCTTCTAATTTTTTTGTTAGATACATTACAGTCATCATTCTAGAATAATCATCAAAAAAGAGATTGACAAGCTTTTCTCCACTATAACTCTCTATTCCAATAGGTTCACATAAGTCTATATGCATAAGCTCTAAGACTTCTTCTGAATGATAGTTTTTCCTTTTGAAAGTAGTCTTTCACATCTTACCAATTTGGAAATTCTTGCATAGACCCATATCAAGTTTCCTCAAGCAAGGAATACCTCTTACTCTTTTATGTTTGCTTATCTTAATTAGATTATCAAAGTTTACATGACAATATTTTGTTCTATAACTAGCTTTCTTCTACATGAGCAATAAAACATGAGCTTTCATTGAGATCAAGATAAAATAGATTACCTTTTGTTTTTTTGCCAAATCCAACTAGATTTTCTTTTCCATCCAACAGTTTGGCCTTCCCATTCATAAATTTTACTTTGAATCCAATGTTATTGAACTGTGTGACACTTAGTAGATTATGCTTTGGTCCTTCAACCCAATAAGCATTATCACATACAAGTTCATTGGTCAAAGAGATACATCCTTTTCCTTTTATGCAACAAGGTTCATTATTTCCAAATCTTACACTACTACCATCATAATATTCAATGTGCTCAAACTTTTTTTTATCCCCAATCATATGATGTGAACAACCACTGTCAATAATCCATGTATCATTTTTGCTAACATGAGAGATAAGTGCCATATTATCTCCTTCATCATTAGATTCATCTTTTACATCAATATATACCATTTCATCTTCACTTTTCTCAAAATCTTTAGGCATACAACAAGATTTCTTACCTTTTTCCTTGTAGTTCTTGAATTCCATCTTGCCTTTGTACTTTTTACTTTTCATTTCATCCTTTTTTTCTCTATTTTGGCACCTAGCAACAATGTGACCAACTTCTTCACAAGAAAAATAGATTAGAGGAATCTTGCCTTTGTACTTTCCTTTGCGTTTGGAATATTTCTTTATGCTTTAAAAATTTCAAGATCACTGTTAGAACTTTCTTTAGTTTCTCCTTCACTTCTTGATTGATTGGTCTTTGATTTCTTGCTCTTTTCCTTGAGTGAGAATTTGGCTTCAAATGTAGACTCAATATTTTTGGAACTAGGAACATAGTTATCATAGTTATCCAACTCAAAAGATGTCAATCTTCCAACTAGAGCATCCAAAGTTATTTTTCTATTTGGATCACATCTCATTTCTTAAATAACACTCTAATTGTATAAATAAAAAGAATAGTTATGAGTACCTTTCTTACAACTATTCTATCATCAATGTCTCCTGTAGATGCTTTGATTGTGCTAAGACTTTCTTTGATTCTTTCCACATATTTAGCAATGTTTTCATCTTCTCTCATTTTCATCTGATCAAATTGACCTCTGAGACTTTCTACTTTGGCTCTCCTAACATTGTCATCACCTCCATAGATGTCTTTAAGTTTGGTCCACATTGCATGAGTTGTTTTGTAGCCTTTTACTTCATCAAATTCAACATAACTAAGAGTAGATGCAATATCAATCATCATGATGTTATGATTCTTCTTTTTATAAATTTCTTCAACTAATAATGTTCCAATAGGAGACTTGTATTCAGAATTAATATTCTTACAACCTAAATCATTGAAAGTTTCTAGATGTAATATCATAAGTCCTTGTCATGCTACAAAGTTGTCTCTATTCAACTCGAGAATCTCTCTTTTGTAGGACATCCTGATCTTTAGCTTATGTTCTTGAAACCTTCTTTGTAAGTACCAAAAGCTCTGATACCAATTGTTGGAGATATAAGAGGAGTAAATAAGAGGGGAGGGGTGAATCAATTACTACGAAAATAAATCTTAGATCCCTTAGATGTCAGTACAAAATAATCTCTACAAACTTAACTCTATTGATGCTCGACAAATACACAAAAATGCTGTAACTCGATAAATATTGAATATGCTTGGCAAACACTTATCATGAAAATCTTAAGACGTTATCTATTATTACTTATTACTTAAACTAGTTGCAAACACATAAGAAGAAATAGCATAAGCACATTTAACACTAAGATTTAATGTGGAAACCCAATTTGGAAAAAATCACCAATTGTAACTAGTTACTATTTTTCACTCTTATGAAGTGAGCCCTATTAGGAGCCAACCCTGTTAATGGTTACAAAACACACTAATAGGTGTGACCCTATTAGAATATTTAATCACCCTATTAGGAGTTGCCTTGTTAGAGGTCTGTAGACAATACAATAGAAATGCTACGTTGTGAGAGGATTTACAAATAGTTGTTCAACCAACTCTATTAAGAGATTTAGATCACTACTACAATGGTTAGAGAGTAACAATGATATGACCTAATTTTTAATGCAACTAAATTTCTGATTATAGATCTTAATTCTAATTTTTATACTTGATCATTCTTGATTGAATATATCTTTTTAGCCTCACAAGGATAGACTGCTTTATCCTTCTAATTCGCTTCCTTTCAACATCATTAGATTTTAAAAAATATTCCATGCATTCACATACTTCACACACTTTCTAACCCTCAACTTGAAATTTTATTTAAATATTTCATATTGTCAATTCAACTCAAATAAAACTTAGAATAATTAATATTCATGTTCTCAGTTGGCTAGCACCACCAGATAAATCAATTGAACTCAATATGCCAAAACAAGAAAATCCTTCGTTAGCAAACCTTATTGACATTTTAGTCAAGTTTGTTATTAGTGACACACACTTATTCAAATTCTATATAGCTATCAAGCTCATTGAATAGTTTATAGTGTTTTCCATGTAATTTAGTAGCCACTAAGCTCTATAGTTGCTACCTATTCTTTCAGACTAATCCCAGTGGTTACCGAGCAGATTCAGTTAGTGTGAATTTCAACAATTCAAATCAAGTATTTTAGTATACACCAAGTTTATTAGTGGTTACTGAGCATTGTAGTGTCTACCAAGTTCACAGTTCATGTGATACAAAGCCAGTGTCAACTGAGCTACTTTATGACAACCAAATGATTCAGTGTTTTCCAACTTGCACAATATCTATCGAGTCACCAGTGCAGACTAAGTTCAAGACCACTTGAAAGTGATTAGTATGGATCAAGCTTCTACATCTACCAAGTGCATGATGATGCCGAGCAGTGACAGTGGATGCCGAGTATCAGAACCTCATTGAGTTAGTCTTTAGAACTCAAGTATCTTCATGTGGGATGACTTTGTAATATTTGTGTTAACTTGTATCATGACCAACTTTGTAATTTTGTAATTTGGATTTGTATATATATGTAATGTATTGTATCACATTCAACATAAGAATAAGAAAGGATAAGAATGTGAATGTGGATGTGAAAAGTTCAAGTTATGAATGCAACAGATAAAGAATTATAAAGGCCATGTCAGTATAAGGAGCAATAGTGACATACGTATCGTATAAATGTGATCAGTACACTAAGGAATCTCTATCAGCAAACTCAGTTGCAAGTTAGAGATCTACTACTTTATCCTAATAGGTGAACTAGTCAAAATCCTTTAAGAAGGTAGACCTAATAGTATTTTATAAATCTCTTTACTGAGTGCATACTTCATTGTATATTTGTAAGTCCTCTCACAAGGTGGACCTAGCAGTCCTAATTGCTCCTAATAGGGCATATCATCAGAAGTGATCAATGTAAGCCTTAACAGGCCAACTTTATGTTGCAGTACTAAAGTTTGTGGGTATCATCCCCACCCCAGTTTTACTTTCTATTTGGAAGATTTCTGGGTCACCAAATCTTTGTGCTCAAGTGTTATGGATGCTTTCATGTTTTTAGTTTCTCATGCATGCAATTAGATCAGATGTGATGAACTAAGTGCTAATTGATTTATTGGATTAAAATTGAAATTGATAGAAGTTTAGAAGTTACTAATTCACCCCTCCCCTCTTAGTAACTTAGCATAGTCTTGAATATGCTAAACAATTGGTATAAGAACTTTGTGGTTCTTAGGAGAAAGTTTAATAGCTTGAGAAAAGATCATTGATATAGAGATATTTAGACTTGGCAAAGCTATTGACAATGAAAATTTGGATCTAGAAATGGCCATTGCCCAACTCAAAAAAGCTAAGGAGCAACTTTCCCAATCCCTAAAAAGAAGAAAGGAACTTGAAAATCAAATGAATGATCATCTATAACTTGAAGAAAGAATTGGAGACTTTCACCCTTCAAGTAGCTTAGATGAAATAAATGATGCAATCAAAGAACTCCTAGAGAAGAATGGTTCCCTGCAAGAAGAAGTAAGAAAGCTAAAAAGAGAACAAGAAATTTAGTCAGTAAGGTTATGTGAAGTTTTGGAATAGAGAAACAACATAAAAGAAGAGATGGATGGAAGGAACAATGAAATCCAAAACCAATCCCTTTAGCAAGTAGACCTTATTAATTAGATCTCCAATGCAAACAAGGAAATCATGAGCCTAAGATTTGAAAGTGAAAGAACAAGGAATGATCTAAATTCTGAAAGGCAAATCAATGAAAGAATTAAAAATGAATTGAGATTTGAAAGAAAAATCAGTGAAAGATTGAGAAATGACCTAAACACTGAGAAGTAAATCAATGAAAGAATGATGAAATCTCAAATAGACATGGATCAACTAAATGAGCAAAATCTCTATAGGCAAAAAGGAAAAGTAAGAATTGGATACAAAGAAGAAGGTGAATCCTCCAAACAAGTTGCTCAAAAGAATCAAATACCTACTTGCAATCATTGTGGTAAGATAGCTCATACATCAAACAAACATTGGAGTAATGGAAAAGCAAAATTCAATGGAAAATGCTACAATTGCAATCAACATGGTCATAGGGATAATGAATGCAAAGAGAAACCAAGATTTGAAGGTAATTGTTATAAATGTAAGACACATGGACACAAGGCATCAGAATGCAAAACAAAGACATTGAATCCTGTAGAACGAATTGTGAAAGAAATATTTGGTTGGGACTACAATACTTGGTGTAGATGTCATTACTGTGGAGAATTTGGACACATTGGTATGAATTGTGTTAAACATCATATGAGGAAAAGAGATACCAATAAAAGATGTTTCATTGTACAAAACTTGGTCATCTTGCCAAGAGTTGTATAAATACTACTAAAATTGAAGATGAGAAGAAAGAAAAGGCTAATAACATCTAAAAGTAGATGAAACAACAATGGAATCCTAAGTCTACCGAGGATACTGGTTTGAGCAATGATGGTCAAGTCACTCTAGAATTGGGTGACTCTACCATTTCTAATTAAGTTCTCAAGGAAGAATTGGAACCAGACTATCAAAGAAGACATCTAAATCAGTTCCAGTTGAAAGGTGACAAAGATCCAAATCCATATGCAAGATACAAAAGAGATCATTGAGCAAGATCGATATCAGTTATTATTGAGTTACCTTCTCTACCGAGTAAGGTTAGGTCATAGACTCTACCAAGCAAGGTTGGGAGTAACAAAGGCACTTGTGGTTACTGAATCATGGAGATGTCAGTGAGTGATCAATGGCTAGTAGTGGATGACAAACTATCAGCATAATGTCAACTTATCTACCTCCATACCAAACATTAATGCAAAATTTTTAACAAAAGGGATGGAATCAAATTCATTTCTTATCATGAATTTTTGAGTGCTATTGTGAAGAGCTATTTTCAATGTGATCAAGTAGCTTGAGAAAATTTCCTGCAAGAGTTTTTCAAACTTCCCTTAAGCTACTGAGCAAAAATGGCATCCAGTGGCAACAAGGTCAAGAAAGGGTTTGATATGTTGGTTTGAGGAGTTGAATGAAAAGCACTGGATTTCAAGCTCACGCCTATGGTTGTTGAAACCCTAAACCCAAGTAGAGCTCAATCCCAAATCCCTGCCAAGGTACTTCTTGTTAATGAAATTTGTGCTCATTTTAAATATGCTATACAAGAAATTGGTACTCTAGAGATGGATGATGCCCTAGGTTAGTTATGTGTTGATGGAACCCTAAAACCCAAGCATCAACATTTGGAAGCAAAAGGTTTGACACATATTCCCCATATGCCTTGAGAATTTCAAATTAAATGGATTAGGTATATCCTTAGTCAGGTGCATAATAGAAAGCCATGGTTAGAGCGACTAATTCTGATAACCAAGAAGAAGATTCATCAAATCACTAGCATTCCCATGCTTGCCAAAGCCAAAACAACAAAAACCCTAGGTTGAGCAGAGTTGGAGAAGAAAATCCTAGCCAAGTGGGATGGCAGAGATATGAAAATAAGTAGTGTCACACATGCAGAGTTGAAATTTGGAATTCATGTTATTGCTCATAAGATATATAGTTCAAGTCATCTTAACAATGTGTCATGTGAAGCCGTGGATTTGGTGTATAAAGTGGTAAAGAACAACTTATCATATGACCTTGCTGAGCTATTGTTGAGGCAATTTAATAAAAATATGGAAAGTATTAGAACTTCATAGAACAACCAATGCAAATTTGGTTCACTATTAACTTGTCTATTCTTTTATGTCCAGAAGTTTTTCCCTTCTAAAGGCACTTTAGTCTAGAGAAAAGATGTGCCTATGCTTTATCAAATAAATGAATATATTGCAAAAATCGGTGAGAACTATGCCAACATCATGGACAACTACTTTGATGTGTTTAAAGAGAAAATGAACAATAGCTTCAAAATTTTGAAGAAGTTAGTTGAAGACTACAAGGATGATGTGTGCTTCATGGTGGATTGTGACAAGGTATATATCTAGGCAATTAAGCCTAGAGCTGTGTGGGTCAAACCTCTTAGCTATGAGGTGAACATTGATGAGACCAAGGATATCATTGAAGCCATTGTCAATGAACTTGTTGATCCCAAGGCCCCTTACATTGGAACTTATGATGAGGCCAAGGCTAGAATTGAGCTAGAGATAAAGCTCACACAGGCGATTAACAAAGGGAAGAGAAGGATAGCTAAACTAAAATCAAGTGAACCTCTCTTGTTAACTGAGGGAAAAGGTGAGGATGAGAAACAAGTAGAGGATGAGGAAGAATCTGAGAAAGAAGAAGAACCTTTGAAGAAAAAGGGTAAGATGATCATCACCAAGCCTACAAAGTCATCCACTATAGTCTTCACAAGGAGGCCATGGAAGAAAGGAAGTGACATTGTATTCAACAAACCTCCACCCACCTTCCAGGAGAATTTGAAGCAATTGGAAGAAGGAGAAGGAATAAAAAACTTTAAATCTTTGAAATATGAGACTAGGACTGAGGTAGAGCATAAGCAAGTTGAAGAACTAGTGCTGAGAAAAATGGGTAAGTGGAAGTACTCACCAGACTAGATCACATCTCAAGGCTCTAATGAATTACTAGAAAAGATAAAGTCAATATGAGATTTTTCTATGCAAATAGTCAAAGACATTTATGCACAAACCTTGAGGCAGTTACTACTGAGCATATCAGATGCTGAGGTGAAAGAGTGTTTAAATAAAAATGAAGAAAGTTGACTCTAAGGTTTAATACTTGTTTGGTTTTGATTAAGGATATAGAGCATGTTGTTAAAAATGCTACAAACACTTAGAAAAATATTTATCATCTTCATAAACCAAGTGAATTTCCAATTGAAATAAAGGATGTTGATGAAGAAGAAGATAACGAGAAAGATGAGGAGGAAAATGTTGAAGAAGTGACTCATTTTGATAATGAAGAAGATGAAGAGGAGCAACATCTAGAAGCTACTAAGGAAGAAAAGCAAGATGAAAAGGAGACTGATCTAGTCAAGATAGATACTATAGTCATTGCCTCACTTCCTCACTCTTCGAGAAAACCATTGACTACATCGAGTATGGAGACAACTTCAACAAGTTTGGTTGTGACTACTACTAATACGCCAAATGTTCAATCACTCTTTGCACCAACTTAGATCAGCATATCATTGACAAAAGTGACTTCCACTTCATCCACTAAGCTGTAGACTCCTTCATCTACCAAGTTGAGTTCTTCAATCTTCACTTCTCTAATTTTGACTTCTTCAGTTTTGAGTACATCCATAGTAAGCTCTCTAGTTTTGTCTACTTAAGATTTGGATTCTACAATTTTGACTTCATCAATTTTGGATTCTTCAAGAATCTTTGTAAGTATTCCATCAGTTAGTACTGTATTAGTTTTTACTGCAAGTCCAAGTATGTCCACTATTGTTTCCATTTTGGGTACAAAAGCAATAAGTGCAAGGACAGTTGAACCTAAGGTTCAATCGAGTAAAAAAATTTTGAAAGGAAAGGAGATAGACAAAGATATAGATTTAGATGAGGAAATAGTAATTCCCAAATGGGATATTTACAGTATTTCTATAGACCAAATGCACATATTTGGTGAACTCCTCTAGAGAAAGGCCAAATAACAAAGATTAAGAGAGGAAAGAGACAAAGAATTTAAGATAATTGATGATGCCAAGAATATCTTGACCGAGGCAATTGGAATTGAGGTTGATTCTTCTCAACCTAATTTATATCAGCTTAGAGAAGCAATCCAAAAATTCAATGAGGACATTGAAGGTCAAGAAAAGATGGTTGAAAAGGCTGAAAAGAAATTCAATAATAAAGTGCTTGAGCACATTGCTCAGCAAATAGCCATTAATCAAGTTGAGCTTTCAACAATTTTGGTCAATCTTGAGGCATCTTGTTCAAATGTGTCATCACTTTTTGGGAAACTATGTGATGTCCTGGAGTATAAAGAGGAAGTAAAGGACAAATTCTCCAAAATTGATATAGATCTTAAAGCAAGTGGTTAGTAGCTGCAACTTGACCCTAGTTCAAGCTCTGCACATTTCAAGAAGATCAATTTTTTGACAGACATGCAAGCTGAATTGTTAAGAGAAGAAGCAAGGATCTACTCAACATTGATTGACATACAAAATATGATTCTTCTAGTCATGAATGCTATGCAAAAACACATTGTCTATTCAAAAACTCTAATCCTTTGAACTATCAGTAGAAATGCAAATTGCAATTCATACATGCAAGGTCTTTCAAGAAAATTGGGAGAAAACCTTAGCAATCACCCTCAAGGTATATTCTGAATTCTTATCTCATTTTGGTGTCTCTATGTAAATAGGTTAGAATAGATCTTTGGCATTATTATAAAAAAGGGGGAGATATGTTATTATATGGGAGATATGTGAGAAAATTTACATTGGAGAAATTTCATATGTATATAAGAGAAAAGTTATATGTTGCACAATATCTACTGAGTCACCAGTGTAGACCAAGTTCAAGACTACTTGAAAGTGATCAGTATGGACCAAGCTTCTATGTCTACCAAGTGCATGATGATGCCAAGCAATGACAGTGGATATCAAGTATCAGAACCTCACAGAGTTAGTCTTCAAAACTTGAGTATCTTAATGTGAGCTGACTTTGTAATATTTGTGTTAAATTGTATCATGGCTGACTTTGTAATTTTGTAATTTGGATTGGTATATATATGTAAAGTATTGTATCATATCCAATTTAAGAATAAGAAAGGATACGAATGCGAATGTGAGCATATGTATTGTAATGTGAATGTGGATGCGAAAAGTTCAAGTTATGAATGCAAAAGATAAAGAATTATAAAGGCCATGTCAGTACAAGGAGCAACAAAGATATATCTATCATAGAAAGGTGATTAGTACACTGAAGAATCTCTATCAACAAACTCAGTTGCAAGTCAGAGATCTACTGCTTCATCCTAATAGGTGAACCAGTCAAAATCCTTTAACAAGGTAAACCTAAAAGTCTTTTATAAATCTCTTTACCAAGTGCATACTTCATTGTATGTTTGTAAATCCTCTCATAAGGTGGACCTAGCAGTCCTAATTGCTCCTAATAGGGTAGATCATTAGAAGTGATCAATGTAAAGTTTGTGGGTATCATCGCCACCCCAGTTTTACTTTCTATTTGGAAGGTTTATGGGTCACCAAATCTTTGTGTTCAAGTATTATGGATGCTTTCATGTTTTCAATTTATCATGCATGCAATTAGATCAGATGTGATGAACTAAGTGCTAATTGATTTGCTGGATTAAAATTGAAATTCGTAGAAGTTTTAGAAGTTACTAATTCAACCCTCCCCTCTAAGTAACTTAGCATAGTCTTGAATATTTCCAATGGACCCTACTTGGTAGACACTAACTCAAAAATAATTTTCTTGTGTTAACTAATTGAACTTGGTTAACACCACATACTTGCTAAGTTCCTTTGGTAACCAAGTGATCTCAGTTAGCACTAGTTCCATGTGAGCTTAGTTAGCATTAGTTCCATCCAACATTTCCTTCATTCATCAAGTGAGCTCAGTTAACACTCATTTTTCGTAGACTTTCCTTTGGAACCCGAGTAAACTTGGTAGACATTGCCTTTTGAACTAGGCAAACTGTAGATCGCCTAGTAGACACAGAAAATTGTCTTCAATGTCTGAGTGAGCTTGATATACACTGACTAGTAATGATATGACATTTTGTGTAACATAAAAGAAAATACACAATTAATCAATTGTTCTAACAAAGTGCACATGTGAGAATTGATGAGTTTGTAGAAAGGAGTGAAGAAAGCAACAAAGAGCTTGAGGATTATAGAAGATTTGTTTACTATGAACCTGATACCCTACCAAATCTATCAAGTAGATAGGAGGCTTCACCTCCTGAGTCCCCCAAAATATCCAATAGCTACCAAGTTGTAGATAGTGCAACCCGAATCACAATTTGAAGGATTCGAGTCATAATTAGAGGCTACCGAGCTATTACTAAAGCAAACCAAGATTGATGGACCTGAGTCACAGATAGTGGGACCCGAGCTTAATACTAAAGTTCATAAAGAAATCAGTAAAACAAAATCCAAATCCAAAGAACCTGTGTTATCAAGATATGTTAGAAGGCATCATGCACCTGATCAGATCATTGGAGACAAATCAAATGGAATAATGACAAGAAACAAATTGAGAGCTACATGTTTACTTGTTGAATTTGAACCTAGAAATATTAAAGATGGTTTGAATAATAAAATTTGGATTGAAGCAATGAATGAGGAAATAGAAAAAATAGAGAAGAATGAGACCTGGAATCTTGTTCCTAGACCCAAGGGTAAAAATGTAATTAGCACAAAATGGGTATTAAAAAATAAGCTAGATGAAAATGGAAATGCTTCCAGAAACAAAGCAAGGTTGGTATGTAAAGGCTATTTTGAAGAAGAAGGTATTGATTATGGTGAAACTTTTACTCCCATTTCAAGATTAGACGGTGTTAGAACTTTACTAGCATATATAGCTCACAGAAGATTTAAAGTTTATTGAATGGATGTAAAATTTGCATTCTTGAATGGAATTCTTGATGAGGAAGTCTACATCAAACAACTTGAAGGTTTTGTAGATCCTAGCAAAAGAGACATGGTTTGCAAATTACACAAGGCATTATATGGTCTCAAGTAAGCTCCCAGAGCTTGGTATGAAAGACTCCATAACTACTTGGTACAGATTGATTTTCAAAGAACAAATGATAACAATAGTCTATATATCAAAGAGGGATGAGATCAGAAGATTGTGTTGCCAAAAATATTTGTGGATGAAATGATGACTTGTGCAAGACATTTTTAGAAGAAATGAGTACAGAATTTGAGATGTCTATATTTGGAGAGATAAAACTATTTGTTGGATTGTAGATCTAGTAGAAGAAAGATGGTATCTACATTACTCAATCTAAATATATCAAGGAGATACTAAAGAATTTTGGAATGGAAGACTCAAGACTAGTTGGAACCCGTATGTCTACCAAACATAAGATTTCCAAAATGGATGATTCCAAAGAGGTAGATTAGACCACATACAGATCAATGATTGGAAAATTATAGTATGTAGTGCACACAAGGCCTGATATTGCATTAGCAGTTGGTATGGTGGCAAGATTCTCAAAAAATCGCAAAGAAAATCATATGATGGAAATAAAAAGAATCACGAGATATCTAAAAGGTACTAAAGAATATGGTTTATGGTACAAAATAGGAGGCAATTTGGATTTAAAAGTATTCACAGAAGCTGATTAGGCAGGAAGTATTCATGACAGAAAAACACTAGTGCCAGAGCTTTCTTTCTTGGTAAAAGACTGTCTTGGACAAGCAAGAAATAGAATTGTATCTCTCAGTCCATAGCAAAGGTAGAATATGTGGTAGTAGTAGTCAATTTTTCTAATATTGTTTGGTTCAAACAACTGTTGGTAGGTATGAAGATAGAGATCAAGGATCCAGTAGTTATATACTATGATAACACCAGTGCAATCAATATATAAAAGAATACAATGGTGCATACCAAAACAAAACATATTGCTATAAAATATCATTTCTTGAGAGAATTGGTACAAGATAAAGAAGTCATATTGGAATATGTAAATAATAAAGAAATAGTTGTAGAGATACTCACCAAGCTATTACCTAAGGATGCATTTATGTATCTAAGAGGTAGGCTAGGGGTCATTCCCCTATCTAAAGCTCACTAAATGAAGTTTAGTGATGCATTAACCAATGCATGTTGAAGATCATTCATTTGGTGCAATAATGTCAAGGACATATTGCAAATAAATTGATACTTGAGGTACATTAATATTCATTGAACATTGTCTTTGGCATGAGATGTCAAAGAGGGAGAATTTTGCTATCATATATCATAGAAATTTTGTAAACAAAAAGAGAAATATATGTCAAAGAGGGAGAATGAACTTGGTCTGATATCAAAGGCAGTTTTTTCTATCAGAAGAAGTTGTAGTAGATAGAAGTTTTTCGACAGAGGGAAAAACTACAAATAGAAAGAGTTTACATTGATAAAGGGAGTTGTCATGGATGATAATCAGAATTATTGCTCTAAAAATTTCATTATATTATGACATGTTGTGTTTCCATCAATACCAAAGAGGGTGATTGGTAGAACAATTGACTAATTGTGTATTGTCTTTGATGTTACACAAAATGTCATGTCATTACTAGTCAATGTATGTTGAGCTCACTCGGGCATTCAAGATAGTTTTCTCTATTTGCTTAGTATTTTAGAGTTTTCCTAGTTTAGAAGACAGTATCTATTGAGTTCACTCAGGCATCAAATGAAAGGCTTGTGAAAGTTGAGTGCTAACTAAGCTCACCTAATTAATCAAGGAAATGTTGGATGGAACTAGTGTTAACCGAGCTCACTCGATTACCAAAGAAACTTTGCAAATATGTAGTGTTAACTGAGTACACTTGGTTAAAATAGGAAAATAGTTTCAATGTTAGTTTCTACTAAGTAGGGTCGACTGACAAAGGATTTTATTATTTTATTAATTGAATTTTTTATTGGTTCCAGCCAATCAGGGAAATGAATATTAATTATTCTAAGTTATATTCTAGCTGACTTGAAAAATGTGAAAGATATAATACAAGGTCAAGTTGAGATTTAGAAAGTGTGTGTGCATGGAAGATAATTGAAGATTTAATGATGCTAAGAGGAAGCGAATCAGAAGGATAAGGAGAATATCCTTGTGAAGCTGAAAAGATATATTCAATCAAGAAGGATCAAGTATATGAGCCAGAATTGAGATATGTAATCAACAATTCAATTGCAACCAGAATTAGGTCATTTCATTGTTATTTTCTAACCATTGTAGTAGTGTTCTAAATCTCTTAATAGAGCTAGCTTAACAACTATTTTGTAAATCTTCTAACAAGGTGACATTTTTATGAATTGTCCAAAGACCTCTAACAAGGCCACTCCAAATAGGGTGATTAAATCCTTAACAAGGTCACACATAACAGTGTGTTTTGTGACCTTTAACAAGGTTGGCTCCTAATATGGCTCACTTCAGAAGAGTGAAAATCAGTAACTAGTTGCAATTGGTGGTTTTGCCCAAATTGGGTTTCCACATTAAATCTTGGTGTCAAATGTGTTCATGCTATTTCTCGTATGTTTTTGAAACTAAGTTAAATTAATAGTAATCTTAGATAACATCTTAAGATTTGCATGTTAAATATTTGTCAACCATTCTTAGTGTTTATCGAGTTACATCATTTTTTGTGTGTTTACTGAGCTTCAACAGAGTTTAGTTTTTAGATTTTATTTTGTATTGACATCTAAGGGATTTGGGATTTATTTTTGTAGTAATTGATTCACCCCTCCCCTCTCAGTTACTCCTCTTATATTTCCAATAGTACTTAATGTTTATATCTACATATATGGTTTTGAAAGAAACACTTGATGTAATTAATGTGTATATCTACAAAAATATTGGACATGTTGTACTTAATGTTTATATCCACACATATGGTTTTGAAAAAAAATCATTTAGTGTAATTAATGTGTCTATCTACGAAAAATATTGGACATGTTGTACTTAATGTTTATATCTGCATATATGGTTTTGAAAGAAGCATTTGGTGTTATTAATGTGTATATATGCAAAAATATTGGACATGTTGTACTTAATGCTTATATCTGTACATATGGTTTTGAAAGAAACATTTGGTGTAATTAACATACACAAATATTGGACACGTTGTACTTAATGTTTATATCTGCACATAAGGTTTTGAAAGAAACATTTGGCGTTGAAATAGTACACAAAGTTTTACAAAATTATTGTTTTACAAGAAAATGCACCTGAAGAACTGTTAGCTTAGATGCAAGAGCATGGTGTTGAAATTGTATAGAAATTGCTTGACATGAGAGGTCTGCAAGTGAGGTTATTGACCAATCTTGAAAACTTAAATGTTGAAATGAAAGCTATGGAGGATCAAACACCTATGCCAGAGTTACAACACAATGTGAAGTTGAAAGTTATTGAGGATCAAACACCTATGCCCCTTGTCCTCTATCCCCTTCCTCTTCATTCCTCTTGTTTGTAACTCCTTGTCAATCCCTCCATTCTTCTTCTTCTTTTGGCCTTCTTGTTTTCTTGAACATTCAGGGAGTTATTTACATGATTCCTTATTAGTTCATATTTCAGTCAAATTCATTTTTCCTTGAACTTAGCCATCTATTGGTTTATCCATGTGTGAGTGAATGGTGTTAAACATGAGTCATTATTGTGTCAAAACTTTATCTTTGTTTGACCAAACTATAGTATGAATTACATTCTTTCTTGGTTTTTCATGATACTATGCCAATACATGCATGGTTACATCCTTGGCTTCCATTGTTGGGCTAGTGTATGGAGCCTTTATATCCAACCATTCATTATAATTTGGGGAATGCACTTCATGCCTGGCATGCAAGTGATGCATCTGCATATGCAATTTTATCACCTTGAAAAGCTATATTTGATCCTGCTAGCTGGGAACAATTGATCGTTTAAATTATTCTCAATTGAAAAATTATTTCTCCATCTTCAAGTAACCTAAATCCTTGCTTCTCCCATCTGTATTGTTTCTCTATTGTTATATATTCTATATGTTGAAAATATTAAAGAATATGTTAAGTTACTGAGAGGGGAGGGGTGAATCAGTAACTTCTAAAGCTTTAACAATCTTGATTCTTAATCCAATAAAACATTTAGCATTTAATTCATCATATCTAATCTAATTGCATGCATGAGAAATTGAAAATATGAAAGCATCCACAACACTTGAACACAAAGATTTGGTGACCCAAAAACCTTCCAAATAGAAAGTAAAACTGGGGTAGGGATGATTACCACAAACTTTAGTACTGCAACATAAAGTTGGCCTGTTAAGGCTTACATTGATCATTTCTGATGATTTTCTTTGTTAGGAGAAAATAGGACTACTAGGTCCACCTTGTGAGAGGATTTATAAACATACAATGAAGTATGCACTCAGTAAAGAGATTTAGAAAAGACTGTTAGGTCTACCTTGTTAGAGGATTTTGACAAGTTCACCTATTAGGATGAAGCAATAGATCTCTAGTATGCAACTCAGTTTGCTAATAGAGATTCCTTAGTGTACTAATCACCTTCTATGGTAGATTTGTCAGTGCTACTCCTTGTATTGATATGGCCTTTACAATTCTTTATCTTGCTGCATTCATAATACATATGCTTTCACATTCACATTCTTATTATTATTTTCACATATTACATTAGATATGATATAGTACATCACATATATACCAATCCAATTTAAAAAATCACAAAATTGACCCACATGAAGATACTCGATAAGTTTTGATACTCAACATCCACTATCACTGCTTGGCATCATCATGCTCTTGGTAGACATAGAAGCTTGGTCCATACTAATCACTTTCAAGTAGTCTTGAACTCAGTTTGTACTGGTGACTTGGTAGATATTGTGAAACTCGGCAAATACTGAATCACTTGGTTACCATAAAGTAGCTTGGTTAACACTAGCTTCACATCACCTAAACTGCTAGCTTGGTAGAAATTGCAATGCTTAGCAAACATAGGCTTCACATCACATTTTTGAAGATTGACTCGGTAAGCTCTGATACTCAACATCCACTATCACTGCTTGGCATCATCATGCTCTTGGTAGACATAGAAGCTCGATCCATACTAATCACTTTCAAGTAGTCTTGAACTTAGTTTGCATTGGTGACTTGGTAGATATTGTGAAACTTGGCAAATACTAAATCACTTGGTTACCATGAAGTAGCTTGGTTAACACTAGCTTCACATCACCTAAACTGCTAGCTTGGTAGATATTGCAATGCTGAGTAAATATAGGATTCACATCACATGAACTATGAACTTGGTAACCATTGATAAAATTGGTATACACTAAAATGCTTGGTTTGGACTACTGAACTTCACACTAACTAAATCTGCTCAGTAACCACTGGAATTATTCCAAAGGACTCGGTAGCAGCTATAGAAGCTCGGTGGCTACTAAATTACATGAAAAACACTGTAAACTGTTCAATGAGCTCGATAGTTGTATAGAATATGAATAAGTGTGTGTCACTAATAACAAACTTGACTGATATGTCAACAATCTCCCCCTTTGGTATTAGTGACAATAACACTTATTAGCCCAAAACTGAATACCTTGTATTCATCACTGTGTGATACTAGTTGGTCTATTTTTGTGATTTTTAAAAATTGATCTTTGTAAGATATATACAGAGTATATCTACACCATAGCATATATCTCCCCCATACTATGTGATCTATTATGTACATGTAAGTTTTCTATTATATACATATCTCCCTATAACTCTTCTCTTCTCATATTTCATCTCTTCTTTGTAACTCTTCTCTTCTCCCCCTTTTTGATAGTAATACCAAATATTTATTCAACATATTTACATGGAGACACCAAAATGAGATAAGAATTCAGAGTGTACCTTGAGAGTAATTGCCAAGGTTTTATCCCAATTTTCTTGTAGTACCTTACATGTATGAATGGAAATTTTCACTTTAACTAACAGTTCAATCATGTGGTTAGCAACAAAGAAGTTGTTATCCTGGATCAGGGTCTTTGAATATACAATGTGTTTTTGCATAGAATCCATGACAGGAATGATCATATTTTGTATATCAACCGGTGTTGAGTGGATCCTTGCTTCTTCTCTCAGTAACTCTGCTTGCAAGTCTGACAAAAATTTGATCTTCGTAAAATGTGTAGAACTTGAATTGGGGTCAAGTTGCAACTGCTAAGCACTTGCCTTAAGATCAATATCAATTTTGGACAATTTGTCCTTAACTTCCGTGGTATACTCAATAACATCACATAGCTTGGCAAAAAGTGATGACACATTTGAACAGGATGCCTCAAGATTGACCAAAATTTTTGAAAGCTCAACTTGATGAATAGCTATTTGCTGAACAATGTGCTCTAGCACTTTATTATTGAACTTCTTTTCAGCCTTTTCAACCAATTTCTCCTATCCTTTAGTGTCCTCTTTGAACTTTTGGACTACCTCTCCAAGCTGAAACAAAATAGGTTGAGAAGAATCAATCTCAATTCCAATAGCCTCAGTCAAAATATTCTTGACATCATCTATAATTTTGTATTCTCTGTCCCTTTCGTCTCTCAATCTTTGCTGCTTGGCCTTTTTCTGGAGGAGTTCGCCGAATATGTGTTTTTGGTCTACAAAAAGATTATAGATATCCCATTTGGGAATTTTTATTTCCTCATCCAAGTCTATACCTTCTTCATTCTCTTTTCCTTTCAAAAATTTTGTACTCGGTTGAACCTTAGGTTCAACTGTCCTTGCACTTATTGCCTTAGTACCCAGAATGGAAATAATAGTGGACATGCTCGAGCTTGCAGTAAAAATTGATATAGTACTGACTAGTGGAATACTTACAGAGATGCTAGAAGAATCCAAAATTGATGAAGACAAATTTGTGGAATCCAAAACTAAATTAGAAAAAATTGGAGAGCTTACCATGGATGCACTCAAAAATGAAGAAGTCAAAATTGGAGAGGTGTTGACTAAAGAACTTAACTTGATAGATGAAGAGAGAGTCTATAGCTCAGTTGATGAAGTGGAAGTCACTTCTATCAATGATATACTAAGTTGTGTTGGGGCAAAGAGTAATTTGACATTTGATGTATCTATAGTAGACACAACCAAATTTTCTGAAGTTATCTCCATACATGATGTAGTCAAAGGTTTGCTCGGGAAGTGACAAAGTAAGGCAATGACTGTAGTTGCTATCTTGACTGGATCAGTCTCCTCATCATCTTGCTTAAATTCCTTGGTGGCTTCTTCACCTTGATCCTCTTCATCTTCCTTTTCTTCAATTTCTTGCTTCTTGTACTCTTCATAATCAACAGTAACATAATGAGTTGATTCTTCATCATCCTCTTCATCCTTGCCTTCTTCTTCTTCATCACCCTTTATATCCACTGGGAAATCACTTGGTTTATGTAGAAAATAAATATTCTTCCAAGTGTTAGTAGCATTCTTAACTACATGCTCTATATCCTTAGTCAAAATTAAACAAGTATTAAACCTTAGAGTCAATTTTTCTTCATTTTTCTTTAAAGACTCTTTAACCCCAGCATCTGATATGCTTGATAGTAACTACCTTGGGGTTTGTGCATAAATGTCTTTTACTATTTGCATGGAAAAATCCCATCTTGGCTTTATTTTCTCCAGCAATTCATTAGAGATTTGAGAGGTGATATGGTCTAGTGAGTACTTCCATTTTCCCATTTTACTCATCACCAATTATTCAACTTGTTTCTGCTCTAACTCTGTTCTAGTCTCATATTTCAAAGATTAGAATTTTTTTTATTGTTGTGGTTCCACAATGCACACCCCATTTCAGTCAGAAATGGGAACCCCCTACTTTATTTTTTGACTTTTGGACTCTTAATCAAGGGTTCAGGTCATTTTTAGAGCTCTCATTTAGAGCCCTGGTTCATATCCAGGTCATTAAAAGAAACTCAAAGATCGAGTAAACTAAATTTTAGCAGACTAAGTCATTTAAAAGTCTTTTGGCACCTATTAGGCATACTTATGCTAGTGTGCAGAGAAAGTGAAAATTGGCATTGTGTGCGAAATTGCACATCTGTGTAGTTGCACACCTATGCAAATGTGCCAAACACCCTTAGGCCTATATAAGAGGGGAAGAGTCCTCTCTTCTCTTATCTTGTTCATTACCTTCTTTCATTTTCTAAGACTCTCGCACTGTAGATCCCACAAACACGAGGTCTGCCAAAACTCACATTGCGTAAACACCGCACCTCTGAGGTGCACCCTCCCTTCCTCCTTCCTTGCCCTGCTAGACACAAATAAACATATGTTACAACACTTGAAAATGGGTGCGCACGAGCACACTTATTTGGTGTGCTAATGCGCACCCATTTTGTAAAACCTAAACACAAAACCTAGAAAACATAAGCTAAAACCTCATGGAAGTGCGCAGTAGCGCACCTAATTAGGTGTGCTAATGCCCACCCCCTTCTATGAAAAAACATAAAACACTTTAAAAAAAAAACTTAGACAAGGTATTTGAAACATTTTTTCAGGTGCGCACTAGTGCACCTCATGAGGTGCGCTAATGTGCACCTTTAAAAGAGAAAATTCTAAACATACAACAAAACATGAAAGTATTTTCATTAACTTTATAAGAGTGCATTAGGTGCACCTTCTTGGTGTGCCTGTTGTGCCTTTATTTTTGCATTCTTTTTGCTTGTGGAGGTCTAAAATAGGTTTTTTCGCGTCTTCAAGTGGTCCAATTTTTTGGGATTTTGTGTGAGTCATTATTAGGGTGTAATTTAATCATTTTTCTCCAACCTCAGACTAATGGGTGTCCCTTTATGTAGATATAATGGCATCTTCATCAGGCGAGAAAATGGCACCAAAACCCATTGTGTTCAAATTCTAAGGTGTTCCATTGAAATCAAGGTTCCAAGATGATTATATAGAGATTAAGGACATAGATTTGGGAGAGTTCCTAAGGATTTGCAACAGACCCACTGAGAGGTCGACTATAGTTTCTGAATTAATTCGATCAGGGCTAGTAAGCACAGCTTCACACCTGATGTCAGTGCAATCCTTAGAGCTCATAATGACACTTGCACAACACTTTGTTTTGGAGGAGAGGGTGGTGAAGAGTGTAACTGGAGAAGTTGTCCTGGACCTCTAACCTGACAACATTAAGAGAGTATTCCATCTCCCGAGGGTAGATTAGTTTATCAGGTTTACTTATTAAGCAGTAGAAAGGTGGTACAGAGAGCACTTGAAAGAGGCTTCTGAGATCATCTAGTCCTCCTATCTTATAGAGAAGACTCCTTTGGGGAAGGTAACTGGTAAGGTGGATATGACAAGGGGATACATGAAAGAAGATATTGGATACTCGATCATTCTTTTGAGTAGGGTGATGGGTCTACCTACAGCTGGACACCTAAATGTCTTTATGATATATTTCATTGAAACTATTAAGATAGTGAAGCTGCCACTTGATTGGGCCACCACGTTGGGTGAAAATCTATGTGAGAAATTGTGAGTAGTAAGGGATAAAATGAAGTTTTATATGACTTCATATTTGGTCTATCTGTTAGCTGTAAAGGCGATAGACTATCCAGGTTTGTATAGAAGAGGCAGCATGTGGGATCCAAATTCTTGGCCATATATTGTCTATCCCCAATTGGTAAGGAAGAAGCTTTTGGGAAAAAGTAAGGAATAAAAAATCATGAATGATGCATTCATATTTGCTATCATCTGATTCATAGAGGGTGATTATGCAAAAAGATTATCTGATGATGTAGTAGCGGAGATAAAAACACTTGGGGCCTATTATATTTAGTTTAAAACATTCACATATCTAAGGGTAGATGGTGCCACTGTCAACCTGAAGAAGCTCCAGAGATATCCTAGTGATAGACTCGTTCTATTGGAGATTGCTCGAAAAATTAAGTCAGCATATGACAGGGTGAGGAAATAGCGTAGACCATGTTGGACATGGCCTCTGATCATAGGGCCTTATCAAGTAAAGAGGAAGTAGGATATTCCTTCTTTTGAATGGGAATGGGATCAATATCCCCTAGAAGAGTCCCTGAGGCCATGCTTTGACAACATCAGGAGAGTCCAAAGTCTGGCAAGCAAGGAATTTCAGCATGAAGAAGCCATCAAAGACCACTGGATGAATGCAACAAATGACTATGATGTCCATATCAAGGATTATTTTAGGATGACTTTGTATTTAGTAGAAAAGGCTTTGAATATTCAGATTCCATTGCAGATACTGCAACAAGACTCAGGGGAGCTGCTTGACCCTCTTTTCAGCACAGATAAACTTGGAGAAAGGTCAATAATGAATGTAGAATTTGACAAGGAAGAGAATGATGATATTAATCATCAGGCAAGGCATGTTATTAAGATGACACAAGATTGGATCAAGAAACCATTTAAACTTGATCCAATACCTGAGACAGTGGTCTTCCATGCACAGGCCTGTCCAGCCAAAGGTAGAGGGAAGAAGGTCACTATTCCTACCTTTGCAGCCCAGTCACCAATAAGGCCAAAAATGGTATACCAACTTGACTGATTGGTTGGATACTATCACCCTCCAGAGAAGAAAGGAAAAAGCACAAGAAAGAATAGTTCTCCTCAAAGAGCCAAATTGGAGGAGGGTGAAATCCTAGTACCTCCACAACAATAAGAAGAAAACATGCAAGGGCTAGAGGATACTGGAGCTTCCCAAGTCTATATAGACCCTCAATTACTACTAGCTGCACCCAGCCAAGTAGAAACACTAGGTGAAATCCAAGAAGTCTCTCCTCCTTCACAAGTAGAACAAGCATCCCCTTTAGCCTCTAAGAAATGAAGAAAGATTAAGACCCTCATTAAGAAAAGGCAAAGGGTGATCAGGAGGATGGTTCCTTTCCCATCTATCTTGGACCTCATTCATGAAGAGGGAGAAGAAGAAGAGGAAGATGAGGAGGAGGATGTGCCATTACAAAAAATAACATGGCTAGCAAGAGCCATAGAGTAGGAAAGGAGAAGTTCCACTGTGACACTACCATCAACCCTAGAAGAACCTTTGGAAATAACTACTTTAGAGGATGAAGTACAATAATGGGTTGATGAGTAGGATGTAGGGGGTGATGATGTATTCAAAATATCAAATTTTGACTTCATGCCCATAGGAACGGAGTTGATTGGGGACAAGATTAGGGATATCCTGATGAATGAGCCTCAATAAGAGGACTGGATGCAGATGCTACCAAAATCATAGGGTCCCAATCTTGCTCTACCATCCCCTTTACAAGTCACCGTGGTAGATAAAGGTTCAATTACTCCCTTACCTCCAAGTACTAAAGAAGAATAGCTTCAAAAGGAGCCTTCACAGGAGGAAGAGTCACGAAAAATAGTGACCAATGAAGTGTTTGAAGAGAGACATATGGTTGAATACCCTTAGCAAACCTCCCAATAAACTAAGGTACAAACTATGGGCTCCACTAAGACTGAAACCATGGAAGGAGAACCTTCACAAAGAGGAAGAACCCTAGAGAGGAGTGATAAGGTGAAAGCAATGGCAGAATAAAATCCTTTGTCCTCAAGAGGTAGTCCCTCAGTAGAATGAGTCTCGAGGTGGTTGCGAAAGGAAATGATAAGAAGTAAGAAGCCATAGTTCACTACCAATAAAAAGGACATGTTTGAGTTGATGGAATTTTTGACCAAACCCAAGTCCCCTACAAGAGAAGCAGGACCGTTGGCCTTTATCAACATTGACTAGAACCAAGATTTGTTCACACAAGTGGCTATCCCTCCTCCTGATGTAGATTTAGAAGATCTAGGCCCAGAGGACTATCAAATCAAAGAGGTTATGCTCAGGAAGCCCACATTGGATACTGCCAAGTTGATGGTCACAATGGGGATAAAAAAGGTTTGCCTTTATCAACATTGACTAGAACCAAGATTTTTTCACACAAGTGGCTATCCCTCCTCCTGATGTAGATTTAGAAGATCTAGGACTAGAGGACTATCAAATCAAAGAGGTTATGTTCAGGAAGCCCACATTGGATATCGCCAAGTTGATGGTCACAAAGGGGATAAAAGAGGCTTTTAGAACCTTGAAGCAAGAAGGGGCAAAACTTAGAACACTTTGTAGGCAAAATGAAATATTAAAAGGATATCTAGCCAAAGTTGTTGATCCCTTAGATCCAGAACACCCCGAGGAGACTCTTAACACTGCATTAGAGAGAAGAGATGGAGGAGGTGTGCAGTTGAATCCATTTTTGAATGCTTGTCAGTAGTGGCGGGAAAGTTTTGAGGAAAAGGGCATCCTAATAATCCAAGGAAATCTAAAGCAACTACATGCTATGCAGGAAAATGTAAACAAGATGGTAGCAATTTTGAAGAAAGATTCTAGTATTATGGATGAGGTACATGTTTGGAGTAAGGATTTATATGTATGATAGGCTATTAAAGGGAAGAGGTACAGGATTTTGATAGATGTATATACAGCAGAGGAATTAGATTTAATTGATGATTGGATTGAGAAAATAGAAGATAGTAATAAAGTAATGGAAACATTACATGTGGAGATCCATTGGCTCAAGGACCAAGCCTAAGAGCGAATTTTGAAGGTAGAGAAACATTATAGTGATGTGTGTTTAGACATTTTTGAGGATGAAGAGTAGGAGAAATTAATGCCCATAGAGGTAGTGGTAGAGAAGTTTTGGAAGATTTTTGAGGAAGCTTCAAGTGATGATGACATTTGACAAGCATTCAGAATAGAGGAAGCCTTTCTAGAGTTGGATACAAAACTCAAGGATTTTGCTGATACCCATATTGAAGTAGACAACTATAAAAAAAAGGTCAAAGATAAACATGATGCTTTAGATCTACCAAATGCGGCTAAGATTATTGAGATAATTGAGAAATTCAAAGGCAAATATCCAGACATAGCTCTAGTATAGAGGGTGATGAAACCTAGAAGTTGGAATTTCAGTTTTGACACTCAATAAAATTTTGTGATTTTGGACCTTTTGAGGTAGCAAGTGTGCAGGTATGTAGGTGCACATGTGAGCTGGTGCACTTTTAGAGGTGCGCTGATAGTTAACTACCAGTTGCAAAAATAGAGCTTTCCATGCATTAGAAACACATTTTGATAGCACTTTTAACTCTGATAGATGCCCAATGAAGGATCAACTTCTATTTTTGACACTTCTAGACACTTCTACTTTGACTGAAGGCTTTCTTATTATTTTTCACTCATAAATTCTTTGTTCTATGACATTTAAAGGCTCATGCATCTAATTAATGAATATAAAATGGATGGAGTCCTACTAAGCACCAGTTAGATTCTTAGTTTGTATATAATTAGTTTGTTTATTAATTTAAAAAGCATATTATTGCATGAAGATATCTCTCACTCTCAACACAAATTGAGGAGACAATTTCTTATAAATACTCCATTGTAATATGTAATTGGGGCTGTCATTATTTTGCAATAATATTATGCTTTTGGTGCTTGCATTTGGAGTGTAGTGATTCTTGCCTAAATGTGTCATTGTTTTGTGAATTTTATGTTCGTGGAATTGTGATTGAGCCAAAATTTTATTGCTTTGTTTTTGGTTGTGCGATCTCTTTTAGTTCCAATGTTTGCTACAGTTCAATGAATTTCATCGACGTATCTAGCTCAAGAAGAAATCACCAAATTGTGCCTACATAACTCCTTGTCTCACATGAGCACAATTTCCATGGCCTTGCAATTTGATGAATAGTGAAATATCATACGATTATTAAAGTTTCCCATCAACAATTGCATCAGTAGAATCAAGGAAGCATCACTCTTTTTTTCATTGGTTACCTACCAATTTCTTTGAAAGCTTAACTCACAGACGTGTTTTTTTCATCGCTTATGTCCATTAGGATTTTACTTTCACATTATTTGCTTTAAATTTCTTGTTATTTTCTTTACTAACCCCTTGTTAGTTTAGGAATTTATATTAGTTGCATTGTTAGATTGCATTCATTGGAAAATATAAAAAATACAAAAATATTGTTTTTGTGTGTTTTATTTGGAAGTGGCAAACAGATTCTACTTCTCATCCAAAATCAAACATATTTATCTTCAACTGAATGGATTCTAGTAGGTCATGAGATCACCCAGAATCTTGGAGTTGATCCTCGGATTAGCTTTTCAAGAGAGGAGTTCAAAAGAATTCATACCATTTAGCATCATGCATAACGATAGCTCAACAATAGTATAATTCTTTTTTGGAAATGGCTATTGTTTCATCTACCATGCTTAATCTTTTTGTCTTGCATATTTCCCATCTTCCCTAAACACTACTGACCAAGAGGGGGATAGGAGATATTCTTGACTCTCTTCTCCTTTAGGATAGATTATTTATGTTTTCCTATTCTAATGTGCATCCTCCATGATTTGTTGCTTGATATGTGTTATGTTTAGATATCTTTTTAAATCACCTTTGTTTTCTATTGGTGCAAGGTGTTAAAGAAATAAAATGATCATGACATTCCTCTATTTGAATCTCACTTACTCGATATGCTATTACATGTTACATTATACATGTGCCTTTGTGTTGTCTGATTGGAGATGATGCAAAATGGTAGCTACCTATTCTTATTGGTGTTCATGATATCAACCCAAAAAGACTCTTCTTCACAACTCTTATGTGACATTCTTAACATGGGGGCATACACTCTCTCTCTCTCTCTCTCTCTCACACACACACACACACACACACACGCGCGCACAATGATTTAATATAATATTTCTTTCATATGCCCAAGAGGATAATTATTTTCTTGTGTTTATCCTTGCATTGGCTCCCTTAACGGAGACAATACTTTCTTTAAGGATTAGTCCTCCTTCTTTGATCCCTTTAAATTAAATATTTTCCTTAAGTAATGGTATTTTTCCTTTCAAAATACCAACAAAGACAACTCTCTCCTTAGGCCTAATCACCATTTATCATATCTCTTATTAGAGGAAATTATTTCCTCAAGTAATGGTCCTATTTGATGGGTTGACTAGTATAACACAACTTTCTAGAACTTTTGATGTGATATTTTACAATAGTTTCCCTTTGTATGATCCTTTGTATGATACTAGGTTAGTGATCATCTCTCTCTCTCTCTCTCTCTCTCTCTCTCTCTCTCTCTCTCTCTCTCTCTCTCTCTCTACACACACACACACACACACACACACACACACACAAACATACATATATATATTCTATCTTTGAAGTGATCTCTCTCTTATCTTGATTTCATATTTGATGATGACTTGAGTCATTTGGGGGCTTGATGTTTCTTTGTCCCTTAACCTTGAATAGTTCATGCATTGATATACTTTACTACAAGCATGACATCCTCTTGTAATATTTCTAAAGTGGGAGATAAATGTATAGCCACAAAAAGTTAGCACCCATAATTGGATGCTTTAGGACCTATTAGACCCTATTTTGATGATTTTGAGGTTCGAATGCTTAAGATTTTTTTAATCCTGGAAACTTGTATTTTCTCCCCCTTCTCCTATTCACTTTCTCTAATCTCCCATTGAATTTGACTTCATTTTTCATGGTACATGTCACCAATGGTTACTTGTCCCTAGTTTTTTACGCCAAAACTTCCAATGGGGCCTAATGTTAAGGTTCTATTTGGATATTTTCACTTGCAATCAATGTTGGTCAAATTTGAATCCTGAAATGATAGACTATAGTATAAGAAGCCCATACCACTCAGGTCATTTGACATCCATTACCAAGTGCAAGTATACATTCATGAAAGTTACAACTTTGGCAACAAAGTTATCAAACTTTTCAAGAAACAAAGACCAATTGGATTCAAGACTTGAAGCCAACTAATCTTCTATAATTGGATAAGGTATCTCTTCCATAATGACCAAGAAGAAGAATTTTAAAATCAAGAAAGAAGATCCATTCATTCATCCAAATCCTCTCTCCTCTTTGCAAGTGGTTGTCAAGTGAATATACATTCAAGATCTAGGATAAATAATTACAGACCTATTAATTTATGAGGGCATCTTGATTCTTTGTCACATTCCAAGGTCAACTCTTTGGATGACAAGTACATTCAATCATCTTCCTGGATAAGCATGATTTCTACATCTATCCATGAAGGCTTATGCAAGGTAAATCTATTATTTGTCTTCCTATTTACTTTCCTCCATACAATTTAATTTCATATTTCAAGGTTGATTCCTTTGTAGGATTTTGACCAAGGAAAACCCTTTTTGACAAAGTTTCCCCATTTTTCTATGTGTAGGAACATGATACAAAGTTGACATATCAGATTTGAGTAGATCAAGTACAATTAAAGGATCTATGAAAATTTTGGACAAGAACACTAGAGGAAGAGGTCATCGCTATCGTCATCTCGTAGGAACATATCAATTGCCATCATATCCCTGGTCATTTTAAACTCAGATTTCTATCACAGGTCAGATCCAACTTCTAGTTTTTGATTTCACAAATTCTCACTCATTATTAGTTTGTTTCAATCCACTTCTATCAAATTTTAGTGAATTTTCTAATATAACATTTACGTTACTTTATCATTTTCATTTTATTTAATTACACTATATAGTGAAGAAAAACCTTTTCCCCATTTGGAGCTTGAGTCACCTCTTGAGCCTATTGAAGACATTCTTCCTTTCTAATGTCACATAGTTATTTTTTAGTGGTGAATCTTTGCCAATTGGCAATTCCATCTCTTCAAGAAATCATCATTTGGAAAATATAACCTAAATACGGGTTCAACCACTTCACCGAGATATTAAATAATTTGGATCCAAAACCTAGGCTAATCGCTCATTAGTTTACACATAATTGGTCCCAAATCTTGGTCCAATCGCCAATGTAATCTACATTTAGGACAGTTATTTAAATTTTTTTCTAGCCTTTCTCTAATGTTTTCTTATTGGACAATGTTATTTCACCCTTATAATAAAATAATATTTTCCCTTGGGTTGAGCATTGCCTACCATTTTACCAATGCATGTCTCAAACTACCCTCGTTTAGCCAACTATTTTATATTTTGGGCTTTGGGACATGTGTCCTAATTTTAGGAAGAATTAGACTTTATGTTATAACATTTAAAATTAGGCTTGAATAGACCTGAGGCCTTTGATCTATCTTACATTGATGGTCTAGATCAAATTCCTTTCACCATAAAAATGATAACATGAAAAGTGATGACGACCAAGTTGACAATAGAAAAGGACACATTATTAACTGAATCTCAATGGATTGGTAGACAAGTACATTTTATAGTGTACACTTGGCATGTCGGTTATGGACCACCTTTGACTCTGTAAATTCACCAAAAAATCAAATAATCTCTCTATAGCAATCGAGAAATTAACCAACTATTTTAATATTTTGCACTATATGAAACAACAAATTCGCCTCTTACATTACAAAAATGTTTATGACCAAAAAAAATTGTCTACATTTATTTGCATACCCAATTTTTTTTTTTAATTTGCCACAATTATTATTAAATTTTGATACAGAAAGGAAAATTTTGTCAATAGAAAATAATTTTCTCCCTTGCCTCGAACAAAAAAATTGCCCTTGATTAGAATTTTTTCCTGCACATTTAATGTTGAATTTGCCAGCATTTTATATATTTTTCTCAGGAGAGGTTTCTTAAAGTTATCCCTACTAATGTGCAATCAATAAAACAAAGAAGTAATCATACACATATATCACATTATTCCATTGCTCCCCATTTCCTATTATACATACATGGATCTAAACTTTTCCTCAAAATAAACATATAAGAAAACAAAACAAATGACTTAGATATGCAAATCTCATCATTATAATATTATTGTTCATCTTGATTTACTTAGTGTCTTTAATTTAAAATGTTTCTTTAGATTTAAAAATTGAATCACCTTACTCAAGCAAAGCATAAATCTACCAAACAAATCATTAATGGAACTTGTAATTTACAACTCCTTATCAACAAGACCCTTCAAATCATCATCAATAAAACCATCAATCTATTTCACTCCAAAGTTCTTTAAGGAAAAATAAGCCTTCATATTTGCTAAACTTCTTTAAGAAAATTGTTCTTAATCAAAAAATTGTCCTAGCCATCTAATTGGGCCCTCAAACTAAGTACATTGGTTTTTCTTAAATGACATCTATAGTATAGATTAAACAATCTAAGGGACCAAGGAAAAAAAAAACCTTAAATTATCTCCATATTCCTTTACTTGAATCAACTTACTCAAGCAAAGCATAAATCTACCGAACAAATCATTAATGGAACTTGTAATTTACAACTCCTTATCAACAAGACCCTTCAAATCATCATCAATAAAACCATCGATCTATTTCACTCCAAAGTTCTTTAAGGAAAAATAAGCCCTCATATTTGCTAAACTTCTTTAAGAAAATTGTTCTTAATCAAAAAATTGTCCCAACCATCTAATTGGGCCCTCAAACTAATACATTGGTTTTGATTTTAATGACATCTATAGTATAGATTAAACAATCTAAGGGACCAAGGAAAAAACAACCTTGAATTATCTCCATATTCCTTTACATGTCATATCTTTTGTTATGGATCTTGACTAAGAAGCTAGCACATTGGTTGATTTTGTTTTTATCAAATAAATGATGTATGTCGATAACCTTCAAATTGTTTCTATATTGAATAGGAATATCTATATGAACCAAATATTCTATAATAAAGTGTCATTCTATCTCAACCACACTTTTATTATAAAATTTAAAATAAAAAATAAAAAAAGTTTTAAAACCTTTATTAAAAAAAAGAAAGAAATAATACTTGGGAGGGGAATCCAGAGGGAAGGGAAAAGCTACAATCAAATTCTAGTGCTCTATTCAAAGGTCAAGGTCATAAAAAACTAAGTAATCACTTTATGACTCGATATTGAAATGAGACCTGCAAGTTAAACAATCTGTCAACTTTAATTAGTCTAATAAAATAATTAACATTCAAATTAGGATTACATAGTTAACATTCAAATTAGGATTATAGTTCAATTCAAGGGATTATAGTTAGCTAAGATTTGGATTATATAGTTGAATTAGGGATACAAATAGGGTAATAAGTTAATATATTAGAGTCAGAAAAATATTTCATAAACATGTATTTAATATGTATAACAAACTAATTTACAATTACTATTTAGTTGAAATAAATCTAAAACATCAATGCAAATACATGTTTAAACAATCTAAACATCTAATGCATCTATCTAATCATCCATCACTTTAACTTTAATTATGTGTAAGATAAATTAAATACATTGAAACATCTAAAATCATAATTTTTAAATGAACCTCTACAAAACAAAAATTAAATGAACATCTAACTATAAAAAAAAGATGACATTTTAATTTGTGTAGATTTTAAATTAACAATAATCTAAATATAAAACTATTATCAATAAAAATGTAGAATTTTACATATACAAAACTAGTAAACATGAAAAAAAATTGACGAAATTATAAAGCGAAAAACTAAAAACAATGAAATTAAATAATTTAAAACAACATAAAATACTTGGCAGAGTGCAAAACAATATCCGAGGGTCAATAGAAAACACAAAATGGGCTCCAATTCAGCAATGAGGATGAAAATGACAAAAAAATCCCACAAAAAATGGGTTATATACTTTTGACAAATCGGGCACCCAATTTTTGAATACGGATCAGGCACCCAAACCATAACGAGTACTTGATTCTAACAAATTGGGTAGTTGTTTCCAAAGAGGTCTCATTCCGCGAAAAATTTTGACCCAACTTCTTTCACTTACCCATAAAAATGATAACATGAAAAGTGATGAGGACCAAGTTGACAATAGAAAATGACACATTATTAATTGAATCTCAATGGATTGGCAGACAAGTACATTGTATAGTGTACACTTGGCATGTGGGCCATGTACCACCTGTGACTCTGTAAATTCACCAAAAATTCAAATAATCTCTCTTTAGTAATTGACAAATTAACCAACTATTTTAATATTTTGCACTATATGAAACAATTAATTTGCCTCCTACATTACAAAAATGTTTATGACAAAAAAAAACTCGCCTACATTTATTTGCATACTAATGTGTGTATATATATATATAATTCACCACAATTATTATTAAATTTGATATAGAAAGGAAATTTTTGTCAAAGAAAATAGTTCTCTCCCTTGCCTTGAACAAAAAATCACCCTCAACTAGAAATTTTTCCTACACATTTATTGTTGAATTCGCTAGCATTTTACATATTTTTTTCAGGAGAGGTTTCTTAAAGTTATCCTTGCTAATGTGTAATCAATAAAACAAAGAAGGAATCAAACACATATATCACATTATTCCATTGCTCCCCATTTTCTATTATACATACATGGATCTAAACTTTTCCTCTTGAAATAAACATACAACAAAACAAAACAAATGACTTAGATATGCAAATCTCATCATTATAATATTATTTTTCGTCTTGATTTGCTCAGTGTCTAATTAAAAATGTTTCATTAGATTTAAAAATTGAATCACCTTACTCAAGCAAAGCATAAATCTACTAGACAAATCATTAATGGAACTTGTAATTTACAACTCCTTATCAACAAGACCCTTCAAATCATCTTCAATAAAACCGTCAATTTATTTCACTCTAAAGTTCTTAAGGAAAAACAAGCACTCATATTTGCTAAACTTCTTTAAGAAAATTTTTCTTAATCAAAAAGTTGTCCCAACCATCTAATTGGGCGCCCCTCAAACTAAGTACATTGGTTTCGCTTTTAATGACATCTATAGTATAGATTAAGCGCTCTAAGGGACCAAGGAAAAACAACCTTGAATTATCTCCATACTCCTTTACATGTCATATCTTTTGTTATAGATCTTGACTAAGAAGCTAGCACATTGGTTGATTTTGTTTTTATCAAATAAATGATGTATGTCGATAACCTTCAAATTGTTTTTATATTGAATGCGAATATTTATATGAACCAAATATTCTATAATAAAATATCATTCTATCTCAACCACACTTTTATTATAAAATCTAAAAATTAAAATTAAAAAATTAAAAACCTTACTTTAAAAAAGAAAGAAATAAAACTTGGGAGGGGAATCCAGAGGGAAGGGGGAAGCTACAATCAAATTCTAGTGCTCTATTCAAAGGTCAAAGGTCATAAAAAACTAAGCAATCACTTTATGATCCGATGCTGAAATGGGACCTTCAAGTTAAACAATCTGTCAACTTTAATCAGTCCAATACAATTATTAAGCAAACCCTAAAGTTAATGAAGAGTTGCAATCACTCTTTTCCTCTGATTTTGACGTCACAACCCTATTGAAATAATTATTTCGCTTGAGTATTACTTGTTAACAAATCCATACTTCCCAATCAAGCAAAGATGCACATGCCCAACTAGACACCTAATTATGTACTAAAAACATGAACCCACATCCATTATTTAATCAGTTCATGCATGTTCATCCCGGATTATATAACAAGAAGATCTCTCCTTACTGGCCTACATAAAATTTCGTTCCTTGTGAGAAATCAGAGGCTGAGTTGGTACAACTTTTGATTCATGCTTTTGTTTTGGTAAGAACGTGGAAGTTTGGAATCCAAGTGAGTGAAGTTTTGTCAGTTTAAAATAAGATAATGATCAAGTTGGAATCTGAGATGATGTTGAATGGGTAAACATAAGGGACAAGTTACAATATAATGCTGTTTACTGGGAGACAAAAGTTGTCCAAATACCAAGAGTATTAATTGAAGTAGTGCTTCTTTATTGGGAGGAAGACTTGCTTTGTGTGTCATCCATGGCCCATTTGCTTTCTGTCAAATGCAGAGGAATAACTTGGCTGGATGCTTATCATTATGTACAGGGCAGAGGAAAGCTGCTCCTCATACCTTTTAGTTTACTGCAATGCAGTCTTTTCCAATGTACTGCCCAAACAAAGCAGTGGGCCTCATCCATCCTTCAAAGTATTTCCATGCATTCATTATGTTGATAGATTGATAAGGGGTATCCCTGCGACCCAGCCTAGCACCTAGAATTCTGAGGTGAGTTGGGGTGAGACTAATCTCCTGGAGATGCACCTGAGTTGGGGCGAGACTAATCCCCACCACCCAGTCCACTGCCCAGAATCTTGAGGCGATCAGCTGGGGCGAGACTCATTCGGAAAACCAGTGCATGAAAGAAGTAGGGCACTGGATTTGAACTAAGACTATAGAAAACTACCCACAACCTTAAGCCTCCTCCGTTGATAGATTGATATTATCCTTCAGTCTGTCTCAGTCAACCATCCAATCCCTGCATTTAAACTCTAAAGAATGGATTTCAAGACTCTTAGATGTGTACCCTCTTCATAATTATCCCTTCATGGATTGCATACCTGCTGCAAAAGTTCTGTCAGCAAAAGCTCTATACCCTATAAGGTGATATATGTATATATAAAATTTCTGTTAACTACAGAATCTTGGTCTAATGGTTGTTTGACAATTAGTTGTAGCAATCATTCAAATGCCCACCTTACTGAAAGTACATATATGGTGAGGGATTCAAGGCCTTGTAAGAAGTGGGATATGAATATATAGATATGATGAGGGATAGTGAGAATCTAACAGGACAATAGTAGCATTTTTCAGATTGGGTGGCTCTGATTTGAGGATTTATGGGCTTGTCAGAAGTGGGATTTGCATGTATATGATGAAGGATTGTGAGAATTTAACAGGACAATGGTAGCATTTCTTAGATTTGGTGGCTCCGTTTTGAGGATTTAAGAACTTGTACAGGAAGTGGAATATGAATAATTGGCTTCTTGAATAAGATGGTTTGATGAATTGAAGATGAAAAGGGCCAAGGAATGCTGCATGTGTGGTGACACTGGATTCTCTCATGAACTCTTTCAGTGCACAGCCTGCCTTTACCGCTCTCAACACACGTACATGCCAATACTTTCAATCTTTTGTTTACAGTTTAATGGGCTATGTTATATGTTAGTATTACTGTTGAAATCATGAAATTTTTATGGTATTTGGCCTGAATTTGATTATGTCAACGATGTAGAATCTTATTACTAGTATCTGACCAGATAGATCTTTATTGGGATTAAACTTTATGATTGATTGCTGATCATGTATTACTAATTGTTAGGATCAAACTCTATAATTGATTGTTGAACGTTTCTATTTAAACTCTATGGTTGATTGTTGATTGTTGATTGTGTATAACTTTATCGTCAAGGATCAAGCTCTATGATTGATTGCTGAACGTTTCAGATTAAATTCTATGGTTGATTGCTGATTGTGTCACTTTTCATTGTCAATAGCTTAGATCAAACTCTACAATTGACTGTTGATTTTTTATTAATGTTTGTTGATTATTGATCGCCAACATTTTGAATCAGCATTTCAATTAAATTCTATGTTTGATTGCTGATTGTGTCACTTTTCATTGTCAATATCTTAGATCAAACTCTACAATTGACTGTTGATTGTTTATTAATATTTGTTGATTATTGATCGCCAACATTTTGAATCAGCATTTCAATTAAATTCTATGGTTGATTGCTGAATGATTGTGTATGAAACTCTATAATTGGTTGTTGTTGATCCTCCATTACTAATGTTTGTTGATCATTGATCATAGATTTTTATTACCAACATTTTGAATCAACAACCTCCATGATTGATTGTATTGCAGATACTGCAGTTGTATGTATCCAAATGCAGAGTCATATCATGTATGTGATTGGTGTTTGAAGGGAGAAGAGGAGAGAAAGGCTTCCAAACAGATTATGGAGAAATGTACACAATCAGATCTGAAGAAGTCAGGCAATACAAACAACAGGAGTTGCCTTGTAGGAATGCACGCCATTAAAAAGCACAAGCTTGCATTACCAGAAACAGCCCATGTTCACAATGGAAATCCCCACAAGTTTGGCGAGGAAAGAAATTATGAAGAGCCTGTTAAAAATGGCATCTTGAGCTCTGTGAAAAAGGGAATAAGCAAATGCAAAGAAATTTTTGGGAGCAAGGCGGTGGCAATTTCAGGTTCCAAGGGTTCGAACCCGCGACTTGTTAAAGGCAAGGTCCGAAGATACAAGCTTCTGGAGGAGGTTTCGACTTGAAGTTGGGGAGATTGTAAACGATGAGTTTTTAATCTTTACCAAAACATTTTTGATCTGGACTTTTGATAGTTTTGTTTGATTATAAAACTGGAGATGCACCATCTTTACACTTGAAGTTGGCATATAATATATTGAAAGAGTGTTTTGTAATATCTTTTCAATGGTGATTTTGATGGCTAGATTTCACACACAGTTAGTGATCCTTTTGTGAATATTGTGTTCATTGATGGGCTATGTAATGTAAGAGTTAATTTAAAATGATGATATAATAATTTAAATATAGTCTAATTTATAAATATGAAAATTTATATTCAAATTAATCTAAAAACAACAATTTGTATAGAATACACTATTTACTTTATACTATTTATGAGAATTGATAAAAAATTATACACAATCTAATCTATAAGTATGATTTGAACCTTCCAAAAAAATATTTAATCTCGAAAAATAGCTTTGAACATTTATATAATTATTTTCTTATAAATCAACATTTATAAAAGAATACAATTATTTGATATTACAAGATCTTTATTTGAAAAGATTTGTAAGTAATTTGAAAAAAAGTGAATAGATAATCAAGAATCTGAAGAGTAAATTCAGTATTCTACTTTCTGAACAGTGAAAACAGATTTTTGATCTGCAAACTTACCTGTCATTGTAAACTGCCTACTAATCTTCATGTCCCCTCATGCACACCTAAAAACATTTAAGTATTCTTTAAAAAAAATACAAAACTGTATAGCATCTTCTGCTCTATTATAGTTCCAATGCAATTTTCACTTTGGCTATTATTTTAAACAAGAATATGGTCTATTATAATTACTATAACTATTTGGTTTTCAAGTATTTATCTTATTTTATTAATGTTTTTCAATACAAGTGTTTAAAGTAAATTATTAAAACTAGAATTGTAAGTTCAATTAAAGATTACATTAGACAATTAGTGTCAAAGTCCTAAGCAAATGTACATATTTCAATAAAATAAACAAGCAAGTTATATTTAGAAATATAGGCAATAAAGCTATAGTAAATTTGATCTAAACTATGACATTCTTAATTTTTCATTTTAAATTTTTTAACTTGATCAAAATTTTGATTTTAATGCATTTGAAAATATAATATTTTTATTGATGATAATAGATATTTATTAATAATAAAAAGTTCGATAAAAACATATACAACCAATTTGTGATGAAAATTTTATACAACCAACTTGTCCCTACTAAGAAACTTCTTGAGAACTAACCCTAAAACTATACTAACAACCCTTGTGCAACATTGTTTCTAACGCAAAAAATTGAACAAAATGTCCAACTAGGTACAAAATTTGGCAAGCTAGGAAGCAGTCCATGAGAAGACTTTAACCATAAATCCTAAGCAAATAACTGCTTATCAAATTATAAATTCATACTACACTATATAGATGAGTACCATAATCTATAAAACTAACCAATTACAACAACTTTAAACAAAACCAAATCTTGTCTTAGTATATTTCTTTGGTCTTTTGTAATTCTTCTTCCATCCAAGGTACTTCAAAAGAAAACAACCCACCTTTGGTTTGCAGCTTGGTCTTCCTAGCCATACGACATCTTTTTCCTTCTCCTCCCTTTCCTCCTCAATCTCTCATAGGAATTCCTTGAGAATCTCCCATCCATCTTATGCTTTCTCAATTCTCCTCTCTTTGCTTGTCAAAGCAATCCAAATCAAAAAATGACTTGGAACTCTACCTTGTACCCTCCATCAACTACCAATCCCAATTTTCAACCTCAAAGCCAAAGCTTGACACAATCCATTACGGTCTAAAAAATGATTGCATAACCCATAAAGCTTCTTCCTTCAACTTGGGTTGGAGTGCCCACAGAAAAAATGTAGAGGCAAAGTCTATGTTGAGCTTGTATTTGTGTTTTGTATGCATATATTCCTCCCCCAACAACATATCCATTATTTGGAAAAGCTTTGGGTTGTTAATCAAGTAAATGCCCTTTATTCTTCTCCTTGAAAGTCTCAACAAAATGGTTTTTGTTTCTAGAAAATTTTGAGAGTGAAATTGACCTCCATTGTGCTCTTGCACTCTATTAGCAAATACCAACACTTGTCACTTGATTTCAACACATGACACTAGAACTCCTAAACCATATATGTTAGATTTTTCCATTTTTTTGGTATATCTTGATAGGTGAGTTAAGAATTTAAAACTAAGGTTTTGGCTTTTGGGTATTCATGGATCTCTCTGTAGAGATTGTCAAGTGCAAAGTAGTAAAAAAGAGGCATTTCAAAAGTGTTGTCTGGTAGCCGACCCCTAGACCCCCAATGATGGAAAATGAAGTAACCAAAAAAAATCACATTATCCCTAATAATTGAGCACCTATGCATGTAATTATAAGTTATTTTTAATGTGGACATGCTTGCTAATTTAAAAAATCTATTAAGGTGTCCTTTTAATAAAATCACTTTGGCTCCTACGTTAATCAAAACCCCACTAATTATACCTTGTGGAGGAGCTGATTTAACCTCCCCTTACCCTACACCTAATCACCTTAATGCATTTGTAGCTCATAGATTGTCATCTAACCACCTATGGCTAACCCAATTACTACCCATTGTGGTTCCTAAAAGTGTGTATATTTCACATGCTTTCTATTATTTTCTAGAAATTTCTTCTCTCACGAACACTTCCCACCAATTCCATTTCTTTATGTGATGAGCATTTTGATTCACCAGTATTATTTGCTAAAGTTGAGCTAATCCATCCTCCTCTCACAAGTAACAATGATATCATGATTCTTCATCATTCAATGTGTGTGCATTACTGATTTTAATCATGAAAAATGGTGATTCTTGTATGTTTTAGTCATTTTTAGGTGTTTATTGGAGGGTTTTTATTTTTGTGAAGTTATTGCATGAAATGTACAAGAAATAAGACAAATTCTTGATTTAATCATGAGAACTGTTATAGTTTGTTTCTTTTATAGTTTCTTCTTTGTTTCAATCATTTATGTGTCTTCCTTTATGGGGAATGAGCCGATTGAAATGTCCCTTCCTCTGATTTTATATGATATTTCAAGCCTCTAATCAGATTTTTAAAATCAAACAACCAATATTTCAAAGATCCACCAATTTCTCAATAAACCCCAAATCGGGTATGCCCGAAATAGTGCCAAAAACTTCACAGCTTCACATATTATTAATAGATCTGAAAGTGGACATTTTTATAAAAATTTCAGCAGCATAACAGCCTACAAAATGACATTTTTAGATGTGTATAACATTTACACAACAACTCCCAAATGGAGGACAAAAACAATGCTCATCGGGCTCCCGAAAATAACACAAAATAGCTTGGAAACACCACAAAACACTAATAATCTATCACAAAAGTTTAACCATGACCCAATACATATATTCAGCTCTATTTTAACATCTAAAAGTCTGAAATATAGCAGCAACCCAAATTGATATGAGATACTCAACCGGAAAAACCAAACTCTTAAAAAAAACACACCCGAAAACCCACAAATTTGCACTATTCAGCACAAGGGCAAATTCTGCATGAGCTTGCACATGGAATGGCTTCAAACTCCCATCCTTAGCTTTTCTAAAAACCTACAAACTCCCATCCTTGGGTCTCCTTCTCCACAGGTTTGGCAGCCTCTGAAGAACAACAAAGCAATAAGCGAAAATCAAGTTTTGGAATAAGCCCAAAATGCTTCCAAATCCCTTAAAAGAGGGCATAACCCTAACTCACATCCAGAAATGTCCCTTCCTCTAATTTTATATGATATTTCAAGCCTCTAATAAGATTTTTAAAATCAAACAACCAATATTTCAAAGATTCACCAATTTCTCAATAAACCCCAAATCGGGTATGCCCGAAATAGTGCCAAAAACTTCACAACTTCACATATTATTAATAGATCTAAAAGTGGAATTTTTATAGAAATTTTAGCAACATAATAGCTTAAAAAATGAAATTTTCAGATCTATATAACATTTACACAAAAACTCCCAAATGGAGGACAAAAACAATGCTCATCGGGCTCTCGAAAATAACACAAAATAGCTCGAAAACACCACAAAACACTAATAATCTATCACAGAAGTTTAACCATGACCCAATATATATATTCAGCTCTATTTTAACATCTAAAAGTCTGAAATATAGAAACAACCCAAACTGATATGAGATACTCAACCGGAAAAATCAAACTCTTAAAAAAAAACACACCCGAAAACCCACAAATTTGCACTGTTCAGCACAAGGGAAAACTCTGCATGAGCTTGCACATGGAATGGCTTCAAACTCCTCTCCTTAGCCTTCTTGGAAACCTAAAAACTCCCGTCCTTGGGTCTCCTTCTCCACAGGTTTGGTAGCCTCTGAAGAACAACAAAGCAATAAGCGAAAATCAAGTTCTGGAATAAGCCCAAAATGCTTCCAAATCCCTTAAAAGAGGGCATAACCCTAACTCACGTCCATAAATGTCCCTTCCTCTAATTTTATATGATATTTCAGGCCTCTAATCAAATTTTTAAAATCAAACAACCAATATTTCAAAGATCCACCAATTTCTCAATAAACCCCAAATCGGGTATGCCCAAAATAGTGCCAAAAACTTCACAGCTTCACATATTATTAATAGATCTGAAAGTGGAAATTTTTATAGAAATTTTAGTAGCATAATAGCCTACAAAATGACATTTCCAGATCTGTATAACATTTACACAACAGCTCCCAAATGGAGGACAAAAACAATGCTCATCGGGCTCCCAAAAATAACATAAAATAGCCTAAAAACACCACAAAACACTAATAATCTATCACAGAAGTTTAACCATGACCCAATAAATATATTCACCTCTATTTTAACATCTAAAAGTATAAAATATAGCAGCAATCCAAACTGATATGAGATGCTCAATCGGAAAAACCAAACTCTTAAAAAAAACACACCCGAAAACCCACAAATTTGCATTGTTCAGCACAAGGGCAAACTCTGCATGAGCCTTCACATGGAATAGCTTCAAAATTCCATTCTTAGCCTTCTTGGAAACCTACAAACTCCCTTCCTTGGGTCTCCTTCTCCACAGGTTTGGAAGCCTCTGAAGAACAACAAAGCAATAAGCGAAAATCAAGTTCTGGAATAAACCCAAAATGCCTCCAAATCCCTTAAAAGAGGGCATAACCCTAACTCACGTCCAGAAATGTCCCTTCCTCTAATTTTATATGATATTTCAAGCCTCTAATTAGATTTTTAAAATCAAATAACCAATATTTCAAAGATCCGCCAATTTATCAATAAACCCCAAATCGGGTATGCCCGAAATAGTGCCAAAAATTTCACAGCTTCACATATTATTAATAGATCTGAAAGTGGATATTTTTACAAAAAATTTAGCAGCATAACAACCTAAAAAATGACATTTCCAGATCTGTATAACATTTACACAACAACTCCCAAATGGAGGACAAAAATAATGCTCATCGGGCTCCGGAAAATAACACAAAATAGCCCGAAAACACCACAAAACACTAATAATCTATCACATAAGTTTAACCACGACCCAATACATATATTTAGATCTATTTTAATATCTAAAAGTATGAAATATAGTAGCAACCCAAACTGATATGAGATACTCAACCGAAAAAATCAAACTCTTAAAAAAAACACACCCAAAAACCCACAAATTTGCACTGTTCAGCACAAGGAAAAACTCTGCATGAGCTTGCACATGGAATGGCTTCAAACTCCCATCCTTAGCCTTCCTAAAAACCTGCAAACTCCCATCCTTGGGTCTCCTTCTCCACAGGTTTGGCAGCTTCTGAAGAACAACAAAGCAATAAGCAAAAATCAAGTTTTGGAATAAGCCCAAAATGCCTCCAAATCCCTTAAAAGAGGGCATAACCCTAACTCACGTCCAAGAGGGGATAATAAAATATATTTTAATAATAATTTTTATTTATTAGTCCATTGCTTTCCAAAGATTAGCCCCTTTTTCTGAAACTTCACCTTTTTGAGCCTGCATGCCTTAGCAAAGATTATTATTTTTAATTATTTGAAAAGGGGACATGAAAAGTCCTCCCCTTCCAAATATTGCTTGTCCTCAAGCAATGAAGGTTGGAATTCTCAATAATGTGTGCTCCTTCCCAAGTTGCATCCTCCAATGGTAATCATTTCCATTTGATCAAATGCTCTATGATGCTCCTATTTCTCAATCTTTTCTCTCTTGTATCCAAAATCTCTTTTGGTATCAAAACTAATTTCCCTTCATCATCACGAGGTGGTAATTCTGTAGATACTATGGTTTTCTGTCCTAGAACCTTCTTCAGGAAAGATACATGGAAAATATTATGTATTTTGCTATTTTGTGGGAGCTCCAATTCATAAGCTACCTCTCCTACCTTCTTGATGATTTTATAAGGCCCATAGAACCTTGGCTTGAGTTTCTCTGCCCCACTCCTCTTCAAGTTGCTTTGCTTATATGGCTGCAACCTAACAAATACCAAATCTACCACCTCAAAAGATCTTTCAATCCTTTTCTTATCAGCATACAACTTTTTTTGGTTCTATGCATGTTGTAGATTATCCTTGAGGGACCTTATTATGTCTTGGCTTTGCTTGATGAAATCACTTGCCGCAGGAACTCTGCTATCTAAAAGTACTAGATCAACAAAGAAAAGGGCATCATAACCATAAAGAGCATGAAAAAGAGGCATACCAATAGATATGTGATGAGATGTATTGTAACAATACTCTCCTAGATGCAACCATTTCACCCAAGCATGTTGTTGATTTGAAACATAGTTCCTCAAATATCTCTCTATCCATTTATTAACTATCTCTGTTTGTCCATCTGTTTGAGGGTGATAGCTAGTATTGGGAGTGAGTTCAGTTCCTACCAAATGAAAGAGCTCCTTCCAAAAAGAGTTGAGGAATCTACTGTCTCGATCACTGACAATGTTTCTAGGCAAGCCATGTAATCTAAAAATTTCTTTGAAGAACAATTCGACCACTTGTGATGCCTTGAAATCAGATGTGATAGGAAAGAAATGTGCATACTTAGTTAGTCTATCTACCGCCACATATATGCAATCCTTACCTTGAACCTTGGGCAACCCAGTGATGAAGTCCTTAGAAATACTTTCCCATTTTGTTCGGGAATAGGAAGTGGCTGCAACAACCCTGCAGGAAAATTTTGCTCACTCTTGCTTTGTTGGCATACCATACATTCCTTAATGTGTTTAAGGACATCCTCCTTCATACCCTTCCATGAAAACCGCTCTCAAATTTGCCTGTATGTCTTGAAGTATCCCTGATGACCAGCCAAATGTGTGTCATGAAAGGCCCTCAATATCATCTCCTTAGTTTTTGATCCTGGCACTAAGAAGATCATGTTCTTGTAATAAATCAATTCATCAAAAACCTTGTACTTGTTATCATCCACTAACTTATCCAAAATTTTGGTGGCAAAGGAATCTTTAGCATACTCTGAAATTATGGAGACTTTCCAATCAACAAAGATAGATGTTAAGGAACACAAAGTGGGCTTTCTTGAGAGAGCATCAGCAACCACATTATTCTTTCCTTTTATGTATTCAATATCAAAATCATAAGCTTGCAATTTGCTTACCCATTTTTTTTGACGATCATTCAAATCCCTTTGGTTCAAGAAGAAGCTAAGGCTATTATGGTTTGTCTTTACAATGAATCTCCCACATACCAAATATTGTCTAAAATTATGAAGTGCATGCATGATTGCCAACATTTCCTTATCATAGATGGAGTAACCTTTCTCTGATTGATTTAATTTTCTACTCTCAAATGCTATTAGATGTCCCCTTTGAGTTATGACAGCCCCTATACCTTCTCCAGAAGCATCACATTCAACAACAAAAGGTAAAGAGAAATCTGGAATTGCAAGCACAGGGCATGAAATCATTACCTCCGTAAGCTTATCAAATGTTTTTTGTGCCTCTTCTATCCAAACAAAAGCTCCTTTCTTTGTCAAATCAGTCAAGGGGGTAGCAAGTTGAGAAAATCCCTTGCCAAATCTCCTATAGTAGCTACACAACCCAAAGAAACCTCTCAACTGTGTAAGATTAGTGGGTGGAGGCCAATCCAAAATTGCCTGGATTTTTTGTTGATCAACCTGTACTCCTTTAGAACTTATAATATGTCCCAAATATAGGATCTCTGTCAAACCAAACTCACATTTAGATAGCTTAGGATAGAAGGATTGCTACTCCAAGATTCCCAAAACAGTGTCTATGTGCTTTAGATGCTCTTCCCATGTTTTACTATAAATCAAGATATCATCAAAAAATACCAAAACAAATTTTTGAAGATGCTGGTTGGATACCTTATTCATACAAGATTGGAATGTTTCAGGTGCATTAGTGAGGCCAAATGGCATAACAAGAAATTCAAAGTGCCCATAGTGACATCTGAAAGCAGTCTTTTCCACATCTTCATTCCTCATTTGGATTTGATGGTACCATGATCTTAAGTTAATTTTTGAGAAGTATAAAGCACCATGTAACTCATCAATGAGTTCATCTATGCGTGGTATGGGATACCTATTTTTTATGGTCTTCTTGTTTAGAATCCTGTAGTCTATACACATTCTCATTGTACCATTCTTTTTCTTGACAAGTACCATAGATGATGCAAATGGGCTAGAGCTAGGCCTTATGAATCCCATGTCCAGGAGTTCTTTAATAGTTTTTTCAATTTCTTTGTTATAACCTCTTGGATGGTAGTATGGGGTTGTTATAACTGGTTTGGCACCCTATTCTAACTCTATAACATGCTCAAAACCTCTATCTAGTGGTAATCCTGGAGGCAAGTCATTGAAAACTATACTATGCTTATCAAGAATATTTTGAATTTCAAAATGGAAATTACCTTGATTCTTTGAAGAGCTTGTTGGATGGATTATGACTCCTGCTGCTCATGCTACTTGTCCTCTTCAAAAAGTCCTCTCCATCCTCTTTACAGAGACCACCTTAGGTGCTCCATTCTGTAAGCCTCTCAATAATATTTCTTTCCCATTGGAATGAAATTTAAACTCCATAGTTTGATGGTTCATGTAATAGCCTCCAATAGAGTGCAACCATTGAACACCCAATACAAGATCTGTCTCCCCAATGCCAACCACTTAGAAGTCATCACATAACTCATAATCTCCTAAGGTCATCTTGAGTTGTTTCACCACTTGTGTGCAAGGCATAGTGAATCCATCAGCTACAGTAACATTGAATCCCTCAAAATCTTCTTCTTTAAGCCCTCTTTTCATGACAAATCCCTCATCAATAAAATTGTGAGTTGCCCCACTATCAAGAAGAACTGTCAACCTTTTCCCTGCTAGTACCCCTCGAATTTGAAAGGGATGGTATATTGGGACTCCTGATAATGCTGCTAAAGTGCCATCCTTGCTGATTTCTTTTTCTTTCTCTTCTTCTTCCTCCCCCTTAGTGTCATGAAATTCCTCATGCTCATCTGAATCAGATTCTGAAGCAACTTCAATATGGTGCACTTGACCTTTCCCAAAACATTTGTGTTCCGAAACCCATGGTTCTCTACAAGTGAAACACAACTTTTTCCTTCGTAATTCACTCCTAGTCTCTTCATCTACCTTCTTTTTTACCACATTTATCACATCTTTTGGTGGTAGTGTTGGAAAAGTCTTTTTCTGAAAATTCCCCCTATGTTGTCCAAGATTTGGGGATTTTTGATTAGTGACTAGTTTCATAGGCACACAAGTTTTAAGTTGCAAGCTTCTTTTGATAGCTTCCTGTAAGGTTGAGGGTGAGAAAGCCTTAACCAAACCCTTAACAAAATCTTTCAAACCATCAAGAAAAAGATAAACAATCCTCTTTTCACTCATATCAGGTACCATAACAACTACTTTTTGAAACTCTTCTATGTACTCATTAACTGATTTGGTTTGCTTCAACTTTGACAATTCTTTAAAGTACTCTTCATCATCCTTGAGGTCAAATCTATCTATCACTCTTTGACTGAAATCATCAAATGTAGTTACCTGATCATGACCTTGAGTAGTCATTCTATGATAACACCAATCATAGGCTACATCTTCCAAGTGTAGACTTTCAAATTGAACAGAATCACTCTCCTTCATGGGGTTAAGTGTGAAGAAGGTCTATAATTTTTGTAGCTATGCTCTAGCTGAAATTTTATTTGTTCCATCAAAAGTAGGTGCTGTAAACTTGCTTATTTTATTTTTGAGCTCTCTTCCACTTATGTCATGCTCCCTCCTGTGCTCTTTCTTGGGCATCAAAGTGTTCATCATATCCACATATTCTCTAAAAGGAACCGAACTGCGAAAGTCATCATCTAAGCCATTGTAAGTAGCTCTTAATGCAATCAAGTTACCTGTAACCTCTTCCATAGGATTAAGGGCTAGATTTGGTACTGGTGGCTCATCTGCAAGCAGGAAAATAGTTTTTTTTGATTTAGAGGGTGTGAGTTTCAGATGACTTGGCTCCTCTGAAGTGCTCCCTTTCTCATTAATAGATGCAACTCCTTGCAATTTTTCTGTCAATATTCGCAAAGCCTCTCTAGTTTCTGCCAAACTATCCACTGTTTGCTTTTGAGTATTTTGGATGTCTTGGAAAAAATTCTTTTCCATCTCATCTTGATCAGCCATACTTTTTCCTTCCTTGGATTTTGTACTTTTACTTTTAACTAGAGGTTTGATCAAAATTTCTTTATTCTTTTCTCGCTGCAAATATCTCTTTTCTCTTTCACTTGGTTGCATGAAAACTTCTACAAACCCTCAAGCTAGCAAGATCATAGCTCTGATACCACTGAAATGTCCCTTCCTTTGATTTTATATGATGTTTCAAGCCTCTAATCAGATTTTTAAAATCAAACAACCAATATTTCAAAGTTCCACCAATTTTTCAATAAACCCCAAATCAGGTATGCCCGAAATAGTGCCAAAAACTTCACAGCTTCACATATTATTAATAAATATAAAAGTGGACATTTTTACAAATATTTCAGCAGCATAATAGCCTACAAAATGACATTTCTAGATCTGTATAACATTTACAAAATAGCTCCCAAATGGAGGACAAAAACAATGCTCATCGGGCTCTCGAAAATAACACAAAATAGCCTGGAAACACCACAAAACACTAATAATCTATCACATAATTTTAACCACTACCCAATACATATATTCAGCTCTATTTTAATATCTAAACGTCTGAAATATAGCAGCAACCCAAACTGATATGAGATACTCAACAGGAAAAACCAAACTCTTAAAAAAAACACACTCGAAAACCCACAAATTTGCACTGTTCAACACAAGGGAAAACTCTACATGAGATTGCACATGGAATGGCTTCAAACTCCCATCCTTATTCTTCCTAGAAACCTACAAACTCCCATCCTTGGGTCTCCTTCTCCACAGGCTTGGCAGCCTCTGAAGAACAACAAAGCAATAAGCGAAAATCAAGTTCTGGAATAAGCCCAAAATGCATCCAAATCCCTTAAAAGAGGGAATAACCCTAACTCACATGCAAGAGAGGTTAATAAAACATATTTTAATAATAATTTTTATTTATTAGTCCATTGGTTTCCAAAGATTAGCCCCTTTTGTCGAAATTTCACCTTTTTGAGCCTGCCTACCTTAGCAAAGATTATTATTTTTAATAATTTGAAAAGGGGACATGACACCGATATGATAGGGTTTAATTTGAAATATTTTTTTTAATCATTAAACATGTTATAGTATTCATTTCTTTTTACAGTTTCCTTTATGTTTCAACCCTTTTTTTGAAATCACTTGCAAGGTTTCTACTACTAAATCTATTTATTGCCCACGGTGAGCCCTAAAATATTTGTATTTCATCTTTTGTCCATAATTTTATCGAAACTTCATCTCCCTCAAATTCTTCTTGCCAACATCATTTCTCTATGTGTGATGAGGTTTTTCAGACCACTAGTATGATTCACTAAGCTTATATTGGTTGTGTGCATTCTTACTTTGTCATTGAATTGTTTATAACTCTGATTATACTCATTTGTGAAGCTTGCATTCAGTGTTTGCATTCTTGAGTTGACATTGGTTGTATGCATTTGAGTTTTATTCATCTTGTGACATTATTGTATAGGAATCCCAAAGAATTAGGATACATTATCGATAATATGATCAAATATGCTAGTTCAGTCATGTAAATATTTTATTTTGTTTATATGTTAGTTTTATCACAAAATGTAATCATATTCAATGAACCGTTTATTACTCTCATTCTACTCATTTGTGAATCTTGCATTAATTGTATCCATTCTTCGTTTGATATTGATTGTATGCATTTATCTATTACTCATCTACAATGTTGTTGCATAGAATATCTAAGAGATAGGGTACACTTTCAATAAAATGACTCACTCTGCTAGTTTATTCATGAAATGTAATTGTATTTAATGAATTGTTTGTCACTCTCTTTCTACTATTTTCCTAAGCTTCCATTAAATATTTGACATTGACTATTTTTATTTGTCTTTTATTCATCTACTAACATTATCGCATGGAATTTCAAAGAGATAGGTTCAATGTTGATCTATTAGTACCTGATATGGTCATAATTTTAAAACTTGTAATTTGTGTTTTTGAACCACTTTGAACCTTAGTTCAAAGTAGTTCAAATGACTCATCTTGCAGGTTCAACATAAGCAAGTTTCAGATTGGTCCTATGGGTTCAAAATGCAGCAATTCAAATGCTCTGCTCCAACTCATGATAATTCAATGAGCCTATAGGCTTGTTGGTTTATGTGGCTTACTGTATGTTAAAAAATGTTCATGGGGTATGATAGGTTCGAAGCAGTTCAAATGGGTTCGAAAATGCAGATTTGTTAATTCAGAATGGTTCAAAAATTGTGTTCAACTTAATACCAGAATCCAGTCTTTGTTCATAATTTAGTTTCAATCAGCTCAATAGTTTCAAAAGATACAAAAGTGCAGATCAAGACGAAGGTCTTGTTTGAAGGATTCAATTGCAAAACTTCAAGTGCTAAGTTTTGAACCACTTCAAACTGAAGTTTGAAGTCGTTCAAAGTGTTTCAAAATAGTTCAATTTGCTCATACAGGTTTAATTATCTATTCTGAGAGGTTCACATGTATGATTTAGTGGCTTGGTTTAGAAGTTCAAAATGGTTCAAAGTGATTCAGAGATCAGGTTCAAATGTCAAGTTCGATGGTTCAACAGGTTCGATGGCATGACAGTTCAAAATCATAATTTTGTATACTGATAAATAGTGACTTGTAACTTTTCACCCGAACATAATTTCACAAATCGCTCTAGTGAGAACATAAATGACTAGTCTACCACCAGCATATCCAAAAATGAAGAAGATCCAACGGTGCAATCACAAGTTCAGAAGAGTTCATCCCACAGGTTCAAATGAGTTTGAATGGTTCAAACAGGTTCAACGAGTTCGATTATCTTGGCAGTTTTATATACCTCCACTCAGTCTTTGATAACTTTTGACTCAGACATAATTTTCTCAATCACTCCAGTCAAGTTGTGCAGTATTAGGATCTCAGCAACATATTCAAAAATGAAGGAAATCCAATGGTGGAATAATTAGTTATGGCCCCCACACCGAGACCCATTTGACTGTCAAAACAAATCTGCCCAACAACAAATTTTTATTATTATTATTGGACTGATTTATTCATTTGCCACTTGTCCAAATATGCTAAGATGACATTTGATTTAGTGAAAAACCTTTAAAAGCTAAATGTCATAAAAATAAAAATAAATCTATCAAGGAAGGTGAAGAGAAATGGTTTCAAGATTCAGTTATGGAAACTGAAAAGGTTTCATGGGAGATGAAAATATAATAAATAAGCCAGTAGCAGAAAGAGCAGGGGTTCCACTTCTTTCGGTGCTGGAGACTTTGATGCTGCAGAACAGAAGAGTTGAGCCGGGGGGTTACATAGATTTTTCTCTCTGAGACTGTAGACTTTGTGCTACAGCCAAGAGGGAAATCTTCCAGATTGTTTCTAGCATTAGTCCATTTTCTTGAGCAGGTCATGAGAAGCAGAGACAGGGTTTTCTTTCTTTTCTTTCTGAACTGTGTGTCAAGAGAGTTGTATTTTGTTTAAAATGCAAAGAAAAACTCTAGATTTTATTAATGGTGATTGTAATAGTGATGCATTTTATGCTTTTAGAGGAGGGAGACTTGAGAGTTAATTGTTTGTCAAAACTTTGAGTTTGAGCAATCTACTTTCCACTAATTGTGATCTTTGTGTCACTTTGGTTTTCTCTAAAATATGTTGTTATATCTCCATATCTTCATTTCTGCACTTTCTCAAGAAGATGGATAATGTGTTTCTTGATTCTGTCTTTTGTAGCATGTCAAGGTGAATGGACTTTGTGTCATTTACCATTTAATTTCTTGTAGTTGTTTAGTTTTTCTCGCATCTACGCTGTATTTACGGGTAGATGTTTGGTATCCTTTTATGCTTTCTGGTTAAAAACATTCACAAACAATTCATTGAATATTTCATATGGGGAGTTGTACCCGATAAAATTTAGAGGAAGGTTATCAATCTCAGTGATAACCTATCCAATTGTTGGTGCTAGTTTGTCCTTTCATTTGGGCATTCAGGGTCAGAATTGCATACATTTTCTCGAAAGACAATCTATTCACTAATAGATTTTTGGCGACTCTACTAGGGAGGAAACGAAGATCATTTCCTAACATTTGTTTCCTCAATTTTCTAATTATCTCCGTGTGCAGGGGATTGGTGACTCTATTGCAAAGACCATACCGACCATAAAAGTCATGAGGAGATTAAGGCCAGACCCTTCTCTCCCAGAACTTTATCAAATGGATGATAAAGTATTGCGTGAGTTCGTGGACAGCTTCAAAGAAAGCATTTCGTGGGGTGTCCGAAACAATATACCCATTGAAGATGATGACCTGCCTTGGCTATTATGGAAAAGCCTCTGTGCTAGGTATCATAAACTGAAAGATTTGGAAATGTACAAGAGGAAGGTCCAACAGCTTGAAGATGAATTGGATGTTGGTAATGAGGAAACCCCAGTGATTTCATCTCATTTTATGTCATGCAACTATTTAGTCTTTAGTGAAGAAGAGGTCCAACCAGAATTACTCCAGCCTCAGATTGATCTAGCTTCAACGGATGAAAATATTTGTGCCAACAATGGAAAAAGGGTAAGCGATATTGATGAAATCTTATCTCAAGATCTTTCTCCATCTCATGTAGAAAATTTTATAGTAAAGGGTTATGCTGATCATTCTTTGCTTGAAGATTCTGTTGGAACATTTTTTAGCCAGGTCGGGTCTGAAAATAAGTCTTTTAATGCCATGAGAGATTGTGAAGTCATCAGCCCTTTGGATGTGAATGATGAATACAAACCTACATCAGAATCTTTCCACTATAGAAGTAATGGAGCAACAAATTTTATTAGTGTTGCTGATGATAAAGAAGGTGCTTCTAATAATTTCTCTTCACGTTTTGAAAATTTCAGTTTTAAGAGTGACAATGATCCTCTTGTTTCAGAGGTTTTTAGTTATGAAAATTTAGACAACTTGCTGCCTAAGTTTCAGTCTTTCACTTATGATATTGATCACCTCTCTTTGAAAAGTCTTCTTGATGAAAGAACTCAGAATGACATGCAGTCTAGAGATGAATTTCCCATTGACACGAAGAATGAAGATGACTCTTTGTGCTTGGAAGCTAGTGACCAGCCCTTGCAAAGACTTTTTTCATTTAATAATGAAATATGTAATTATGAAAGGGTGAATGTGCATGAAGAAAAGTTTCTTCTTCATTATGAAGATGCTGAAATCAACACTCAATTTGTGAACTGTCCATCTGAAACATCACTTGGTCAACAAGAAGGAGTCATTGCCAAATTCTTGTTATGTCTTCAGTCAGAAGACCTCTCTCAAAATACTTCTTTTGATGGTAATTCATTCTTTCATAGAGACGAGACAAAGATACGTCTAGATGAAGACAACCTCTATGAAAAATTCAGAATGTGAAAGTGAGGTTAAACACCATGATGAAATAAAATGGGAAAGTGAGAATACTCAAGTTAAAAATGAGAATCCCAACACCAATGATGAAAAAGGTGAAGAAAAGTCTGAAAATCAGGAGGGCAAAATTGTCTGGAGTGACCTTAATCCACTTTTCATGCCGACGGGGTTTTGTGAGAATACTGCTATTAGAGAAAATCCTCTTTTCCAGCCATTTGAAAATTCTGTTATAACATCATCTGGAAATCTCACCTATGAGGAAGAGGAAATCAAAGACATGTTCCTATCATCACTCAAGTTGGATGATTCCTCTAATGATGTACAAGATAGTTGTCCAAATCAGATTAAGGATGAAGTATTTATTGACAACTTTTCTTTTCATCTGTCTATGTATAACATTGTTGATTTGGAGTGTAAAAGAAGTGCTGAGATATGTGATGGCATCTTAGAAAGAGAAAGGAATATAATTGATTGAAGGATTGATGGCAGCTGGTTCCCTGAAAGAGATGAAGAAATCACATTCTCAAGGATTGATCCTATGTTGCATGAGGCATTTCTATGCCTGCAAGTTGACCATAACATTAAAGGTAATGTGCATGAATTAAATCTTGATGATAAGATTTTCAGATATTGTGCAACATCTCTTGGTGAAGTTTCAACATTCAATTTTTTTTAGTTTGAAATAGAATTTGACCCTATGGATATTGAAGATCAATTCTTGGGTAAAGAAGAGTGTTATAATGAGTTATGGCTGTTTGGAAAGGAATGTTGGATCAGAATATGCATGTGCACTTTCAGTTTGAAGTTTGGTACTGAAAGAGTCGTCAGCGAGCAATGGTTTGGAGCTATTCCATTAAGGTACGTCCTGCTGATTTGGAAAGGCTCCTATTTCTCTTAGCTGGTAAATGGTTTCACATGATTATTCTCTTTATTCTATTTTCATGGTAGGTCCTATTCCTACCTTTGTAACTATTGAAAATAAGTTTGTGTTGTGCGTAGTGCTAGTTGGAATAATGTGCAAGCTTCGTGTTTGCTGATAGTTTAGGTGTTGGTTGTTGGTTTTGTTTTTTGGTTTTTTCCTGCTCCCCTCCACCCTCTCTGCAAGCAGCTCCCAATTTTCTTTTCTTGCTGACTCTATTGGCCCAATGGATAAGGCACTGTTCTTTTCCTAGAGATTGCTGGAGTTCTCTATTTTTGCATCAAAAACAGTCCCGTAGTTAGAGCCCCTATTAGTACCCGATATGGTCATAATTTTAAAACTTGTAATTTGTGTTTTTGAACCACTTTGAACCTTAGTTCAAAGTAGTTCAAAGTAGTTCAAATGACTCATCTTGCAAGTTCAACATAAGCAAGTTTCAGATTGGTCCTATGGGTTCAGAATGCAACGATTCAAATGCTCTGCTCCAACTCATGATAATTCAATGAGCCTATAGGCTTGTTGGTTTGATGTGGCTTACTCTATGTTCAGAAATGTTCATGGGGTATGACAGGTTTGAAGCAGTTCAAATGGGTTCGAAAATGTAGATTTTTTAATTCAGAATGGTTCAAAAATTGTGTTCAACTTAATACCAGAATCTAGTATTTGTTCATAATTCAGTTTCAATCAGCTCAATAGTTTCAAAAGATGCAAAAGTGCAGATCAAGTCTAGTTTGAAGGATTCAATTGCAAAACTTCAAGTGCAAAGTTTTGAACCACTTTGAACTGAAGTTCAAAGTCGTTCAAAGTGTTTCAAAATAGTTCAATTTGCTCATACAAGTTTAATTATCTATTATGAGAGGTTGACATGTATGATTCAGTGGCTTGGTTCAAAAGTTCAAAATGGTTCAAAGTGATTCAGAGATTAGGTTCAAATGTCAAGTTCGATGGTTCAACAGGTTCGATGGCATGACAGTTCAAAATCATAATTTTGTATACTGATAAATAGTGACTTGTAACTTTTCATCCGAACATAATTTCACAAATCGCTCTAGTGAGAACATAAATGACTAGTCTACCACCAGCATATCCAAAAATGAAGAAGATCCAACAGTGCAATCACAAGTTCAGAAGAGTTCATCCCACAGGTTCAAATGAGTTCGAATGGTTCAAATAGGTTCAACAGGTTCGATTATCCTGGCAGTTTTATATACCTCCACTCAGTCTTCGATAACTTTTGACTCAAACATATTTTTCTCAATCGCTTTGGTCAACTAGTGCGGAATTAGGATCTCACCAACATATCTAAAAATGAAGGAAATCCAACAGTGGAATAATTAGTTATGACCCCCGCACCGAGACCCATTTGACTATCAAAACAAATCCGCCCAGCAGCAAATTATTATTATTATTATTGGACTAATTTATTCATTTGCCACTTGTCCAAATATGCTAAGATGACATTTGATTTAGTGAAAAACCTTTAAAAGCTAAATGTCATAAAAATCAAAGAAAATCTATCAAGGAAGGTGAAGAGAAATGGTTTCAAGATTCAGTTATGGAAACTGAAAAGGTTTCATGGGAGATGAAAAGATAATAAATAAGCCAGTAGCAGAAAGAGCAGGGGTTCCACTTCTTTCGGTGCTAGAGACTTTGATGCTATAGAAAAAAAGAGTTGAGCAGAGGGGGTTACATAGATTTTTCTCTTTGAGATTGTAGACTTTGTGCTATAGCCAAGAGGGAAATCTTCCAGATTGTTTCTAGCATTAGTCCATTTTCTTGAGTAGGTCATGAGAAGCAGAGACAAGGTTTTCTTTCTTTTCTTTCTGAACTGTGTGTCAAGAGAGTTGTATTTTGTTTAAAATGCAAAGAAAACCTCTAGATTTTATTAATGGTGATTGTAATAGTGATGCATTTTATGCTTTTAGAGGAGGGAGACTTGCGAGTTAATTGTTTGTCAAAACTTTGAGTTTGAGCAATCTACTTTCCACTAATTGTGATCTTTGTGTCACTTTGGTTTTCTCTGAAATATGCTGTTATATCTCCATATCTTCATTTTTGCACTTTCTCAGGAAGATGGATAATGTATTTCTTGATTCCATCTTTTGTAGCATGTCAAGGTGAATGGACTTTGTGTCATTTACCATTTAATTTCTTGTAGTTGTTTAGTTTTTCTCGCATCTACACTGTATTTATGGGTAGATGTTTGGTATCCTTTTATGCTTTCTGGTTAAAAGAATTCACAAACAATTCATTGAATATTTCATATGGGGAGCTGTACCTAATAAAATTCAGAGGAAGGTTATTAATCCCAGTGATAACCTATCCAACTGTTGGTGCTAGTTTGTCCTTTCATTTGGGCATTCAGGGTCAGAATTGCATACATTTTCTCGAAAGACAATCTGTTCACTAACACGATCATATGATTAAATCTACTAGTTTAATTACCAAATTACTATATTATATTAATTTTCTAGTTTAATCATGAAATATTATTGTATTCATTGAATTATTAGTCACTCTCATTCTACTCATTTGGTAAGATTGCATGAACCTATACATTATTCATCAAATCACTTTGGCCCTTACGCTAATCAAAATCCCATCCAATTATACCCCACAAAAGACCCAAATTAACCTCGCCTTACCTCATATCTAATCACCTTAACACTTTGTACCTCATTGACTCCCATATAACTCTTATGGTTAACCCAATTACTACCCAATGTCTTGACACATTGATTCTACTCTTTTTCCAAGCTTGCACTTATTGTATGCATTCTTAAGATGTCATTAAACTTTTGGTCATAATAATTCAACTCATTTGCTAAATTAACATAATTGAATTACACAAAGTACAATATTCTATCATATATTTACAAAGAATACAATTATCTAAAAAACAACTATAATTGACAAAGAAATTGGACTACAGGGACATATATTTTCTATTTTTTAGTTATCCAAATGGATAAATATACAAATATGTCTAGTCAATAGAAAAAAGGAAAAAGTATACGCACTTCGACCTGTCAATGCATCTAGAATCTTAATCTATAGTTTTTTGTCATCACAAATCCTTTTGATGAACATAATGAGCCACTTTTAAGATATCAAACACAAAACCTCAACTGCCAATTAATAATAACACTTCACTATTTGATTATAAATAATAGATAATATCAAATTGTCTAGCGTAAAAAAAGATAAGAGCTAGAAAACATCAAACACAACTTCAATTAATAAAATCAAATGACAAATATCTAATAAAAAATAATTATATGTACAAGGGTGAGTGAATAGCCAAGTTAGTTTGAAGGCGAGTCATGAGGCATACTGTTATGCTAATGATCCTAGTGCTATGTATAAACTCTAGTGGTTTGTCTCACATTGGTTACCACAAACCCTTTGAAGGGTGAGTGAATAACTAAGTTGGTGTGAAGATGGGTCATGACGTGTAGTGTTAGGCTAATAATCCTGGTGCTACACATCAACTCTGGTTCAAGTCATATTGGTTACAAAAAACCCTTTTTGGTCCATTAGTGGGCCCTTGAGGGTTAATCCTCAACAAAGGAAGGAAAGGTGTTTTTGGAAACCACTAGAGGAAAGATGGATAAAAATTAATTTTGATGGGGCTACCCGAGGAAACCTAGGTATATCTGGATGTAGTTGTATAGCAAGGGATCATGAAGGTAACTTTGTAGCTCTTGTTACTAAAAGATTAAGGGATGGGACCAACAATGTGGCAGAATGTGAAGCAACAAAAGAGGTTCTACTATTAGGAGTCAAATTGGGTATCAGGAGAGTGCATCTAGAAGGAGATTCAAAGGTTATAATAAATGGAATCAAGAAAGGTAAATTGGAGTCTTGACATCTTGATAAGAACATTAGCCAGATAAAGTTCCTGCTGAAGGAGTTTAAAGACTTCAGGATATCTCATGTCTATAGGGAGGCAAATAAGGTGGCAGATAAGTTGGCCAACTTGGGGGCGAATGTCCCTTTTGGGAACCAAAATGATATTTTTGAAGATTTTAGCCTTCTTAAATTTGATTAAGGGTGGTGTGTTTTGAGTGGCATTATGTCCATCTACCTCCTTTTTTATGGATTAATTTCCAATGATTAACCCACGTTACCAAGGACACTCACGAGAAAGTAATCCTCTACACGTGATAAAGGATCTGCACTCATGAAGATCTTGAATTGTGGGCTTCCAAATCTTTTGTGGGAGATTTTTAAAACAAGGAGGGGTCTTATTTTTTACAAGAAATTTAGCAGAGTTTCTAGCATAGTTTTCAGCGATGGAGGCCAACTTTGCATTGGAGTTAGACAATCAGACCCAGGCATATGAAGGGAAGATCACAGTGAAGCATCTGAAGAATTTATTTCTCATCAAAGATCAAGAATTCATGAATGAAATTATGGAAATGTTTGGCCTAGGATATTTGGACTCCTACTAGAGGAGGAGGTTCAATCTAGACATCATGTCCCTCTTTTTGGCCCTGACGCTATTAGTCAGAGAGACAAAACAAGAAGTACATTAGGTCATTGATGTGTGTATTGACCCACAATGGTTACTGGGAATACATGAGGTCATATATGAAGCTGAGTTGGATGTAGGGCTAGAAATGGGACACAAATGGTGGAGGTTAATTGGAGGTGGATATTCCTTGTTGTAACCTTTGGTTGTGTGGTCGTTTGCAGCTCCTCGAGAGGAACAGCCACCAAAAGTGGTCGAAGGATGGAGGAAGGTGCTTAACTTTTTGTAGGAAAAGATTTGGGTGTAAGATGATGGGAAGAACAATTTTATGAAGATGACATCAAGGAAAAGTGTGTTACCACTTGGAGAACCATTGCAATACTAGTTGGGCAAGGAAAAATCTGATGCTGCTAGGGAGTCCATGCGAGCAAGAATATGGCCCGATGTTTCTTTGGCAGGGGAGGCAGAAACAAGTGGACCTAGCAAGAAGTGGCAATCAATGGAGGATGATCTCTCCATCCCAAATTTCACTAAGGCGAAGGTTGCAACCTGGTTCAAGAATTAAGTGGGTAGTATTTTCTAGATGACTGGTTGCTTTGCCAATATGTGTGTTTACTTAATATAATAGGATGGAATAAGTTGTAGTTGTTAATTCCTTTTGTCTTTAGTATGCATTAATGTTTTTGTTAATGGGGGTTTTTATGAAGACTTTTATAGTGTCCACTTAACACTATGACATACTATTGTAAGAATCATCTTTTTATTTAATACAAATAAATGTTACCTATCAAAATATATCTATATGTTTATGTACAAAAAACATTATTATCACCTATAGTAATAAATGAAAAAATAATTCCAAAAACCAAAATATGCATGTGCATTTTTTCAAATGTTCTATTTTAACAAAGATAATAAAAATTTCAAAGATAAAGTGAGATAAACCTATTACAAACTGATACAATTTAACGATGTCATAATAACTTATTATATTTATCAAATGCATCATACTATATTGAAATAATTGATGATTCCTAATTGCACAATACCATGTGATATTAGAACTAATTTGTAAACCACTAAAATATATGTACATATTCTATCACAACTAGAAGAATGTATTGCTTCATTTAGAACCACATTTGCTCAAATTTGGGAACTAGAATACAAAAAGAAATCTCAAATACGATTAAGTGGTTCTAGTATTGATTTTATAGTCACCATGAAGGTAATACAAAAATAAATACCAAATTAAATTAGTGATATCTCAATAGTTGTTGATCCTCTCAAAAGATATTTAGAATATAAAAACATTGCTTAAAAAGGAATGGTACGACCAAATGTTATTGAACATTATAAAAAAGTCCAAATTCTCAAATAAAAAATACTAGAAACAAGATATAGAAACCAATGATGAAAACAAAGATATCAAAGAATTTAGTAAAGGTGAAATTGAGTTAGATAATGAAATGGAACATGAAGTTCTAGATGATGCTTGCAACATGGAGATGACTTGGAAAATGTTTATGTCAATGTTGTTGAACTCAAATCACACCTTGATTCCATGTTTTGAGTATTTCTTATCTATATTGAGGCCTGATTCAAATTTTCACCTTGTCAAGGGTGATGTAGAGTTTAGAGGGTGACCTAAGCTACCACCTACCTCAATAGTTTTCTGGGCCATGAAAAATTGGGCCCATGTAAATTAAATTAGATAAATATCTTTTAGCTTTTAGGTGAGATTCTAACTATATGTTGGCCTCCTTCGAGAATTGAGCCCCAAAATGGATGGAAGAGGTATATAAGCAAAGGTACCTCTCTTATTTTGGCATATCATACAAGCCTAAGGAATCAAACATATCTCTCAAGCATTCATGATCTCAAGAATATAAGGAGAAATCAAACATTCAAGCATTTTAAGAACTCAAGGCATTCCATGCTTCATATCCTTTATTGTTTCAAGCATCAAGAAGTGTCATGCAACATGTCCTTTGTTTTTTCTTGTTAGGTCTCTATGGATACATGATATTGCATTAACACTTATGATCTCATTCCAAGTATATTTGCATCATCAAGGTATAAAACTCTTATAAAGCCTCTACTAGACTTACAACATGATTCCTATCCTTTTATGAAATTTATATTTTATTTTAAGGTTGATTCTAGGATGAGAGTTTGATTGAGACAAAACCCTTTCTCCCCACACTTTTCCTCTCGTTCTCTATGTAGATCATAGAATTAGATACATAAAGGTCTAAAAACATACTTATAATTCACTACTTCTATACATCACTCTTTGGTAGATGAAAGACACCTCCCTTCATTAGGGGTGACTAGAGTCACCCCACCCCTACACTCTAAATCAAGTTTGATAGTTCAATTTTGGCTAAAATGTGTTGTATAGGTAAGTCTATGCATTCAGTCTCGAACTTGAGTTCTAAGACTATTAACTATATTTGATTAGCAAAAATATCCTTTAATTATCTCTTCCTTTCCCTATATATCACTTCATTCAAATTTACATAATAATCTTCCATAATAGTGAATAATCACTGCATTCACTACTACATTTGGCTTTAATTTTTGACAAAGGGGCAAATTTGTGAAATTGGTGTTTTTAAAAAAAAAATTGCCCCTGAGGTCATCAGACGTCTAACTATTTATTTTGTCAACCATTTGAATTCTAATGATAATTGGCTATCATAAAAAAATAGACAAACACCAAATCATCTTCACCCGAAGCCATGTGCAAAAGGAAGATTCTCATTCAAGCGCAAATATAACTAGGTAAGGACATGTATTGCTTCAAGTTTATGTGATTGAAAATGAAATTGCTTAGCTTGAAACTTGATTTTATTTGAAAATGAAATTTCCTTGGAACAACAATTCGTTTTGCAAAAATACCATCAATTACACCCTAAGAACATTATAACCATGGTTGGATTTGAGAAACACAATTTGTGGCACCAATCTTTTCAAGATGACTTCCTTTAATACTAAGTTTCAACACAAATGCAACCTCCTAGCCCAACTATACAATACGCTCATTCTCATGGAATTCATATATTCATTTAGTATATCCATGTAGTGATCTTGACAATGGTTTTTTTTTTTTTAAATTCCAATTTGTGGGGTTTTGGTTTATAAATCTAGGTGGGATTTTATGAGATATAACTAAGATTTTTCTAAGGTGGGTAAGAGTATAAATAGTAATAAATGAATAGGCACTAAACAATGTAGTTCCTTGTTGTACACAAATTTGATGTGGTGTTCTAACCATGGGCTCTTCGCTCTCTCTTCTTTACATACAACAGAAAATCCAAATAATCCTTTATTGATCTTAGCTATAGCTCCACAAACTCCTTTATGTTCCCCTATGACCTAATTCTAGATTCACTTTCTTTCTACCATTGCTAACAACACACATATTCATGTTGCATGCACATGTATTCTCTCTCTTAGGATTTTTGAGATTTTTGAGACTCATAGGAGGAGTTTTTAATAGCCCCCCACCCCACAAAAAAAAAATGTCCCCTCCCCCTCCTATAATGATAATTATATATACATACTCTTTTGACACCAAGAAAGTGTTAGCATGAATGTTGATGATACTACTTTGGGGGAGTATCCTAAGCATTGGAGAGTATTAACATGTTGCATTCATGATTATGTTTGTCATTGATGTCAACATAGTAGTAAGTCTGTAAAGACTAGCAGAGTAACATATAGAGATCTTAGTTGTATGGAAAATGTTTTGATTGTTTAGTGATGCACATTCATGGACATGTTTGGTACAGTGTCTTGATGTGAAGGTTTGATGTGCAACACATAAGTCAAAAATTGTACAAAAGTTATACTTAATTTACAAAGACTAGAACAAGAACAAAGTACCTAAGAAGCAATTTCTCATGTTTGTATCATATCCTTTGGTAGTGATATAATCTATTGATGAATGGTCAACTAGTGAGTGATGATTTTCTGATGATGTAAGTGGATATGCAAGCCCTAGTATCACACATATGAGAATTTGTATAGACTGTGAGCTGACAGTGCTATTGTAATTGTAAATTAATTAATTATCTTATTATAATTAATTGGGAAAGCCTCAAGGCTAACTTAAGGAATTATTTTGAAGATATGGTATAAAAGAAATAAATTTTCCTTGTTTGTTAATTATTTTTATCATTTAATTGAGTGTAAAGTGTGGAAAGGAGAAGAGTGTTTACTAAATGCAAGTGAGCAATCCAAGGGATTATTAGACGTGAAATATATGATCTGGTTACAAGATCAGAAGGAGAAGAGGTTTGATTGGTAAGATAGAGCAAGAAGGAAATACTATTCATTTCTATTATTCTGCAATGAATAATACAAAAAACATTTGGATAGTGGGTTCATTGATCTTTCCCTTGAAACTATTTGGGTAGTGGGTCCGATTGTCTTCCACAATTTCTGATAGGGACTTATATGTATTGAATATTGTTATAGACTCCTAATAGGGTCCATCATCTAACAAGGAAGATTTATGTTAGTACATCATCTTGTGGGTACCATCCCCACCAGGGTTTATCCCTTTGATCAAGGGTTTCCTAGTTAACATATCTAGTGTTATTGTGCATGAGTATCTTCTTGTGGTTTCTGATTATATTGCTCATTTGGTTAAAGTTTTAAAAGGTTGATAATTGTGATATTAGTTGGATAAATAATGTATAAGATTAACATCTTTTGGAGATCAATGATGAATCTTTTCAGAAAGGATAGTCCTAGATTTGAGTGGAAGGAGAAGATGAAGACTCATCTACTTTGTATGGGTTGAGGTTATTTTCTCTTGAAAAAGAGTGAAAAAGCAATTGTCAAAGAAGGAAAACTTGAAGAATGTTGTTAAGCAGAGATAGATCTGGTCATCAGAAACATGAGAGGTAGAGAAGCTTTACTATCAGCTCTTCCAAAGAACAAATACACTCAGCTAAAATCACCAAAAACATCTCATAAGATTTGGAAAACATTAGAATCTATTTTTGAAGGTGATATACATACAAAAAGAGTAAAATTGCAGAATTAGATATGTGTGTTTTAAGATGATAACATGATTAAAGATGAACTTGTAAGAACCTATATTGGTAGAATATTAGATATTGTTGCAAGAATCAAGACATATGGTGAAAACAAGGAGGAAGATGAGGTTGTGTGGAAGATCTTGAAGGCTTTGACACCACCATTCAGGCAAGTAGCTTAGATGATTCAACTACTTATACCATGTACTATGGATTTTACCAAGGAAACATTGCTTGGAAGATTTGAAACAATAGAAATAGGCCTGAGACAATCAGGAGAACTAAATAGAGTTGAGATAGCCTTGAGTGCCTTGAAAGTTTGACCAAGCATGTTTAGAAGTACAAGTACACAAGGAGATTTTTCTAGTAGCAGTAGAACTAGATTTGATGAAGACAAAAAGATTGAAGAAGAGGTTTATATTGAGCATCCCAAAGGTTTTCCTCTAATAGAAGATAAAGATATGGTATGCAGACTAAAGAATGCTCTACACCTAAAACCTAGTATGCAAGGTTGGACAACTATTTGGAAAAAAATGGGTTTGCTAAAGGTATGACAGATAGAAACTTATATTTGAAAGAAATTGAGAATGGTTTATTGATAATGTTAATATTTTTTAATGACATAATATTTGGAGGTAATGATGAAACAAGTGATAAGTTTACTGAAGAGATGAAGAATGAGTTTGAAATGAGCATGATAAGAGAAATAAAGTTTTTCATAGGATTGCAGATTATGCATAACATTGATGGCATTTTCATTTCACAAGCTAAGTACTTGAAAGATTTATTGAATTTTTTTGGATTGGAAAGTTGTAAGCCTATTGGTACACCTATAATAACTAGTCACAAGGTATCTAGCAAAGATGAGACACCTATAGTTGAAAAAAAGAAGTACAGATCAATGATTGGAGGTTTGCAATATCTGACTCACACCAGACTAGATATAGAAAATACAATTGGGATTGTAACTAGATTCAAGCTAATCCTAAAGAGTGTCATTATGCAGTAGTAAAGAGGATATTTAGATATTTGAAAGGAACATCTGACTATGGAATTTGGTACGATAGATCAAGTGATTTCACTCTATGTGCATATATTGATGCAGATTGGATAGGCAATATGGATAATAGAAAGAGCACCTGTGGTGGAGAATTATTTCTTGGAAGAAGATTGGTTTCTTGGCTAAGAAAGAAACAAGATTGTGTTTCACAAAGTGCAACAGAGGTAGAGTATGTTGCAATAGTAAACAATTATAATCAAGTGATGTGGATGAAACAGATGCCGAAGGATATCAGGATTGAGTTTATAGAACTTGTTATCAAAAATTGTGATAACACAAGTATGGTAAGTATGTCTAAGAATCATATATTGCATTCTACGATTAAGCATATATCTATTAAGTATCATGTCTTGAGAGAGAAGGAAACAAAAAAAGAAATTAAATTGGAATATGTGAGTACTAAAGATTAGATTTTAGATATTTTTATGAAGCCCTTACCTAAAGGTACATTTGAGTACTTGAGAGGTATGCTTGGAATTATGCCCCTACCTACTTCTGAGCCGATGGTGCAAAGATTGCATCAGTCTAGTGGTAAAGAGCACTATTGTTAGACTGAATTGAATGTTGATGCAACTATGTGGGAGAGTATCTATGATGAGCTTAGTCATTGAGGACTCTTGGTATTTGGTCTTGAGTAGGGTCTTTGGACACTTGAGCTTGTTGAAAACTTGGACTAGCAAATTGACATAATGAGGCCTTTTTCATTGATGTCAATGGGGGAGAATATGCATGAAAAATATCTCCTAAGTATGTATGGGGAAAAGAGTGCATGAGAAATCTCTACTTTATTAGGGAGACATAGAAAGATTCATGTAAGAAAGAAGGAGGAATATCTCTATGGGGGAGATATGAAACATAAAGAATTTGTTAGAATTAATAATCTTTCCTTGGTTGTATTTATTTATTTATTGGGATAAACCAAGGTATCCCTTATGTATTATTTATTTGTCCTCTAGTCCACATGTAAAGGACATGTTATTCTTGTCCTATTGTCCACTTGTGAGGACAACTCATTTTTGTATTTCCTATAATAAGGAAAATAGATATTCCTCCTTAAGAGGAACTTGACACTTTGCACACACCTTTTATGAATGTGGCATTCATAGAAATGGGAGTTACACATGCAAAGACATGCAACTCCTTTCTCATCTCTTTAAAAGAGGTGCTTCTCTCTCTCATTTTTATCTAGTCTCCATTATTCACATCAAATTTTTGATGCTATTGTAAATGAGCTATTTTGCTCCATTTCTTCTCTCTCTCTCATTCTTAAGCTTTTGCCTCATTCATAATACTCACAAAGGGTTTTCTTTGCTTTCCCCTTATCAAATCTTTGTCTCTTGTGTTGCTTCCTCTTTGGTATTGCTCCATTGATCTTGTATTATTTTTATGGTAAAACTCTTTTTGCTCTCTTGGATTAAATCTATTATTCATGTTATTTCATTTTATTATATTTTATCATTTTAATCACTTTTTCTTACATGGTGTCAGAGCTTTCTAATCCTTGTTTTGAGTTTTTGTGAAGGTTACCATATTGGAGAACTTTGTTGAGAGGAGAAGTGAAAAAAAAAATTCATTCCTATTTTTTTTTGCAGGTTTTTTATTCAATATTCAAATTTTTTTTCTAACCCTTTTTGGAAGGTTTACCGCCAAAGAGTTCTTCATTTTTTATTTTTTCTAACCTCCTTTGGAAGGCTTGCCAAAGGATTTTTTATTTTTTATTTTTTTATTATATCTAGCCCTATTTTTGTTGTAGGCTTTTTAAGTTTTTGAAATTCAAGTTTTTTTTCTGTTTTTGTTTTAGAAAGGAAAATACAGCAGTTCGTATTTTTCTTAAATCTCATAATCTATGATTTGGGTTTCGTTGAAATTTTAACAGCATTTAGAAAACATAAAAATGAAAAAATTCTTTAAATTTTATTTTTATAAGAATAGTATTGCAAAATTTATTGTACTATATATGCAGTATTATTTGTTTTTCAAGTTTTAAGACAACAGTTCGTATTTTTATGATATCTCTCAATCCGTGATCTGGGTTTGGCTAAAATTTGAATAGCATTTAGAAGACATAAAAATGAAAAAACTATTTAAATTTTATTAAAAATAGAATTAAATTAAAAAATTTATCGCTCTCTATGTGACACATTTTTTCAATTTTTCAAATTTTTATTTTCCTGTTTCTTCAATCTGACCAGTGGTTTTGCAGGAAACATTTTAGTTTTTAATTTTGACTCTCTAAATCTCTTAATAATTATTTAACATTCTTGTGGATAATAAGTCTCACTTTTTTTATTTCAAATCAATTATTTAAATTTTAAACATAATTTTTAAATCATGTCGACTTTAATTCCAGAAATCAAGTTAAATAACTCAAACTATCATGCTTGAAAAACTCATCTTTCGTTTATATTTTATTTTAAGCATATTTTAGATGTTGCTACTGACCCTTCTGTAGTTCTTGGTACCTCGGCTACACAAGATGAAAAAAATGCATGGAATACTAAAAATGAGGAAGCCCTTGGCCTCATTGGTATATCTCTTAACCCAGATTTATATGTTCTAATTTCTCATTGCACTAATGCCCATGAAGCTTGGGATATTTTAAAGAAAATGTATGACAAGCCATCTGAATCATGCAAGATTCAATTGCAAGACAATTTGGAAGACTTAAGGTATATTGATTTCAAATCTATGGATGAATTTTTACTTAAATTTGATTATATTAAAAGTCAACTAATTGGATTAGGTGTTACTCTCACTGATATTAGATTAATTACCATTATTTTAAAGAAATGTCTTCCTAGACAATTTCAACAATTTATTACTAATGTTCATTCTCAACTTGCTATTCCTACTTTGTCTACTCAATTAACTTATAGTATTTTTCAAAATTTGTTACATCAAGAGGAAGCTAAGTAGTTACAATTTGGTACTCTTAGATCAAATGAACATGCTTTTGTGTCTATAAGTCAAAATTAGAATTTCAAATCTTCTAATAATGATTCTTCCAATACTTATAATAATAATAATCACAATAATCATCCAAACACTCATCATAATAATACTCATTCTAATCAATCTAATAAAAAACTCCACTGTATTTATTGTGGGAAAGATGGTCATGTAACTAATAATTGTTTTAAAAAATAAAAAGATAAGAAACCTATCAATAACAATAATCAAAACTCTCATCCATCTCGTCATGTTTTTACTGTTAGTTACAATGTTCTTAAAAATTTAGAATGGATTGTTGATACTGGTGCGTCTCAACATGTTACTTTTCATAAAGAAGTGTTTGATTATTTAAAACCCGATCCTTCTAATATTCCAATTCAATTAGCTAATAATCATAGTTGCAAAGTTGAAAGATTTGGTAATGTTAGTATTTCAAATGGAAAATTACATGATGTCCTTTATGTTCTTGAATTGAAATACAATCTTCTTTCTATTGTAAAATTATGTCAAAATTACAAAGTTGAGTTTCATAAGGACATGTGCTCTATTATTGATCCTAACACTAATGAAGTTGTTGCTAATGCTAAGTTAGGCCATAATAACTTATTTAAACTTTCTGAGTTCACCTCTTCTGGACACTCTTTGCACAAAGATATTACTTTTAATATGGAGCATGAAAGGCTTGCTCATTTGAAAAATGAGCATATCTCATCTAATACAGTTGAAAATTTACCTCCTATTGCTTCATCTAAGATGACATGTACAAAATGCATGAGCGAAAACATGCAAAATACCAAAGGTTATCAAGCTTATAATCTTATTACTAACAAAGTGCAAATAGCACGAAATGTTTGTATTGCAAAAAAAAATATGAATGATGTCTCTAATGCTCAAAATGAACAAGTTCATGGAAGTAGAATTGTGTTAGTGGAGGACCAACCTCCTTCTCTAAACCCTACTCCTCATATATCTACCTTTATTCCTCCTATTCTTTCTTGCAATGGTAATGGTAATGATGCATTTATAGATCATGGTAATAATGCTAATATTGATAATAGTAATAATGCTAAGGTTGAAACAAATGATGCATTCATACATCATGACTCTTCCTCTAGTGATAAATTTGTTAAGAGAAAAAATAAATGGTTTCAAAAACTACTTAGTAAAAGAGATCAATTTTTAGAATGGGTGGACTTCAACCTAGGAGGATTAATTACTGCAAATATTGTTTGATGTTAATAATTCTCTTTCATCATTTTTGGCATTTCTCTTTAGTATGTTGCCTAGAAATTATGTTCTCTATATGATCTTAATTCTATTTGCATGATTTCATACCATGATAGTTTAGGTATATTTATTCATGTGTATATATGGGGGCCCACATATATATATCCTGATAAATATACAAATTATTGTGTCTCTTGTGACTTATCAAATATGAGTGCATTCTTTATTTCACATAAGTAAATTTATTTTATTTATTTTTCTTATTCTTTGGGATTATGAGTTATTATACACTATTGCCTTCAACATTTATTTTGTTCTACTGATTGGCACATAAGTGCAATTTATGCTCTTTTAGCATCATTCTATTGCCATATTGGCACTTTATGGTTAATACCATTTATTATTGGAGTTTCCCTCCAATTTTAGTTAATTTGACCCATCTTGAAGGCATTTTACTCTTATTTGAAGGCACTCAATTGTTAATACTCATACTTCTTCCCTTTGACATCTTTGAAAATATGTCATATAATGTTATGTATACTTCTTTTCTTAAATCATGAGTCATGCAGGTTATGGATTGATCACCCATTAACTTGCAGTAAAATGACTTATTAGTGGACTATCTATATCTACGTGATTGAAGCATTGTTGATGTTGGATTCATTAGCTAGCCTTTTCTATGGTCTTTTCTTGAAATTTTTGATAACATATTTGTTCTTTGCAGGATATGATTTATCTTGATTTCTTTGCGGTACCAAGTTACACTTATATTTACTTTATAAAAATTTACTTATACATAAAAAGTTTATAACTTGAATATAAGATGAAATTATCCTTGTGGATAGTTGTCTTTGTTTCTATGTTTCAAGTAATCCATCAAGGCACATACAAGATATCATTATTTGTTTTACAGATCCTATGCCACATGAATCCACTTGAAGATGTAACACACTTGAAGAATTATCAACTTCTCTTGGCTCTCCAATGATGTACCCATGATAATAAGAGACCTCTTGCACAATGAAGATATTTCAAAAAATCAAGTTGTAATATTGTAAATTGGTTTTGACAACATCTCCCCAAGTAAAGATTAAAGGGGGGTGTTAGAATTAATAATCTTTCCTTGGTTGTATTTATTTATTTATTGGGATAAACCAAGGTATCCCTTATGTATTATTTATTTTTCCTCTAGTCCACATGTAAAGGACATGTCATTCTTGTCTTATTGTCCACTTGTGAGGACAACTCATTTTTGTATTTCCTTTAATAAGGAAAATAGATATTCCTCTTTAAGAGGAACTTGACACTTTCCACACACCTTTTATGAATGTGGCATTCATAGAAATGGGAGTTACACATGCAAAGACATGCAACTCCTTTCTCATCTCTTTAAAAGAGGTGCTTCTCTCTCTCATTTTCATCTAATCTCCATTATTCACATCAAATTTTTGATGCTATTGTAAATGAGCTATTTTTCTCCATTTCCTCTCTCTCTCTCTCTCTCTCTCTCTCTCTCTCTCTCTCTCTCTCTCTCTATATATATATATATATATATATATATCAGGCTTTTGCCTCATTCATAATACTTACAAGGGGTTTTCTTTGCTTTCCCCTTATCAAATGTTTGTCTCTTGTGTTGCTTCCTCTTTGGTATTGCTCCATTGATCTTGTATTATTTGTATGGTAAAACTCTTCTTGCTCTCTTGGATTAAATCTATTATTTCATGCTATTTCATTTTATTATATTTTATCATTTCAATCACTTTTTCTTACAGAATTCTAATGTATGGTGAGTTTTTTAGTGTGAACAAGATTTTCTAATCCTAAAGAAGATGCAAAATAGAGTAGTGTTCTATAGGATTTCAGATTTGATTGATGAAGTGGATTTGAAAAGATGAGAACAATAGCAAGAATGGCAAAGTACTATTTGGTATTCTTGGAACTTACATGTTTTTCATCTATGTTGCCATCAATGCCAAAGGAGGAGATTATTAGCATGAATGTTGATGATACTATTTTGGGGGAGTATCCTAAATAGAGCAGTGTTCCAGAGGATTTCATATTTGATTAATGAAGAGGATTTGAAAAGGTGAGAACAACAATAGGAATGGCAGAGTACTATTTGGTATTATTGAAACTTACATGTTTTTCATCTATGTTTCCATTAATGCCAAAAGAGGAGATTGTTAGCATGAATGTTGATGATACTATTTTGGGGGAGTATCCTAAGAATTGGAGACTATTGTTATGTTGTATTCATGACTATGTTTTTCATTGATGTCAACATAGAAGTAAGTTTGTGAAGACTAGCATAATAGAATATAGAGATCTTAGTTATACATATGATGTTTTGATTATCCGGTGATGTGCATTCATGCAAATGTTTGTTATAGTGTCCTAATGTGAAGGTTCAATGTACAAAATATAAGTCAAAGATGTACAAAAGTTGTATCTGATTTACAATTATCAATACATAAACAAAGTACCTGAGAAGCAGTTTTTGATGTTTGCATTATATCCTTTGGCAGTTATATAATTTGTTGATGTGTAGTCAGCCAATGACTGATGATAGTCTAATGATGATGTCAATGGATGTGCACGCCCTAGTATCATAGTGTGAGAAGTTGTATAGACTATGAGCTAATAGTGTTATTGTAATTGTAAATTAGTTAATTATCTTATTATAATTAATTGGGAAAGCCTCAAGGGTGATTCAAGGAATTATTTTGAAGATATGGTATAAAGGAAAGATGTGCTCGTTATTTGTAAATATGTTGTGATCGTTGTATTGAGTACAAAGTGCAAAAAGGAGCAGAGTGTTTACTAAATGTGAGTACATGATCCAAGGGTTTATTGATGTGAGATTTGTGATCTGGTTACAAGATCAGAAGGAGAAAAAGTTCAGTTGACAAGATAGAGAAAGATGAAGGAAGTACTATTCATTTCTATTATTTTACAAGGAATAATATAGAGATCATTTAGACAATGAGTTCATTGATCTTTCTTTTGAAGTTGTTTAGGCAGTGGGTCCAGTTGTCTTCCACAACTCCTAATAGGGTTGGAATCTCCTAACGGGGATTCAAAGTCTCCTAACAAGGACTGATATGTACTAAATGTTGTTATAGACTCCTAACAAGGTCCATCATCTAACAAGGAATATTTATTGTGAATGAGTATCTTGTTGTGGTTTTCTGATTATATTTCTCATATGGTTAAAGTTTAATAAGGTTGATAATTGTGATATTAGTTGGATAACTAATTCACCACCCCCCCCCCCCCAGTTATTTTGGTGGACTATATATTCTAATAGAAAGCATGTCTATGGTAATGCTTTTCTTACACATGTACATGCCAGGCTGGGGGAATCCATTTCAAACTAGCAATAGGATTCATTTGTATTAATCTTTGATATGTGCCTCACCATACATCCCATCCCATCCCATTTTCCTAGCTCTCCTAACAACCATATAAGAAGTCAATACAACATCTCCCCACAACCCACATATCAAATTTTGAAAAAGGACAAGTGGGCATCTAGAAATTTGTGCAAGGCTACCTTAACCTATAGAGTGGAGGATAGTTGAAATAGTCCATTTGTTTTATTGTGTTGTTGGGAGTAGATTGGGAAGAGAATTCAATAACAAAGGCTCTTAACTTTGGTTATAGTCATGGTAAGGGTGATGCACATCTTCCTCCTAGATTTAGGTTCTATCCCAATAATGAAGATCTCATAACCCATTATCTCATTAGAATGGTTTTAGAAAATAATTTCACACTTTTGTTTTGGGTTCATCTATAATATGTATATGTGTATGCATATGCATGTGTATTGCTTCAAGTTTATGTGATTTAAAAATGAAATTTCTTGAAATCAGATTTATGTGATTTGAAAATGAAATTTTTTGAAACTTGATTTATGTGATTCGAAAATGAGATTATCTAGCTTGAAACCTAATTTTATTTGAAAATGAAATTGTTTGAAACTACAAGAAAACTATGCAAAAACTATTGGAAACAATTGATTAATTGTGTATTGTCTTTAATGTTACACAAAATGTCATATCATTACCAGTTAGTGTATACCAAGCTCACTTGAGCATTGAAGATAGTTTCATGTGTCTACCAAGAATTTCAAAGTTTTCCAAGTTCAGAAGATAGTGTCTACCGAGTTCACTCAGGCAATAAAGAGAAGTTTATAGAAGTTGAGTGTAAACAGAGCTCACTCAGTTAATTAAGGAAATTTTGGATGGAACTAGTGTTAACCAATATCACTCAATTACCAAAGGAAATTTGTGAGTGTTAACTGAATTCACTTGGCTAACATAGGAAAATCATTTTTGAGTTAGTGTTTATCAAGCAGGGTCGGCTAACAAAGGATTTTCTTGTTTTGGCATATTGAGTTCAATTAATTAATTTATTGGTTCTAGCTGATGAAGGAGATGAATATTAAGTATTCTAAGTTGCATTCAGCCAACTTGACATTGTGTAAGATATAAATATAAGATCAAATTGAGGATTGAATGTGTAAAACATAACAGAAGATTTGAAGATACTAAGAGGAAGCAAATTAGAAGGATAAGAAAAATATCCTTGTTGAGCTGCAAAGATACATTCGATCAAGAAGGATCAAGCGTACAAGCCAAAATTGAGATCTATAATTAGTAATTTATTTGCATTAGAAATCAGGTCATCTCATTGTTACTTTCTAACCATTGTAGCAGTTATCTAAATCTCTTAACAGAGTCAACTTAATAGCTATTTGTAAATCCTCTAACAAGGTGGTATTTCTAGATTGAATGTCTGAAGACCTCTAACAAGGCCACTCCTAATAGGGTGATCAAATCCTCTAACAAGGTCACACTTAATAGTGTGTTTTATAACCTTTAACAAGGTTGGCTCCTAGCATGACTCACTTCAAATGAGTGAAAATCAGTAACTAGTTGCAATTGGTTGTTTTTCCCAAATTGGGTTCCCACGTTAAATATCAATGTTAATTGTGTTCATGCTATTTCCTTTATCTATATGCAACTAAGTTAAATAAGGATAATCATAGATAATATCTTATGTTAAGAAGTTTTCAAGTTATTTCAATGTTTATCAAGTTACAACATTTGCTAGTGTAGACCAAGTGCATGTGTGTTTATCGAGTTACAACAAAATATAGTTTAATTAGGTTTTGATTTGTATTGACATCTAAGGGATCTCGAATTTATTTTTGTTGGTGTAAATAATTATTCACTATTTACACTTACTTAAGTTTACTTAGGTTAATGCATATTTTTATTATTTATTTATTAGTCACCTAGGAGTATGTGTACTCTTGTGAGTTGTCATGTTGACAACATAGGAGTTCACACCTCTTCTATGCACATGGTGTCTACAAGACAGGAGTTAGCACCTAATTAAGCACATGGTGTCTACAACCTTTTCATTCTTATCCACTCATCTAGAATGATGAATAAGGCATGTGCTTAGTTGTCATGATGCTTATCTTATCTCCTGGTTCTTTCTAGAGACATTCTAGGTGCTTCCTAATAGGCCTTTATATATAGGCACTCCTAGTGTGTTTGTACATCATATCACATATTGAACAAAGCAATGTATTAGGACATACTCTGATTAATTGATCATATCCATTTTTGGTCTATAGTTGTGCTTTTGTTTGAGTTCTTAGTTCCTAGGTGAATTTTTCTCTTAGGAAAATTCTTACATGGTATCAGTGCTCTTAGAGATTTTCTCATCACATAGCCATTTGAGACCACTATTGCTTCAGCACCTCAGCCCGAATCTAGAGTACTACAGAAATTGGGAGTGTCTAGAGCTAGATCTAACCTTACCATTACATCTAGAATGCTAATTCGGTGAAAATTAGCTATAAAGTTTCCTACCCTAGGCCAAAGTCAATTGTGAGGCAAATTTTTTTGGAAACCGACACCTGAAGGACCGATTTAAAAAATTGGTATGATCATTTTAGATCTATACATTTAATTTTTAGATCTACATTTTTTTATTCATCTGCACATCTCTACTATTTTTTTCAGATTTGCATTATTTTCTGGAAATTATTTTTGGCCATAGGGCCATAGGAGAGATTCTTTGCAGGTGAAGATTGAAGCTTGCTAGTGAAAATCAGATATTTGCATCACATTTAGAAGGTTAAAAAAACTCCAAATTGGATTTTGTTTAATCCAAATTGGACATCTGAGGCAAAATCTAGAGCCAATTGATTGTTGGAGGTGCGATGATGATTCAAAAAAAATAACAGCAGTAGCGATTTTCAAACAGTGATATCTCCCTCATACGAACTCCTTTTTGTGAGCAACTTTTTTTTGTTTTGGGGTAGAATTTCATGATCTACACATTGGCGCAGGTGATTTGAGATCTCTATTTCCAAATTTTTTTACAACTCCAAAATCTTGATTTTTGCCACTTAAAATGCTTAGTACGGGCTCATCTGGACTCCAAATCAGGTTCTATTTTTTTGAAAGTGCATTTTTTTTGTCTACTTTCCAAATCTAAAATTAGATTATAGGTTCTATGGACAGAAATACTACTTTCAAAAATAGGCCCTAAATTGGCAAGTGGCTATCAAGTGCCTAAATCATTCATTAGGGGGGTTCCTTGATTCTTTGGGGGTTCATTAATTGATCTCATGGAGTCTTGTAAGATTTGTCAGTTTGGTATGAGACCACAGTTGACAACAAGGAACTATCACAAATGCAGTACTTTGATAGTTGATCATCTAAGAGAACATCCAAAATTGCTTGCTTATCTCTATACATTGCCACCACATTTTAATTGGACATATGTTGTCAACCTTTGTCACTTTCTATCTAAAAGTATGAGTAAGGAATCTTTTAATTCTCTTAGATTGGCACATTTGCCTTATGATATTTGGCTATCTATTTGGGAAGCATATGAAGATCCTTGTGTTTCTCCATCTCCAAAGGACATTATCCATCCAATCACTCCAGCTATGGTTTCTTCAACTTCAAATGAGATCACACCTCCAGATACTCCTATTGCTCCTACTAATCCTATTCTAGCCACAAATGTTTCAGATTTAGTGCAACAGGATACTTTATGTCTTCCTACTCTATCTTCATGTGAATACTTCCTTCCCACCATTGCAGGCCTATTCATGGAGTCTCACATTGAAGATATGGGAGACATTATTGATGACATTCATCTTCTTTTTGAGGTGAATTATTTTTCCATAGTGACAGATTCAGCACTGTAGGGTACACATGATCTTCCAGGTGATGATTTCTTGGTAGACATTTTAGCTCTCTTCTTGGAGTCACACACAATAGATATGGGAGACTTTTATGATGATTTATCACTTCTCTTTACTGAGGATGATTCTTCTATAGGTGTTGCGAGGGCTTACTTTGACCCTCATCTCCATTCTCTACATGATCAGTCTTTATAGACTGATGTGATTGTGGATACTTATGTACAACATCTGTAGGAGGTCTCTTTGTCATTTGAGAAGATTGTTAGTTTTTTGAAATAGGTTCTACATCACTCCTTGTTCGATCTACACTTCTTCTCAACAGTTTTGGAGGAAGCCATCATCAGCATCGACATAGGGACACTTGAATAGGTTTTAGAGACACTGTTCATCTTAGAGATTCCTTCTCCATACTAGGGATGTATCTCCTTTGTACCCTTACATTTGTTTCTTCCAAAGGGGAGTCATTCAAATGTCATGGATCAGCTTCTACATCAAAGCATTTCTCGTTGATTGACACACTACCTTTGGGGGGGCCAGGCGGGGGGGGGGGGGGGGGGGACTACGTCATCTTCTTCTTCTCTTTTTTAGGGGGAGACTTTTTCCTCTTGGGGGTTTTGTCCTTCTCCATTTTTCTCTTGTATATACTGGATGTATGTCGTAATGGGGGGGTCTTTATTACTCCATCCATCCATGCATCCCTTTTCATCTCTCTTTTTGGGGGAGGGTTTTTCCCATGAGGTTTTCCCTCTTTCCTCGCTTTATGAGAGATTTTCATATCATTATGTACATGGGTACCTAACATGGCCTAGTAGCTGGGACCCATCGTGCATTTCATCCTAGTTTCTATAAGCTTAAGGGCATTCCGTTGAGTTGCACTTAAGGGGGGGTGTTGGTATAAATAATTATTCACTATTTACACTTACTTAAGTTTACTTAGGTTAATGCATACTTTTATTATTTATTTAGTAGTCACCTAGGAGTATGCATACTCTTGTGAGTTTTCATGTTGACAACATAGGAGTCTACACCTCTTTTATGCACATGGTGTCTACAACCTTGTCATTCTTATCCACTCATCTAGAATGATGGATAAGTCATGTGCTTAGTTGTCATGATGCTTATCTTGTCTCCTGGTTCTTTCTAGAGACATTCTAGGTGCTTCCTAAGAGGCCTTTATACACAAGCACTCCTAGTGTGTTTGTACATTATATCACATACTGAACAGAGCAATGTATTAGGACATACTCTGATTAATTGGTCATATCCATTTTTGGTCTACAATTGTGCTTGTGTTTTGAGTTCTTAGTTCCTGGGTGAATTTTTCCCTTAGGCAAATTCTTACAATTTTAGTAGTAACAAATTCACCCCTCCCCTCTTAGTTACTCCTCTTATACTTCCAAAAAATTTGTAAGACATCTTGATCTTTAGCTTAAGTCCTTGAAACCTTTTGTGCAAGCACCAAAAGCTCTGATACCAATTGTTCATTGGTCCTTGAGTTATTTTTACCTATTTTTTACTTTTCAACCTTTTAAAATCAATTGCAAACATCTGAGAATGAATATATAATAAAAATGTGTTGGATATGATTAATATTTTCCATGGATTTCCTTCTACTATTTTGACTACATTAGAATAGCATAAAATCTATGAGCCAATTATTCTAGAATCATTTGTTTACAACACAATGACTCTCAATCATGCATCAATATTTCATTTGTTTATTCTTCCTTACATTAGTTAAATGGCTTGTTATTATGGTGTAATTATGGAACACCTTAAAATTTCTAAGCCACTTTTCTTGTGATCAATGACTTGTAACATATGTAATTTTGATGTTGCGAGGTTGATAGATTTCATGAATGTGCCAAAATGTCAATGTGTTGTTGGCCCATGTTTTTTGAAGACCTCAAACACACAAACTAATATTGTGTGTCAATTTTGACATTACCCAAATAGGAAAAGGATTGTTAATACAAATATTAATTTTGATAAAAATTAGCATAATCACTAATTGCTATAGTAAGTGTTAGATTAATTAGATATTTTCTAATTACCTCTATTTAACTTAAGCTAAACTTTAGGAATATAATAATTAAATATTTTATTAATTATTATCATGCAACCTAGGTTAGATTCCTTTTAGGGTTTTGGATCTCCTTTATAAGGACAATCTCTCTTTATAATCTTACTCATTTATTCACTTTTGATTACTAGAAATTTATCTTTTTTCTCATCAAGAAAATCTCCTCCTCTGTGGATCTAAGAATTCCAACCTCCATGGCTTTTTCTTCTCTATCATGTGATAGGTATTTTCCTATAAGTGATTCTTAGGAGCTATGGCTTTAACTTTCATCACCTTAAAGATGGTATCAAAGAAAAAGACTCATCCCCTTAAGATAAAGTTAGGGAGTAGCTAAAGACTTTAAAAGTACTACAAAAAGTAGATTTGGGTCCCCACAACAAAGCCTGATAAGGTACGCAAGCACAACCAAATCTCTATAAATAGGAGAAATAGAGAAAACCATATAGGAAAAAGCCTACTCCAAGAGGATATCGAAAGAATGCTGAAAGAACTAGTGAAGGATTAGAGAAGCCTTCAAACTAGGGAATGTCCCAAAAGATAGGAACAAAAGGATGATCATGAAGAATGCCACTAAATCATGTAGATGTTGCAAATATTTGTCAAAAATAACTGATGATCTAAAGAACCTCCACTAAAATAGAACTTGGCCAAGTAGAGAAGACTATAATTTGCATGAGTACTCTCATAAGATACTACTCAAATCAAGAGGCACACAAAGAAAAATAACTGAACTCAAAGATATAGATGGCATAAAACACCATAACCTAAAGAGTTGATCAATTGAACATGGAAGGCTACAACCAAAGTAGGAAAAAAAAGAAAAGTTTATATATGGTAAATGATCCATCTCACCAAAATGCATAGGTACCTAGCCACTGCATCCTCCTAGTACATAGGAATAAATACTGAATACATAGGTCACTCAATTGAACCAAGGAAGCATGAGAAACAACAAAAGAACTTCTCTAATGCAAATAAGGGTGAGGTGACAAGCAACTGGAAAAATGAGTCAATAGAAAAACATGTCAAGGAACCATGATCAAGATGCATAAAAAATACATATGTATGTACTTAGGTGATGAATCTCAGATACATCATGAGGCTAATGTCATGGAAGGGAAACTTACTGTACAAAGGAAGATGATAAACAAAGGAAAAACATCAACTTCTAATGGCACTTTAATCAGAGTAGTGCATGTATAATAAGGCACAAGATATGGTGAATCCAAAGAATATAATAATATGTATGAACATCCTCAGATGACACTACTCAAATTAGAAGGAAAAGTAATGCAAAATAATTAAAACAAAAATATAGATGTAATATGACACTTTATCTCATTGTGTTTGCAAGAATGCATACAATTGATGTCTAGAAAGACCAGAAGAGACGTAAGGCTGATACAATGCATATTACAACCCATGAAAAATCATCTCAAGTAATAAAATTGATCTCCAGACCTAAAACAACCAAGATATCCACTAGAATAAAAAAATGCAAAAGACTAAACATAATGTTCTTGGTGCAAAATCTTGAAAAACAACTAGCATCACTGGAAAGATCTCTAAAAGACCTTTCCAATGATATAAATAATTTCTAAATTGAAGATCAGGTGCTCAAGATATCTCTCCTAGAGTTCAAAATAGAACATTTGTCTTTGATTGCATAAAAATCCATCAAGAAAATATCAAAACTAAAAATTACCTATACCACTATGATAGGCTCAGAACCAACTTTTTGGTGATATATTGTTTGTGGAAAATGGAGTCTGTATGTCAAAGATATGAGTAAGAATGTGAAGGTGGGTTCAAACAGAGCCTAAAGGGGAAACATGGGTTTTCATGCAGTGCTGACATGTCACTAACATTAGTGCATGGTGAGCATAAATTTGACTGCCATTTGACTGTTGTGCCAAAAAATGCTAGAAAATGCCCCTACTAGAAAAAAATCCAATTGTCGAAAATAATACAAAGATGTCAAAAAAAAAATCTGGTTGCTAGAAAATCTCTTTTCCTGGAAAGACCAATGGGTCGATGCTAGGAAAACAAGTCGAGTGACCCTAATATCAAGGCATGTGTTTAAAATGAAACACCAAATTTGCATGTAAAAAGTACAATACCACATACTGCCACCACATTCCACCATACAAGAAGGGTCAAATCTAGAGAAAAACCACCCTACAAACCATGAAACCACCTTGGTACAAAGCACATGCATTTGGCTACATGGAAGCAACCTTATCCAAAAAAGTGCATGCAAGTGCTCAAAAAACTAAACTTGGAGCAAATGTCACCAATACTTAGTCCCAAAGCACACTCCCATGAAACCCCTTGAAGTGTGGTTGATTTGGGACCACGTGGTAGAGAAGGCAGCATGATGTATCATTGACTATGGCAATGTAATAAATCATACATATCATGTACCAGATAACAATATTTAAACAAGGGCTTGAGCACTAATGTGGACACCAAGTGACAGTAAAAGGCTTGAGCACTTTAACCAAGTGCCAAGAGAGCCCATAAAAATGTGTTCCCAAATTTACATGGTCTCCATAATAGCATTTTAAACAAAAATGACCACCATAAGAAAGAAAATCTCCACAAAATTGCAAAAAGTACCTATGAACCACATGTGCATGTTAAAAATCATTAGTGCCAAATGAAATACTATTCAACCAATGCATGGGACACAAAAGGGAAAAGTCAAGAAGTGGGCATGAGCTAGTATTAGTTCCCTGTGAATGTAAACTCTCATTGGTAGAGGTTCCAACCTTAGAGGAGCGGCTCCCAAAAATGGCTCCAAAAAAAAAAATCCATCACAACACTGCTTCAAATGTTAGTCTTGGGACCTAGTGATGAGCAATGAGAGGAAACTCACATGGAGCATGGTGGTGATGCCAAGGTGGAGGTGGCACAACATCCAAAATAAACTCACATGCTCCATGAAATTATGCTTCATCAAGAATGGATGTGGGAACAAAGCCTGAGAAGAGTGCATGGTCTATGAATGCTCCACATGGAAACACAACATGAGGTGCCTTGGTGGTGCATATACAATGGTGTTGCATTGTCCAAGGGAAAATGCATAGGTAGAAAAGAAAACCTTGGGACCCACAAAGTGCATGTACAAAGGAGCATGGAGCACCAAAGCGCATGTACCTTGAGCATGCATTTTTTTCCTATTGTTTCTCATGCTTCCCTAGTTCAATGGAGTGGGGTATATTCTGTATTTGTTCCTATGTACTTTGCAAATGTAGTGGCTAGGTACCTATGCAATTTAGTGAGATAGATCATTTACCATATAGATACTTTTCTTTTCATTCCTACTTTGGTTGCAGCCTTCCATGTTTGATTGATCATTTCTTTAGGCTTTGGTATTTTATACCATCTATATCTTTAAGTTAATTTTTTTTCCTTTGTGTGCCTACTAATTCGAGTAGTGTCTTTAGAGAGCTCTCATGGAGATTATAGTCTTCTCTACCTAGTCAGGTTCTCTTTTAGTAAAGGTTCTTTAGATCATCAGTTACTTCTGACAAAGCTTCACAGCTTCTACATGCTTCAATGGTGTTCTTCATGATCCTCCTTTTGTTCCTATCTTTTGGGAAATTCCCTAGTTTGAAGGATTCTCTGTACCTTTACTAGTTCTTTCAACATTCTTTCCATCTCCTTTTGGAGTAGGGTTTTTCCCATGTGATTTGCTCTATTTCTCCTTTTTATAGAGATTTGGTTGTGCTTGGGTACCTCATCAGGCTTTGTTGTTGGGACCTAAATCTACTTTCTGTAGACACCTAAAAATCCTTTAGAAAATAAAGTATTTTTATTTTCTGAAAAATTCCTAATGACATCATCATTTATTAATTAATTAATTATTTAATTAATTTTTATGCCATTAAATCTTTTTATCTTAATTAAAAATATTTAATTAAGGAATCCCTCCCAAAAATGTTTAAATCTTATTTAAACATTATTTCTTTATTTATTAATTATTTAATTAATAAATTGACCAAAAATCCTAAAATAAATAAAAAATTTATTTTTTTTCCCAAAAGTTGGCCAATTTCCTTATGACCAATAACCTCTTCCAAAATCTTCTAATCCTTCTTTAATTTTGATTAAAGGCTAATCCCATCATTTTCTACCCCTAATCCCAACTCAAAATATTTAATTAAAATTAAATATTAATCCTCATGTTTATTTAAAAAGTTTTAATAAATATCTCCTCAACCCAAACCCTTGAAATAAATAAAACTTTATTTATTTCCTAAAAATCTAATTTATCCTCATCCTAAGAAGTTCTAGACTCTTCTAGAAAGTCTTCATCCTCATCCTAGGAAATTCTAGACTATTCTAGAAAGTCTTTATCCTCATCCAAAATCTAGACTCTTCTAGAAGATGTCTTTAAACCTAATCCTAATCCCCTCCTAACCTTGTCACATTCCCTAAACATGGGTTAAAACTTACTAACCCAAGCCAAAGTTAACAAATATCTCCTCCTTCACTCACCCTCATTAAATGCCATCCACTTGCCTATCCTTAAGCTAATCCTAAACCATCCTAATCCATCCTCTAATCATTTTCACAAGCCTAAGCAAGCTTAAAACCTTCCTAATCAAGTCCAAGTCAAATTTGCTCTCATCGCCCTCAAAATATCTCAACCATAAAACTTTATGAAGTCCACTAGGTCATAAATGACTCTTACAAGCCCTTTTATTGCTCTTACAAGTCATTATGAGGGTCTTTATGAAGATTTTATCTCTTGAGCCTCCTTTGTTGACTCATCCTTGCCCTTTCCTCCATCCTCTCACCATGTGACATGTGTCACTCCTTGATTGGCTATAAGGAAGCACAATCCATGTGCTCTCCTCTCATGCAATCTGAGCCCTCCATAAGCTTTTTCCCATCCTTGCATCTTAGCCCTCAAACCCTCAAGCCTCTTGTCTATAAATTGGATCCTTCCCCTTTACAAAATAACACAATCCATGAAGTAAAGTTATAATGCTATTTTGAGAGCCAAATCCATTCTAAAGCCATCTATCCACACCAAAAATCCACAATCATCCATTGAAGCCTTTGGAAGCATATTGAGCATACATCCTATCCATTTAGATAAAGCTACTCAACAAGAGAGCTTCTTATTGAGAGAGTCCATTAATGGCTCATATTCTCAATTAAGAGCTCATCTTAGTCTATCTTGAAGTTTATGAATTTTGTTTAGTTTGTAGAAGCTTTATTTAAATTTGGTTTCTATTAGCATACTAACATTGCTCATATACATTTTGGCACGCCCGGTGGGACCCCGCATGGGTCATCTTCATTAGCTTTTTTAGTCAAGTTTTGTATGTCATTTGCTGATTTTGGCTAATTTTTCTTGTTTTTGTGATTGGTAGGATTGTATAAATTGGTTTTGTAGGTCCACATGAGCATGAAGAAGACAAAGGAACTCATAATCTATCTCATAGTGTTTGCAGATTTTTCAAGCTTATAGGTGGACAAAGAACTTGAAATTCTTCTTCTTCTTCTTGTCTATATTCTTCTTATTCCATCTACTTCTTCTTCTTCTTCTTGTGGGAGATCTTGGCCATTTTTTTTTAAGAAAGCAAAATCATACACACTTCTTTTTAGTGCTTAAAATGAACCCCCAAATCATACTTAAATCCATTGAAAAATTAAAAATTTGCAAAAAAAGAAAAAATCTTTTAACAAGTGAAACTAAACCAATCTAATCATTTGCATCCTTGCAACATCAAGGTTTTAGATACATTCATGCAAAATTAGGAACACTTCATTTTTGGGAATTTAAAAAGAACTTCAAGTTTCCATTTCAAAAGGTTCAAAATCAACACTAAGTGCACACTAAAGTTCTTTTAAAAAAAAAAATCTCATAAAAACTAAGAGTCCTAAATGGTTGCCAAAAATTGTCATAAAAGCTTTGTTATTTGTTCCAAACAAATGTCTTATTGCAAAATCTTGAATGTTTCTTAGGATTTTCATGCATCAAAACAATCTAGGAATATCATTTTTGGGCTTAAAATATGCAAACTAGAACACAAAATCTTGAATGAAAACCAAAGTCCAAAGAGTCACTTTCACTTTTGAGTCCAAAACAATCTTGAATGATCTAAGGTTAAAACAAAGCACTTCAAAGTTCTTAAAACAACACACAAAATCTCAATCTTGAATGCTCAAAAGAAAACACTTGAATGTTTAACCACTTTCCTTTGAATGCATGTTGCTAAAATCACTCTTGAATGCCATGGATTAAAATCAAATTTTCCTTGAATGCATGGTTAAAACAACAAATCCAATCTTGAATTCTAAGGATCAATTAACTATTGCAATATCAAACACTTCATTTGGAGCTTCTAAAAATTGAACAAAACAAATCTCTTTTCCACATGCAATCTAGGTAAAGTTTGATTTTTGGACATTTAAGAAACCTTGTTAAGTTAAAATACAAATTTGCAAAAATCAATTTGAGTAGTTCCTTGGACTCACCTCTTTTCTAATCACCCATCAAATATTAACCATTGGTTGCAATCTCAGCGCCATTTATGGGGATGGGTCTACTTGAAAAAGGTGTTAGATGTTCCACAATCTAACTCACTCACTTGGTCTTTGAATTTTTGCTTTAACTTTATCAAAATTCTTAAATGATCAAAACTCTAGATTGAATCGATCACACTTCAAGTTTGGGCACTAAAATTGAACAAAAACTGACGTGGAGAGCCTCCGGGCGCGTGCTTGAAATCGAATCTCACACACTTTTGTTTTGGGCTTAAAACAAACTCACACTCAATCTTGAATGCCTTAAAGAAAATTAATCGATACTTGACGTGGAGGGCCTCTGGGCGCGCGAGTTTGCTTTTGTTGACCCTAACTCCTCTTATTGTTTTCATTCTTCGATCGATTTACTTTTGTTGGTGCTTCAAGTTGGAATAAACATTGTATCTTAAACATGAGTGCTTGCAAAGTCTAGATCAGAAAACTTAAGCGTCAGTTGGTAAAAGAACAAATGTGTTTTTTAGCCCAAGGTCATCCAAGTCTTCTCTCCCCTTGTCGTCTTTCGAGGCCATCTTGGGTGCATAAGATTAGGATCCAAAACCTTGTTTCTTTTTAGGAGGCCTGCTTGGGGATTTCATCACCCCTTGGACGACCTCAACTCCAGCGTTCTGGCGGAGTATAAGAATTGGAAGGTGAATCGAAAGACACCTCTCTTGGGATCAAGATTTTGTCACTCGGGCTAAGCCTCAAGGAACTTTATACCCTTGAGAAGTGAAAGAGGAGAAGTGGGTTACCGCTCCTCTCGGCTGTGTGACATCTTTTTGGTCTCATCTACGGATTTGGGCCTCACGTACCTTGGGTATATCGAGGACTCCTTAGCTAAACCAACTGTCAGCCTTGTAGACAACCATCTAGGATGTTAATGTGTTTGAGGTGACTGATCGAAACATTTGTAGAACATACACACTCCTTGGCGCAAGTATCACTTTCTGAGAATCAAAAACTTCTATCTGGTTGTTTCTATCTATTGCTTGATCTTTTATTTGTTGAATGAATGTTTGCCAAACTTGGTCAATCCTAGCTTAGGGCATACTTAGCGTAGTCACTGCCTATTCCAGAAGTTGAATGAGTTGAAGCAAAACAACCAAGATCTCTCAAAGCCAAGCAAATTCAGAAATTGATGTCAGAGCAACCCAAACCCAAACAGAAGTTCCACAAAGTTAAACTCAAACCATCTCTAGCATACCAAGAACTTTCAGCCAAGAGAAAAGAAATAACACCAAGCCCACGAATTGCCAAACTCCACAAAGTAGAGGCAAAAGCTACCGACAAAGCACTTCAAGAGGCCTGGTTAGAGCGCACCATCAAATTTAGCCAACATCCAGGAGTTAATCCTGCTTATGCCTTACCAACTAGGCATGATTTCTATGATTAGACACCCTTGTTTCTCCACATCTTCTTGGATAAGCTTCACTTTAGAGTCATTTTTGTAGAAAATCCAGCCATCTTAGGTTATCCCCTTAAGCATTTTTAGCTCATCCATCTCATTTAGAATCAAACCATCTAGCCAGCAACCAAAACCTCACATCCAAGCCTTCACAATTGTTGTCACTTTTGCCAAAAGTTTGCCACTCCTAAAATCTTCCAAATCCATCAATCTCACCAAGGTTATCCCTTTGACAGAGCTTTGTCTAGGGTGATCCATCTTTGTCACTTGTTATCCCTCATCACCTTGAGCTAAAGGTTGGGATCCACAAGTGGTCAATCTCGTGTTCTTCCTAAAGGATCATCAGTCTATCCTTAAGTTGACACAATCACCACCAAGCTTACACATAGGAAAGCAGACCTTTCGTGCTTTGGCAACATATCTTTGAAGTTAGAATCTCCAACCCAATCCTCCTTAGGTTTTGTCGTATAGCTTTGCCTTAACCTAGGAAATCATTTGCATAGAGAAGCCTTCCCCCTTTTGCATCCATCAGCATTATTGCATCTCATCCCTAAGAGCATTTTTCATGCCACCCGTCACTCGCTTAGCCAAGAAGAAAGAAACAATGGAGCCCTATCATTTGGATCGAACAACCTCACCCCCCTTGAGCACTTAGCCATCCTTCAGTGCAGAGAAAGCTATGCCATCACGTACTGACATTGAAGCTTTCATGAACCAACCAGGAAATGCAGTATTGGTAAATGCCATTATAGACAAGAACAAAGAGACAATCATGGCTAATTTTCGAAGGGAAAATGTAGGAACCTTTGACTTTGGAAGACCCCCTCCATTATCAGATCCATCTCACCCATTGTTTGGGCAGCTACCACCACCCATAGGCTCTTATGATCCAAATTATCCTCAATATATGCCAAAAGAAGAGCCTCCAGCCAATCCATATGATCCAACAGACCCAAACATACCATCATCCACCCAAGTTGAAATCTCCATGCCGCAAGCCAACCCAGCCACCACCACTCCATCCTTGGTTCATACCTCTCCGCTCCAAACCCCCTTTATCCAAAACAGCTCACCGTTCACCCCCTTCACTATTGTTGCTGCTGCTCCCCAACCCAGCCTTCCAAATCCACCCATCTCCCAAATCAGTGCTAGCATCTTTGGCCAACCTCAGCGATATACAACAGGGATGCCACCCATGGGGCCAAGTAATCAACCTTTCATCACACGCAGCTTGTTCACTGCAGCCCAACACACAATCCCATCATTTCCATTAGGTCTTGGGAGCTCAATACCATTAGCCACAAATCTACAAGCTACTACCCTCACTCCACAAAGCTATCAAATCCCACAAGCTAATACCAATTTTCTACCAAGCTCCCAAGTGACCCCAGCCCCTGCCACCACTCTACCAAGCTTCCAAATCCAACCACAAAGCTATCAAACCCCATCAGTTCCATTCCCAAGCTTTCAATTCCCACCACCTCCACCACCAACTAATCCATTACCTCCAATTACCAACTACTTTTCAATGCCACTTCTAGGAGGTAATCCACCACCCCAGCCAACCACCAATTATTTGCAGATACCATCCCAAATGGGGGCACAACCCACATATATTGGTCAAACCCCACAAGCCCCCCGATCCTTTCCCCAAGCCTCTCAACCATCTTATACCTTACCTCCACAAAGCAATCCATTTATCCCAAAGCCAGCTTATGTTCCTCAATCCCAACCTCAAATCCCATATCAACAGCAAGCCTCGCAGCACATGCAGCAATATGCGCCACCTCCCCCTCAGCAACCTGTCATCCACCATGCAGCTGCCCAAACAATGTACAATCCCTATCAGCAAATCCCTCATAGCCATCCATATTCAGTGGCTCCATCCAGTACATACCTACCTCAAGGCACTCCTACATTGGGGGCACCCCAGCCATCACCTATCAATTCAGAATGGGAGCAAATGAAGATAGCTCTGAAAGCCATCCAAGAAGGGAATGATCCGAAGACATTCAGGTTTGAGAATGTGTGTCCTTACCCATTTGACAGAGCCATTACCATGACACCATTTCCCAAACACTTTGAGGTACCCAAATTTGACAAATTCAGAGGAAAAGGAGACCCTGTCACACATATCAAAGAATTTTACATGCACTGCCAGGATGTAGCATACAATGATGTCTTCCTCTTGCGCCTTTTTCCCAAAAGCTTAGCTGGACCAGCTCTTGAATGGTTTTATAGAATCCCCTATGGTACAATTAAAAACTTTGCTGAATTATCTGAGGCATTTGTAGCCCAATATGCCCATCTTGTTGAAACAGAGCTATCAATAGTTGATCTTGTCCACACCAAGCAAAAAGGTGGAGAAAGCCTTGCCGAATACCTGCAAAGATGGCAAACCCTTACCACCCGCATATCCTGCACCTTGCCAGAACGCCATGTTGTGAAAATGTTTATTGATAATGCTCATCCTAGCTTGGCTCACCACATGACCATGAACTATTTGCAAACCTACAAAGATATCAAAGAGAAAGGAATGATCCTTGAGCAAGGACTCATTAAAGATGGTGTGGTCAAGCTTTACAAGGAAGCCAACCAAAATCAATCACATTCCAATGACAAGTCTAGGTATTGGAACAAAAACAAGCACGTTGCAACAAATGGCGTCACTGACACCAGACATGTGAATATTGTTGGTCCTTCTCACAACCAGTCCAACCCACCATATCAACCAAAAAATAAACAAGCTATCAACTACCAACAACAGAATAACCAAAGCTATCAAAACCACACTCCAAGACCCAACTTTCAAGGGTCTAGCAATCAAGCTAATGCCATCAATGTAGCTGCAGGACAAAAGCCTAGATTCCAACCTACACCTAGAAACTATACACCCCTTGGTGAGCCATTGGATGTCATTTTTGAGAAATTAGTCAAAGAAAACCTCATCAAATTTCCTCCTACCCAGCAAATTGACCCAAGCCAATCCAAAGCTGCATGGTACAAAGATAATGAGTACTGCAAATTTCATAGGGTAAAAGGTCACACTACCCTCAGATGCATGAAACTGAAAGACTATGTGCAGGACCTCATTGATCGGAAGGAAATCACTATTGGTGCCCAAACCTCTCCCAATGCAGGCTTACAGATTTATCAAAATGCTTTTCCTCCACACCACAACCAAAATCCTGGAAAAGCACCTATCCAAACCAACAACAACAACACCAACAACCGTCAGCCAAACCAATAGCATGGGAAGAAAAATGACCACACTTCATCCTATATAGACTATGGTAGCCTTATAGGTTGTATATCCGAGAAAGAGCCTTCTGTCAATGTTATCAATATCCAAGGACCAAACAATGAGTGTGCAGTCACCACTCGAAGAGCACAATTTAACATCGCAGGCCCACCTGTTACACCAACACCATCAGCTCCATCAAAAAGCCAGTACAATATCTTGGAACACCTTGGGAACATGCCAGCCCAAATCTCCATTTTAGACCTTCTTCGCACTAGTCCTGTGTACAAGAACATCCTTGACAATGCTCTCATAGAATCTCGTGTCCCTTATGATATCAATGCTACTGATTTTCGTAATCTTGTTGGACACCTCTCATCCTCATGTGCCCTATCGTTCAAATCCACCGACATACCCGTGGTCGACCCAGATCACACCCTTCCGCTTCGCATAGCCATCATGGTATCCAACTTTGTTGTAAAAAGAGTAATGATAGATAATGGATCAGCATTGAATATTTGCACCCTAAAATTCATAAAACAAGCTGGGTATACTGAGGCAGATATCATCAGTGAGGTTATCACCATCAAAGCTTATGACAACTTGGAAAGAACCACAGAAGGAACTATTTTGCTGCCAATCAAGGTTGGGCCAGTCATCCAAGAGACACTCTGCCATGTTATTGATCTAAACCTACCATTTAACATCCTCCTCGGTCGCCCATGGATTCATGCCATGAAAGCCGTTCCATCCACTTACCATCAGTGCATCAAATTTCCGCATCAAGGCACTGAGGTAACCATCCATGCCGATCCAGAACCCTTTGCTTACTGCAATGTGGTTGAAGCTTCATATACAAACCATTGCCCTAGAATTGATATCGGCACATCCATCGCCAGCTCATCCCACACTTATAATGACCCAAAAACCATCCTTGCCTCTACCCTGTCTACCGTGAAGATCAATAACAAAGGTTGTGGAGAGTATAGTCTGTCAGATGCATTTGCTGTCGGGGCACTCCCACTTGATCCACATGCCCATGGACGACCGACATATCACAAAGCTAAGGAAATTCCACCTCCTCAATACAAACAGTTTGGCCCAACAACCTTTGTATCCTCGAAAATCCCTCTTCATGAGGAGCTCACTCCAGATATCAACAAATGGTTACATAAGGATGCACCTCAAAGAAATCAAGCACGCCTTGATCACTTCAGCCAAAAGTATCCCCAAGAACATAAGCTCATCACTGACAAATGGAACTATCAAGATGGTGGTCTAGGACCAGAAGAAAGAGGCATGCAGTGCCCCATCGACGCACACAAGTGGGAATCGAAGTCAGGTCTTGGCTTTGGCATACCCACAACTGGGGGCACCAATGAGAACGGTCATGCTTTTTCAAACATTCACCGCGACCTTTTTGAAATTGAAGACATTCCTGAGGAAGTTGAAAAGAGAGCCTACGACGATATCCTAGACCAAATCTCCCTCGGAGACTCTGTTCTCCAAGAACTATCCATCCACCTCATTGACCTACCACTCGCCCATCCACAACTCATAGATTGGGACCAACCAAGTGTCATACACATCGATGAGTTCACATCAGAGGAGGCACTTCTAAGATTCATGGGAGCTGAAACTCCTCACAAGAAAACAAAGCCAGATTCTGCTTATATCTACAAGCTAGATCCCAAGGGGTATTTTGGAGAAAATCCCCAACCTAGTTCTGATACACCCAAAACTGGAACTAAGGTGAATCTGAGACTAGCTAAGGCAATGAAGAGAACCCCTCAGCAAGAAAATCCAGAGCCACAAGAAGAACATGAGGATTTAGCATTGCCTCCTCAAGATAATCGACCAGAGGTGTCTTCTATTCTAATTGAGGATACTCGAGAAGTCAACATTGGTTCTTCAGAGATCCCCAGACTTGTTCACATTGCTGCATCCCTATCACAAGACCAAGCTGACCTCCTCTTTGAGGTCTTAAGAGAGAATATTGGCCGATTTGCATGGTCATATCAGGACATGCCAGGACTTGATCCAAAGCTTGTAGTTCATCATCTTGCAGTTGATCCAAAGATCAAGCCCGTCAGACAAAAGCTTAGAAAAATGCACCCCAAGGTGGCATTATTGGTCAAAGCTGAATTAGAAAGAATGTTAGCTGCTAAGGTTATCCGACCTATCGACTACTCAGAGTGGATCTCTAACATGGTCCCTGTCACTAAACCTTCTGGTGACATCAGAATCTGCACTGATTTTAGAGATCTTAACAAAGCTTGTCCAAAAGATGATTTTCCCTTGCCCAACATAGCTATGATTGTAGATCTTACAGCTGGACATGAAATTTTGTCCCTCATGGATGGATTTTCTGGGTATAATCAAATCAAGATTGCAGAAGAGGATCAGCATAAGACAGCATTCACTACCCCTTGGGGAACCTTTTGCTACAACATGATGCCTTTTGGCCTAAAGAATGCTGGGGCTACCTATCAAAGAGCTATGACAGCCATTTTTCATGATCTCATCCATAGCATTTTGGAGGATTATGTGGATGATATCTTGGTCAAGTCTCATACCTTCATGGATCATCTTGCTGACTTGGAGAAAGTCTTTGATAGGTTAGCCAAATATTATCTCATGCTGAATCCCAAGAAATGTGTCTTTGGGGTCACATCTGGCAAGCTTCTAGGCTTCATAGTTTCTAAATGAGGTATAGAGATCGACCCCAAGAAGGTCAAGGCTATCTTAGACATGCCTCCTCCCCAGACACTGCGACAACTTCGCTCTCTTCAAGGAAAGCTCCAATCTGTTCGGCGCTTCATCTCCCAGCTTGCAGATAAGTGTACACCATTTTCACATTTACTAAAGAAGGATGAGAACTTCAAGTGGGATCCTTTATGTCAGCGCAGCTTCGACCATCTCAAGCAGTATCTCATCAATCCCCCTATCTTGGTTCCACCAATTCCTAATCGTCCCCTAATTTTGTACATATCAGCAACACCTACTGCTCTAGGGGCACTTCTAGCACAGCTTGATGACTACAAAAGAGAAAGAGCCATCTACTACATCAGTAGAACCCTAGTTGGTTATGAACTCAATTACACTCCTATGGAAAAAGCTTTTTTGGCAGTTGTCTTCTCAACTCAAAAGCTTCGCCATTACATGCTAAGTCATACCATCCAACTAGTCTCCAAGATTGACCCTCTCAAGTATATGCTCTCTAGAATAGCACTTACAGGCCGTTTGGCCAAATGGGTTATGCTCCTTAGTGAATTTGACATCCAGTATGTGGATAGAAAGGCAATCAAAGGGAAAGCTATAGCAGATCACCTAGCTGATGCACCTCTAATAGATGCTTATCCGTTGATCACAGAATTTCCAGATGAGCATATCTGTCTAATTGAAGAACAACCCCCATGGAAACTTTATTTTGATGGCTCATACACATCTCATGGATCAGGGGCAGGAATATTGTTGGTCACATCTCAAGGAGATTACATTCCAAAAGCCTTCAAGCTACAATTCCCTAGCACCAACAATATAGCTGAATATGAGGCCCTCATAGCAGGATTAAAGATAGTTGTAGAATGGAACATTGTTGAGCTACAAATCTTTGGCGATTCTCAGCTCATCATCAAGCAAGCCCTAAATGAATATCAAACCAAAGATGAAAAGCTATTACCCTACAAAGAGCTAGTTGATCAGCTAACCCAACATTTTACAAAGCTTCAGTTTACACAAGTGCCTCGAATATAGAACAAAGCAGCAAATGCTATGGCTACTATAGGCTCGCTCTTGGAAATTCCCCAAGCAGCTACACAGTATGAGTTTTTAGTGGAGCAGCTCCTCACACCCGCCTATGCGAATGAGGATTCAAACCGTGTTTGTATCTTGGTTGGTTCCCAATCCCCTTGGTACCATGAGATTCATGCTTACCTTAACGATGGTATCATATCCCCTCACCTCACACGTACCCAACGCCAGAACCTCATCCAAAAATCATCCCGCTATGTTATCATAGCCAATACCCTATATCGTCGAGGTTATCACGATACTCTCTCTCGATGTTTAGACCAAAATGAGGCCGCGATGGTGTTAAAGGAAGTAGACTCTGGACTTTGCGGTGCCCACACGAGTGGTATTGTCCTAGCGTGACAAATCCTTAGAGCAGGCTACTATTGGCCTACCATTGAAGAAGACTCCTGTGACTTTGTCAGAAAGTGTCTCCCATGTCAGCAACATGCAAATCTTGTGCACGCTCCAGCACAGGATCTACAACCTATTGCACCACCTTGGCCTTTTGCTTGTTGGGGCCTTGATCTAGTTGGAACTATCACACCCCTCTCATCTGATGGACATAAATGGATAATAACAGCTACAGACTATTTCACTAAATGGGTGGAAGCAGTCCCCCTAGTCTCAGCTACAGGAGTTCAGGTCTCCAAGTTCATCTTGTACCACATTGTTTGCCGCTTCGGCATCCCATCCACCATCTTCACTGACCACGGAGGTAACTTTGAAAATCTCAACATGGAAGAATTATGCACTTCCCTCCACATCCATCACCACTTTTCTAGCCCATATTTCCCACAAGGTAATGGCCAGGCAGAGGCAACTAACAAAACCCTCCTCAAAATTCTAAAGAAAGTTGTCAATGATTCCGGCCGTGATTGGCACCTACAAATAAATCCAGCCCTATGGGCCTATCGAACTTCCTTTCGTACATCCACAGGCACAACTCCATACTCCCTAGTCTATGGTGCTGAAGCAGTACTACCTATAGAGGTTGAACTTCCCTCCTTGCGCATATCTTTGCAAGGGCAAATATCAGATGAAGAATATAGAGTAGCTCGGCTCACCCGGCTAGATCTCTTAGACGAGAAGCGACAACAAGCCTATGATCATCTCACAGTCTATCAAACTCGTCTCAAAATGAATTTCAACAAGAAGGTGCTTCCACGAAACTTTCAGCCAGGTGACATGGTCCTTAAAGAAAACATGAAAGTCCAAGCAGATCGAGAAAAGAAAGGCAAGTTTGAACCTACATGGCTTGGTCCTTATGTTGTCACTGCTTCCTTTGGCTCTGGAGCTTATCAGCTATCTACACCAGAAGGAGAACTCTTAAATGATCCTACTAACATCATTCATCTCAAGAAGTTCTATGCTTGAAGATCCTTGGTATACCAGGCTTTTGAAAAATACAAAAGAAAAAAATAGTAAAGAGAAATAAGCGTCCAATGGTGAAAACTTGGCAATTCAAGCACCTTGGATAGGTACCTTGGTGAAAACCTGGTAATTCAGGCGCCTTGTGTACTAAAGACTAATCCATTATCTATCACTATCCTATCCCTCATCCATTTACCCACCATCCCATAAGACACACTTGCTTGTTCCCTTGGTGTTCCAACCAAATATCCAAAATCTGATGAAGCTTGTAAATACCTCCTGTACAGCTTGTAAATCTTGTACCAAAGCTTGTATTATACCTTGTAAATCTTGTACCATACCTTGTCTATCCGAATCTTGTCCAAGGTTTGTACCATATTCCAGCCTATAAATAATCTTGTATCCTAGCTTGTATACTATCATGTGCACACACAAAACCCCATTTTCACTTAATCTTTTCGCAAACCATCTACCTATCCACCTATCACCTATTATAGACATCCCATCCTTCACAAACATTTCCATCTCACAAAAACCAAAACATGAAAAAACTTGTAGATTTGTAACATATCTTGGTCCATCAGCTTGTACATCCTCTTTAGCTTAGTACCATTGTATCTATCCAGTGTTCGTGTCAGTTCATCCTTGATCAGCATCTTGCACCCATCACACATCTTGGTTAGCTATTCCAACGCATCCTTTAGCTAGATTTCCTATCACCAAAGTGTTATCTTTCTTAGTTCAGCTTGCCAGATGCATCACTCATCCAAATCCACCAGCTTCGGTGCTCTCCAATAGGTCCTTGCAGGATATAGCTTTCCTCATGTCTGATCTTGGTTCGTTAGTGCCTTGTCCTACCCATCTCGTTGGCAAACGACTCTCTTTTGGATTTTCACTTTCTTTTGATTTGGGATCTTCCCTTTTGGGTCTTGAAGTATCTTTTCCAAGCAATCTCCTTGTTCCCTCCTCAAGGTTGCCACGATCTTCCATATCATGGTATGCTGCGAATGGGGCAATTAGAGCGTAAGGTCTTGATCAGGTCTTTCATTTGTTTTTCTTTTCTGCTTGTGGGTTCTCCAGTGTCGTTTCCACGCTGCTTCCTCTAGGATTCATGTGTGATGCTGGGGCAATCCTTGTGTGTTTGTTTTGAGTTAGTTTGTCAGTCCTTTGGACGGTTGGTGAAAACGCCTTGATGTTCTTGGTAACCTTGGCAATTAACCAATAGTCCTATAGCAAATCTAGTGCTCAACTACATGGTGGTACTTCTCTTTGAAGTATCCCCCCGCTCAAAAAGCTTCAATGGTTTTCCTTCATCTCCATTATCCCCCATCCATATCCAGCATCCGTCTCTCCTACCCCAGCTGATGCATCCTTATCTCTTTGAATCACTCATCACTCTTAGCTTTATTGATCCACAATCCTAGTCTTAGGGATCCACCAATCCAAATCAACCCACCAAGCCTCATCTTTCGAGATCCACAATCCTAGTCCTAGGGATCTCCGAAACCCATCTTCCGCCAATCTAACTCTTTGAAATCCTATTGCATCAGCTTTATAATCCCCTCATCCATCTCCCTATCCTGGATTCTTTTTTATAGCGCTCCGCTCCTTCATCCTCTACAATCCCTAAGATCTTAAGCTTGCTTCCTCTTGTGCCTCTGATTCTCCCTTTATCATTCTCTCATAGTAAGAGTTTGAGCTAACTAAACCTCTTCTCTTAATCCAATTTGAGTCTCCTTGCTCATCCCAGATTCTTGTATTTTTCAAGAAGCCACCAAGCCTCGCTTTCTCTCCCCGCTGCCTTCTTGAGGGGGCATCTCATAGTCCATTCTCTCCTCTTCTGTTCTAGCCTTGGGCATCTTATTTTCTTATCTTTGATGTCATGCCACTTGCGGCATCACATCAAAGAGGGGCAAAATGTAGACACCTAAAAATCCTTTAGAAAATAAAGTATTTTTATTTTCTGAAAAATTCCTGATGACATCATCATTTATTAATTAATTAATTATTTAATTAATTAATTAATTAATTTTTATGCCATTAAATCCTTTTATCTTAATTAAAAATATTTAATTAAGGAATCCCTCCCAAAAATGTTTAAATCTTATTTAAACATTATTTCCTTATTTATTAATTATTTAATTAATAAATTGACCAAAAATCCTAAAATAAATAAAAAATTTATTTTTTTTCCCAAAAGTTGGCCAATTTCCTTATGACCAATAACCTCTTCCAAAATCTTCTAATCCTTCTTTAATTTTGATTAAAGGCTAATCCCATCATTTCCTACCCCTAATCCCAACTCAAAATATTTAATTAAAATTAAATATTAATCCTCATGTTTATTAAAAAAGTTTTAATAAATATCTCCTCAACCCAAACCCTTGAAATAAATAAAACTTTATTTATTTCCTAAAAATCTAATTTATCCTCATCCTAAGAAGTTCTAGACTCTTCTAGAAAGTCTTCATCCTCATCCTAGGAAATTCTAGACTATTCTAGAAAGTCTTTATCCTCATCCAAAATCTAGACTCTTCTAGAAGATGTCTTTAAACCTAATCCTAATCCCCTCCTAACCTTGTCACATTCCCTAAACATGGGTTAAAACTTACTAACCCAAGCCAAAGTTAACAAATATCTCCTCCTTCACCCACCCTCATTAAATGCCATCCACTTGCCTATCCTTAAGCTAATCCTAAACCATCCTAATCCATCCTCTAATCATTTTCACAAGCCTAAGCAAGCTTAAAACCTTCCTAATCAAGTCCAAGTCGAATTTGCTCTCATCACCCTCAAAATATCTCAACCATAAAACTTTATGAAGTCCACTAGGTCATAAATGACTCTTACAAGCCCGTTTATTGCTCTTACAAGTCATTATGAGGGTCTTTATGAAGATTTTATCTCTTGAGCCTCCTTTGTTGACTCATCCTTGCCCTTTCCTCCATCCTCTCACCATGTGACATGTGTCACTCCTTGATTGGCTATAAGGAAGCACAATCCATGTGCTCTCCTCTCATGCAATCTGAGCCCTCCATAAGCTTTTTCCCATCCTTGCATCTTAGCCCTCAAACCCTCAAGCCTCTTGTCTATAAATTGGATCCTTCCCCTTTACAAAATAACACAATCCATGAAGTAAAGTTATAATGCTATTTTGAGAGCCAAATCCATTCTAAAGCCATCTATCCACACCAAAAATCCACAATCATCCATTGAAGCCTTTGGAAGCATATTGAGCATACATCCTATCCATTTAGATAAAGCTACTCAACAAGAGAGCTTCTTATTGAGAGAGTCCATTAATGGTTCATATTCTCAATTAAGAGCTCATCTTAGTCTATCTTGAAGTTTATGAATTTTGTTTAGTTTGTAGAAGCTTTATTTAAATTTGGTTTCTATTAGCATACTAACATTGCTCATATACACTTTCATTAGTAGTTTCTAGGTTTTTAGCTACTCCCTAAGTTTATCTTAAGGGAGGGGGTGTTGAAGTAATTACATATTTTTTAATTTACTCTATTTTACTTAAGATAAACCTTAGACATATAATAATTAATTATTTTATTAATTATTATCATGCAACCTAGGTTAGATTCCTTTTAGGGTTTTGGATATCCTTTATAAGGATGATCTCTCTTTGTAATCTTACTGATTCATTCACTTTTGATTAATAGAAATATATCTTTTTTTCTCATCAAGAATGTCTCCTCCTCTATGGATCTAGGAATTCCAGCCTTCATAACTTTTTCTCCTCTCTTTTTGTGAAATGTGTTTTCATGTACGATATTCTTGGGAGCTATGGGGTTGATCTTTCATTAACTTAAATAGTAAGAATTGACAAAGATTTAATATTGTAAGGAAACAATGGGTTGGTGATGCACAATAAACAACTATAGTACATGACAAAGGAACATAGTACAAGTGTTGTAAGGCTCAAGAGACTAAAATTTTCTTTTTATGATATCTTCTTTTTGTTATAATTGCACTTATTTGCTAGGACCATATGTGAAAAAATGCATAGCTAGAAATTGTATAAGGACTGATTTCATTATTTGGACCATAACTAGATCAAAATTAGATCATAATTGTTTAAAATTATGTATATACATATGTTTGAATGCTGATTTTGAAAAGATACATTTCATCATCAATATGCATGTGTAAATAGGAACACAAAATCTCATGAGAAAGGTTTTAGACATTAGTTTCATAGGAAGGTCCATTGTTGAAGTAGACCATAATAGGTGTGAGCTTTGGGACTTCCCTGGTATGTTCAAGTCCCTCCTCTATTGTTCATTGTGTACATAATCTAACACACCCATTTGATCTCAATTGATGATTTTTGCATACTGAATACTGACTATAAATTCATGCGCCCACATATCCTTATAAAAAAATTATGCCTAGATAATCTCATGTGCCCATTTCTTCTCATAGTATTGAATATAAATTGTGCGTATATACTGCATGCTCCACTATAATCCATGTTTGATATACAAATTGTGTCAGTTTAATCTCACACAACTATTTCTTATCCTATCATCATCCATTTAGTCTATATAAACTATAAACCTTGTTGGCTACACAAATTGTTTCTACCTAATCTCATGCACACATTTGTTTTCATATTATCATATATATTATGTGTATATACTTACATTATGTGTACTCTAGTATAACCCTAGTTTGATACACAAATTATGTGTGCATGTTCTTAACCAACCCATTTCATTTCATATTATCATATATATTTTGTGTACATAGCATACTTCAACTCTTGTTTGATGCATTATGAAAATAGGTTCACAAGTAGATGGAGTAGGAAAGATAGGTGCAGGTGAAAAATCCTTAGGAAGACTTAGTTCCATGATCTTGGCTACTTTATGTTTTTGATAGTTTCTATAGAAATGAGAAAAATGAGTAGGTGGCTTTTCAGGATGAGATGGCTAATAGAAATAAATATTAACACAATCTATAGGAGGTGATGGTTTATAAAGAGAATGATTAATAGTTATAATGTCTCCATCATGAGGAAATTTAAGACATTTATGAATAGGAGAAGCTATTTCTTGCATGGAATAAACTCATGGAATACCAAGCTTAACTTAAAATTAAATAGAAGTAGGAATAACAAAAAGGGTAGTAAAAACAACTTTCCCTAATAGAGTAATAGGTAAAGTTATAGAACCTTGAGGATGATAAAGAAAATCATTACAACGTTGAATCCACTCATGAGTTGTATCATAAGTATTTCTGTGCAACCTTTTGTTAAACAATTATTCTTCAGTGATAACATTTACAAGAGAGGAAGGATCAACCAAAGCACCATGAGAAGAAATATGAGAAACTCTAATAGTGATGTTGTTAGAAACTTGAAAGTCATTGTGTTTGTTGCTACATAAAAAGATTGACCTTTTAACATGTGATATAGCCATGTGACTTATATAACACATGAGGAGGTTAATCCACATCATGAATCATGGAGGGAAATTTCATTTATTGATCTAACAATCCCCCCTCAATGTTACCTAATCAGATTTGTACATGTGACCAAGCTCTGATACCAATTGTTAGAAACTTGAAACCCATTGTGTTTTCCACTACATCAAAATATTTACCTCTTAACATGTAATAAAACCACATGACTTATAGAACATAGAAGGATTTTAATCCATGTCATGAATCCCGAAAGGAAAAATTTGTTGTTAGTCCAAAAGATGTAAAGAGGACCATTAGGTGCCTTAAACATATCAAAATGACTAAATATAATAGTAGGTTTTTGTTTAGGCTTAGGTGGAGAAGAAATTAGAGGTTGATGTGCTCACTCAACATGATTAACTACATGATTCACTTCTTGTTTCTTCTCATAATAATTAATATGGTGATCAGAAGAAGGTTGATTAATGACATTCACTAAGCTTGAAGGTAAAGGATTAGTCTAAATCTAAAAATTATGATTAGGTGGTGTAATATATTTATTCATGTTATTAACATGAGCATCAACATTTATAGCCTTAAAATAAATAATGTTATGAATAGCATTTTTCAAACCATAACATTTTTAATAATCATGACCCGGTTGACAATGATATTGACAAAAAACATTTGAACCAAAAGACTTAGGCAATGGTTTACTAGGATCAATAGGAAAAATAGGAGGAAGGTCAATAATTTCAACATGAATCACTTTAGTTATCACCTCAAACAAAGTATTATATAATTGAGTGTACTGACGACTAGGATGATAAACAAAGGAAAAAGTAGGCATACTTCCAGATGTAGTAGCCACTTGATTAGTAACTATATTTGTAGACTTGATTTTGATGAAATTAGTAGGTTTAGAGGACCTATTTGAATTTCTAGTAGCATCACTCTAATCACTAGAAATAGGAGCCATCAAAGTAGAGCTGTCAAGTTGACTTACTTGTAACTAGTAGTGGTGAAGTACTGCACATAGATGTGGAAATGTGGTATACTCAATAAGGAAAATCTTATCTCTAATATATTTTTATAAAATAGAAATAAGGTGTGTTGAATATCATGATTAGGCATAGGATAAGAAATTTGATGTATACAAATGCTTAAATCTACCAATAAATTCAGTAACTTTTTCTTTAACATTATTATTACAATGCATTAAATCAATTAAAAAAAATTATGGTCAAATATTATTCTAAAACTGTTGAGTGAAACATTAGTAAGAGTTTGAAAAGAATCAATAGAATAAGGAGGTATAGAGTAATACCATTGCAAGACTCTATCCCTAAAAGTATGTGCAAACAACTTAGCCATAATCTAGGATGTTGTCCCTAATTGGTAAAGTAATTATTTTGATAAACAAAATAATTTCTTAACATAAAATACCCAATTCCTTGTCTTTATCCTATTATGTCAACTCATTACAGCAAATGGAAGGACTACAATTAATCTATCCATATTGTCCATACAACCTCACACTCTCATATTTTGAAACCTCATACTATGCTCTATATGTCCTCAAGTGTAAATGTACCATTATTACCTATGTTAACTACACCAATCAAATTAGTTCCTATGTTGACAGATAAACTTTGTGATACTTAGAGAATTTTTTAAGTCCTTCTATTAATACTTCATCTTGATGTTTTTCTCACTTAATCTTGAATATTTCTTGCTATAAATGAAAACCTTATATCATCTACCCTAGAAAAATTTCCAAAAACCTTCCCCTTTAGCATTGATGGCAACATGGGAAAATTGGCTAAGTCCCACAAACTTCAAAACTACAAAACTTGTGAATCTTTACATGGCCATTACAAAGTTTACAAAATATGGATCACTATATTATTTATACTATCTTTATATAAGGATACTCCCCCTTAGGCTATGATATTTGTTATAGCTCCCTTATACAATGTCCTTACTATATTCCCTTATACAGTTTTCCCTACTATACTCCTCCTTTGATGTCAATGACAAAGGTGGTGTCAAAACTTATATACAAATCAAAATTTGAACTTCTACCTTTAACATTGTTGGGTGGATATATGTGTGATGCAATTTATAAAATTCTTCTTCAAGATAGAGAATTCCTTGTCAAACCTATCCTTGACTACTTCAGATATGTTGATTAATGCACATAGCTGATATGACATAATTTCTACTGGATTCAAATATGAATACACAAAATTTTCATATGATGCCTTAGCTGAAAGGCATTCATCCAACTATTTTTATACAGAGTGAATCTTTAAGGTAAGGGGTGCTCCCAATAGAGAAAATATTTTCAATATGTTTTACTTTTTCAACTCTAATATCCTAGTGTCATCATGAATTTTACTAATTTTTCTTTCTAAGTCCATGATATGTACATTAGGACTTTGTACTTCATTGACAAAGGTATTCAACTTTGTCAATTTGACCTTTAGCTCATCTGAGATATCTTTGACAAAATAGTGTGACAAATGTATATAATGATTTTTCTTTAGTCAAGCATCTCCTTAATTCCTTGATGCATACATCAAGATTCTTCAAGTCTTCTCTAATTTTCTCACAAACATTTCTAAAAATTTCACCATCAAGAAGGGTCTGAGCCTTTGTAGCAACAACTTCTAATAGCTATGTGAACTCATTATCAAAAGCCTTGATCATTTCCTTTTCTCTTGTCTGAGGGTCCAACTCAATGACTCTAACTAATATGATACTTAATGATTTCTCAATGACTTCCATCAATGACTTTGCAAATTATTTACTCTTTTTTTCTTCTTAATGATCTTTCTTAGAGATGATATCAACCCAATTTGATCATCATCATCTCTAATAGAGTCATTCCAAATCTAATTCAAGTGGTGACCTTGAAGAACTTCATTCACTTTCCCTTTGTGAATTTTTCTTATTAGGTGTATTGACTTCTACTTCTTTCCTTCCTACCTCTATTTTCATGGGTCTGTCTTCTGTTTCAACATCCTTTAGCTGAGTTTTGAAGTTGGAGATCTCTTGAACTATGATTTTATAACTATCTTTCATTTTCTCAACCACTTTCTTAATATTTCTTCCTTATCTTCTTCTCTCTTCTTCCTTTTTTTATTTTATTTTCTTCCTTTTTTCTTCCTCCTTCCCTTTATCTTCAGAGCTTGTGTAATCTACCAAATTATCAATAATAGAGGGGCCATACTCCTTTAAAAAATCTTCTTATGTGTCGACTATAATTCTTGTGATGTCCACATGCATTGTATCTATGTCAATTATTACTTGTGGCATCTTTGATGCTTCTAAAGGTTTACTAGTTGTTGCCTCTTCCATCTTTTTGTCATTTGTGCTCTATGTTGTTGTTGATCTAGATATTGATTTATCTTTTTTCTTTTGCTTATGCCTCTATTATAGATTAAGTAGGAATTTCTGCCCCTTGTCACTTTTATTTCCTTTCTTGTGCTCACTTTAGTAGAAGTCATGAGTTTTTTAATACCCTCTTTTGTTTCTTTATTGACTTCATAATTTCCTCCCATTATCAATATGGCTCTTTTCTTATTTCTTAGTAAAGGCTCAATACTCTTCATTATTATTTCAAGGTGATCATTATTTTCTACTTCACATAATTTCCTTATCAATATTTCCCTTATACCCTTGTCCTCTTCAACAACTTTCATCTTTTTGTTAACTAATTTCTCATATAGATATTTGGGAATTTGACCTTGAATGTCTTAAAATTTCTCATTTGACAAGATCATATTCTAATAATTATATTTTCCAACTGAATTTTTTCAAGGTTATCATATAGGTGGTAATACTTGTTCAATCATACAAAATTTTCATCATCAATTATCATACAATTCAATATCTCAACTTTTGGTTTCCATTTCTTCCTTTCCCCAGTGGAAGCTTTAGGTTTAGCTTTCTCTTATTCTTTCTTAGATTCTTCTTCCTCAAACTCTAATTCTAATTTCTCTTTCTTATTTAGTGTTCTTCTTCTTTTTCTTTCCTACATAAATCACTAGAATATTTTTATTCTTTCCATGACTAGTGATGATTTCTTTCACTCTTTTTTGTTTGGGTGGCTTAACTGGTTCTTGTTTCACTTCTACAAATCTTTAAAACCTTTTGGTTCTTGGTGGAGTAGTTAGGAATTTTATGATACTAACATCTTCTTCATCTTTTATTTGAACAGGTGGTATAAAATGTGATTGAATAGGTGCAACTATTGCATATAGTTCTATAGGCATCTATGCAAATGGAACTACTACTATTACTCCCTCAAATCCATTATTAATGGCTAATGGCTTGGCAATAAAAACATCATTTTTCTCAATTTCTTTCATTTCCATTTCTATTCCCATGGATTCTCTAAATTTTCCCTTGTTCATACCTGGTTCCTTCAAGATACTATCTATTTTCTTGTCAACTTTCTTCTTAATGTCCTTAGTATATAGTTGATTGTCAACTTCTTTAACATTCTCTTCATAGGTGCCTCATCTACGACATTCCTTATCCTTTTTTGATTCTTGCATTATCTTTGCATATCCTTCAATTAGTTCCAATGTCATTTCATATCCCATAGGGTTAATAAAATTTACTCTTGGAAATACTCCTCCCATGCATGTGACACTGATTTCTACCATAAAACAAATTTAGTCTTTGTACTCTAAACTAGGGATGGTGGAATTCTAAATGTTTACTTCATTTTTGCTCGAAAGATTTTCACCATCCTTGAAATATCTTTTGTCATTCTATCCTCAAATGATTTTCTATAATAGTGTGTGATTAGGTCTATTGTACATTTTTTGGAGTTTCATTCATAATAAATCATACCATGAGACTTACTACTTGAAGAAAAAAATGTGTCTATAAGGATTCAAATCTGAATGTTGCATTCTTGTTTTTTCTTGATTTTGTCTACGTTGTCTAGTAATTGTTGTCTCAGGATTTCATACTTATTAACTTTCTCTCTTTTGACTGTCATCATATATGTTTCATGGATTAATCTTGCTAGAACAAAGTTCTATCTAGAACTATAATTCATCTTATTCCAAATATTTTGCTGACAAGTCTAACACAAAATTCCTTAATCATGTACAACTTCAAGTTTCTTCCATTTGACATTGTTTTAAAGTTTTTTTTTCAACTAATTTTTTTAACATTCTTCACATTTACAAGGTTACTAACCTTATTTCTCAAGCTATTTAACCTATAAATCATTTCATTATCAATCATAACATGTATGTCTCCTGTTGAGATTTGCTATGTATGTCTCCTACCCAAAACATATCCTCATGTTTATGACTCAAAATTATCCTTGTCCACTCATGGTTATCAAATTTTGAATAGAACATGTGCTTAGTTATGGTTTGGTCTCCCAAGTGTTCAAACCCCTATTTCAATGTTAGGTCATTTATATAGACTAGGTTCATATATTTTTGAATGTCATTATCTCCAATTGACTCAAACTTGCAATGTATGTAGGCACATATATCTTCTATGTGCAAAACCCTACTGGGCACTTATGAAAATGATCCTAATGGTTCATCTCCTAATGAAATGTATGGATACTTCTTCAATTTATCTAGGTTTCTTATTCACATCACAAAATAGTTGGGGTTTCCATTTCTACCAAATTAAATTTTTGAATTACAATTGCGCAAATGGTAAATACCTAAATTTCATGAATTTAGGGCTTGCTGAATTCACTTTCAAATATTCTTTAAAACACATTAAATTTGTTCTTAAATTCAATCCAAGAACTTTTTAACTTCTTAAATGATTAAAAAAAAATTGATTCAAACCTTTAAATCACTTTTAATTAACTTTTACATTAATTGCACAAGTACACAGACAATAAACAGTTATTTCTATTTACTAGTGAACTTCTTTTACTTCACATACTCACATATAAACTCTAAATCTCAAGTGTTCTTAACCATAGCTTCCTTACATTCTTCTCTACCTTATACTAACTTTGTAAGTCTTAATGCCTTCCCTAAGGTTTTCTATACTATTCTTGTTATGTTGATGAAATGAATTGTTTAATACAGTTGTGATTAGTTGGTAACTATAATTGACTTCAATCTATATTTAGGTGCTTCACTTGATTGAGTTTCCAACACCACATGTGAACTTGTTGGATCCTTATTTTTAACAAATGATTCATCAAGGTTTCCTAGACAGTCTTTCATATTTTCTTTCTGATTGTTGTTGCTATTCTCATTCCTTCTATTGTTGTTCATATTCCTTCTAGGATTAGGGTTTCTCATGTTGTTAGGCATTCTAATATTTTTCATCCTAAAAATCTTGTTCTATGATGAAATTTGTTACAAATCTAACAAACTATAACATTGTTTCCATATCTAGGTCTTGAATGATTGATTTGTGCTCTACAATCTCTAACTATATGCCCAAAATTATTGCACTTATAACACATAATTTCATTCCTTATAATAGTGGTTCCTCCAATAGGTCTATTAGTTGTAGGTTTAGTACCTCTAAAAAATTTACTATTATCATTATTGAATTTAGGTTTGTTACATTCAATAGCTCTATGACCAAAACCATGACAATTTTAACAATAACTAGAAAGGGTTTTAAAAGACTTACTTGTACTGTCCTTCTTTATTTGACCAAATTTATTACATGCACAACATCTTCCTTTGAATTTTTTCCTTATTTTTTAAGGTGATTTATATGGTTTAGGTAGCTTGACTCAACCTTGTTCAAGTCTTTTGTTTCATGCTCAGGCTATTTAATCACAATATCTAATTCCTTTGTAACCTCATTTTTCTTAGATGATTCTCCTTCAAAATATCCAAGACTAGTCTTATCATAAGAAGGCCTTTGCATATAGATCTACTCATTAATTTTTTCACTACTAGAATAGAACTTCTCAAGATGTTTCTTAGATTGTGTTAGCACTCCTTTCAAAATTACATTATACTTCTCAAGTTTTGCATACTATAACTTTGATGATTCAAGTTTAGATGTCATCTTCACAAGTTTAGATCTCATATCTCATAAATGATTCAATCTTATTTTTCTCATCCTTCAAGATTAACTTTAGATTTTTAATTTCTAGCTCATACTTTAGGACCTCATGTTCTTTCTTTAGCCTTGAAACTTCATTGCATTCCTTGTTTTGATCTTTAGACTCTTTCTTAGATTTGATATATTATATCTTGTCCTTCATCTTATTAATGTAGTCTTTAGCATCTTCATACTTGTCTTTCTAAGTACATCAAGTTGTTCATGAGCTTCTTCTAGCTTCTTTTGCAACTAATCCATATCCATAGAGATCTTGCTCAAGTTGTTAGGCCTTCTCTAAGTATTTTTTCTCTAGGACCAATTTTTAGAAATAGGAAATACTGAGGGGGGGAGGGGGGGGGGGGATTTAGTATTGCACAAACTTTTTCCCAATTCTAGATATCATTAACAATCTTATAACTTACATATGAAAGTAAATTGATTAAGCTAAACAGCATGTTGCCCCCACTTTTTTTCTCCATTTTTTAAAGAAAATGAACCTTATATGTCAAGTTAAAAGTGGTATTATTTTGATTATCTTATGATGAGTCAAGGTCTAGTTTTCCTTAGGCTAGGAGGTCTTTATCGAGTTTTCCTCATTTGCTTTCTCATTTAGTGAACCAGGTGGGTTATCCTAAATTCATGTCTCTTAATGGGTAAGTTCTAGTACCTAACCCAATAAAGATCATATTTTACTCACTCATAACATAATGCTTTTCCCCAAAGGTGAAATTTAAATTCTTAGTCTTCATATTGCAACTGCTATGAGAAATTCCAATATGCCTTCTACTTGGTGAGTTTTGGCCCATGAAGATAGATCTTCTGACACAAACAAAAGAGTACTAGAGAATGATAGAAGAAGTCAGGTATCAGTGAGATCAGGTCAAATAAATAAATAAGGCATTGGATTACTTTTACAGGAAAACATGAGACATTGAAAATCATGAAAGGGGAAAATTCATTCTTATGCGAGATATTGAAAATATGTTATTGTGACTAGTGATCGGTAAACATTGATCATGAATCACAAATGGAGATAATGTGCTATGTTGATTAGTGATAAAGAAACTAAGATCACTATATGTTATAGTGATAAGGTGAAACAAAAAGTAAAACTCATGATCGCTATGGGATATAGCAATTGACTGCATCAAAGCATTCAATAGTTTTGATGGAAGGTGATGATCTTCATTCGATGCTCTGATAGGGTGACATTGCAGTGTCATTGCAATTAGTGTGTGGTCATGTTCGATGGTTTCAAGGTTGCAAACAAGTTAAAGAAATGACACAATTAGCTCTCACCACTTTGTGAAGGTTAGAAAGATTAACTATTTTTAGTTTGTGAAATTGCAACATTTTAATGCATACCTTATTGCATGATCTCGAGTGGTCAAGGTAATAGTAGTAAAGGCTTGGGAAATTAAGTGTGAAATTTTTGCAACATCACGAGTGAAATAAATGCTAAGCCTCAGATTGCAGCAAAGTTGCAAGGTAGTAAATCAAATAGTGATTTCATGGTCGCAGCTTGTTCTTGATTTGAAGGTTTCTAAGTTGTGATGGTGCACAGAGCATAGAATGATAGTTAAGGCTAAACTATGGTTTAGGTTATGAAGCAGTGAAAAGATAATAATTATACAATCACAAGAAATTTAAGTTAATCATGAGTTAAGGTAGTGAAAATCAAAAGATCACATTGTCACAAGCAATTAGATTTGACTTGAGGTTAGTATTGCGAGAAAGTGAAAGCATGCATTGGCGGATTCGTAGGGTTAGGAGATGAATAAAGGTTCCAAGGTACGAGGTTGTGATGGATGGTGATAGTCTTCTATGCAGGCATCACAGTGTCGCAGGTGTTAAGGCTGACTTTCAAAATTGGGTTGTGAAGCTACAAAAGGTAATCTAGGCAGTTAAGTGTGAAGTAATTTTATCATTGTGGGTAATAATGCAATTAAAGATTTTCAAATTGCAAAGCAACGAAGGTTGAAGATCGCATGATCATGCCCCAGTTCTAGCCTAAATAAATTCAAGTTGTAATGGTGCAAAGGGTCAACATGACGGTTAAAGTTTAGGTTGTTGCAACATTGCAAGTGAAAGAAATGTTAAATCTCGAACCACAGCGAAGAGGAGAGGAAGTCAGTTTGATGGTCATCATTGGATTGCAAGATGTCAATGTAAATTCTCAAAGAAGGTTATGAAGGTGCAAAAAGTAACCTAGGGAATTCAAATTTTTAATTATCGCACCATCACAAGTGGTTAAGGGTAATATGAGGTCAGAGTTGAGAAGGTGTGAGAGACAATAGCAGTTAAGTCAAACAATTATTGCATGATTGCACGGGTTAAAAGCATCATATGAATGATAGTTGTGAAGAAACAACAAGGATTAAAATAAGGAGGATTTCTAGGTTTCAATCATGATCGTTGATTTGTGATCGATGGTGAGAATTAAAACTTATGTGACCATTGAGATACAAATTATATAGTTTTGGTGCCAATGTGACTATTACAGATTAGAGAGGAATATGAACCATTTTGAGGGTTTCTAACCATTTATGCTTTCTTTCTCTGATATATTGGATTGTAACTAATGACTATTGGATTTTTGAGTGATTCAAAGTGCTTTGTTAATGTAACTAATGAATCTATAATTAGCCAAGATTCCTAAGAGGGGGCATATATATGTAATTTTCTAAGTTAATGAAAGGGTCAAAAAATTTTGGTGTGAAATACTCTTTGTTGTAGAGACAAGATTAGAAGTGTTTGATAGCATTGATTTATTGTTCCATACATATGTTAGTGTATGTATTTATTTCAATTTAGATGAGAGATTTGAAGATAAAAAGAGATTTGTTTCTCTTTTCAATTTAATGAATTGTCAAGTAATTAGAGAATTACTAAGGTTAAAAGAAATACTTCTGCTATGATGTGCAAATCATAGTCTTGCATCTTAGCTTCATATTATTTCATCCTACATTTTATTCATATCAGAAATCTTCAAAATTGCATTATCAATTATGTGGATTCATAAGATGTGTGAATTTCCAAAATTGATCTCATCCCAAGACCAATCCATTGCCTAAGTTAGCCCTGCTTAGGCCTAACTTGATTTACCTATTTTGTTCTTTGGTCAAGAACATACCATAGTAGAATTAGAAATAAAAAAATTCTTTGTAAATCATATACAAGGGAGTTGTACTTTTATTTAGAGGGAAATTAGTCATCAAGTGACATTTTCCCAACTGTTGTATTCAATTGTTCTTTGAACATTTGGGTGCTTTGAAAGTTATTATAAGAAAGAACAATATGTTTGCCAATATATTTTTGGTGACTTTGTTGGGGAGGTTGAATAGTTACTAGACTAGAAGAAATTTATCATGAGGAAAGATGGTGCTACCTCATGAAAATTAGTCCATGTGCTTCAACCTAACCTAGGTTTTCAAGACAACCAAGAAGACATAATTTCTTAAATAAATTTATCTAGAGATATTTAAGGAATATTGAACACTATAGACATGCTAACCAATTTCTTGAAGAAGAAGAAGCTAGAGTGAAAGCACTAGAAAGAGAAATCTAAAGAAGGGAATTCATAGAGCACAAAGAAGAGCTGAGTGTGAAGCTCAACAATAACACTAATCTAACACTTTGGAGAAATAGAGTTTTCTTAGAAGTGTTAAGAAACAAGGTGGACAAGATCCTACATTTGAAAAACTTATAAAACTTGGTTTTCCTTTTCTAGCAGTACCTCACTAGAAGAGTGATAAGAAGAGTAAAAGAAGACCTTCATCACCTCCTAAAATACAAACTCCATTGCCCACCACTTGCTAGATACTAACTTTACAGAGAGTAGTAGCTCCTCCTATTATTAATTTTGCACAGTATATTGCATAGATAGTCATGGTAGCTCCTTGGGCCACTACAACTAGTCCACTGCAACTTGTAGCTTAACACCTGCTCCCCTCAGGTTCTAGAAAAAACTTCCCAAATTCTTAGGGGCTAGAAAAATTTTGATAGATGAACACATCAAAGCATTCTTTGCAGCAACACATTTCCTAGATATTTCACATAAAGATGTAGAAGTCAAGTTGTTTTGATGAAACTTTTACTAAAGGTGTAGTTGATTTGTTTTATCACTTAGTTGATGCTTCAATCACAAGACAGGACATCATGAGAATGACCTTCGAAGTGAGGTTCAAAATGGATGAAGATGAAAATGTATTGCTGGCACAACTAACATCCATTAAGAAGCAACCCTCTATAAGCATGAGAGATTTTTTTGCTAACTTTAACAAAATCACTAACATGATTCTTGTGGTGGATAGGCGTACTATAGGAAACTTGAAACCTTCTTCATAAGTGTCATGCCACCTAATTTCAACTTTGATTTAAGAAGGACTCATCCTGTTGATTTGGAAGTAGTGTAGAGAATGGTTGTGGAATTAGAAGATGATATGATCTCGGTAGGAAGATAAAAATGTGAGATACAAACTAAGACCAGTACAAGTGGTACTACCTCTTCAAAGGAAATGATTCAAAATTTGTCAAATTAGCTTATGTCCATGAAGAGACAACGTCCCAAATTCAATAATCCTTATTAGCAAAATTTCCAATACCACACTAGAAGGAATAATGATGGAAGAAATAATGAAGGTAGAACCCTACAATTAACTAGTTTGCAACAAAGATTGGCTTTAGAAGTAGACCCTAAAAAGGGAAAAATGTGTGTAATTCATCTGCTAAAAGACCATGATGGAGAAATTTTCCCAAAAGTAGTCTGCATGATGCAGTTTTTGATGACTAATGAATTGAGTACTTACATGTTAGGGTTTGAAATGGATTCATGCTCGATTGGTGAATCTGTAAATTTATTTTTAGAGAATGAGTATGACTCAAAAAGGCAAAGAGAATTCTATGCTACTATAGATGGTACTACATATGCCATGCTTACTAGAAGTCAAAAAGGAAAATTTACAATTCCTAATTCTCCTTTAGGAACCCATGATCCATCTACCTTAAGTACTAAAGATGTCAATCAAGGAATGAAGATTCTTCAATCGAGTAAGGAAAAAGGTCCCTTTGACTTTGTTCAATTCTGCAAAGATTCCAAAATTCAAATTTCTCCTATAGATTATTTGAAATATAATCTCACTAAATTAAAGAGATTCATAGACCACTATAAAGGTAATAATATAAATATAAATCATAATTTTTCCTCAACCTTAGAAGATGAATCCTTAAAATCCAATCTTTTTGAACAAGAGGAACCTACTATTCTAGCCACCTTTCCTAGCCAAAAACTTGAGCCTCTTTATGTATCCCTTTATATAAATGGTTGCAAGTTAAACAATTGTATTATAGAGTTAGGAGCTTTTGATAATGTTATGCCCTACCCTATAGCTAAAGCCTTAGGTCTTACTCTCACCAAGGCTCATGGAAGATGCTACTCTATGGACACCAAGCAAGTCCCATTGCTCACACAAATCAAAGATGCTCGAGTAGCCCTAGCTGCTCATCCGAAGAAGAAATTATTGTTAACTATCTTAATTGCTAATATTCTTGTAAGCTATGGGTTATTGTTGAGTAGAAGTTTTTGAGGAGATTTAGGTAGAGAAATAAAGTTAGACTAGTCTCAAGCCATAATTCCAGTGGGTAACAAGAAAGTTAAGTTGGAACCTGAAGAGAAAGCTAAATTGACCATTCTAAAATTGGATGATCCCAAATATTAGATCCTATATCAAGAATTGGAATTCAAAAATTTTATTCTATTCACTAATGATAATATTGATGAACACAAAGGTGAATAATTATAAATTTGAAACTCCACTAAGGAAGAAACATCACAAATCTGGACACTAGAATTTGACGAAAGTTAATTGTATCGATACCTCCAAATGGTGAGTAAGAGCCTATGTTTTTCAAGTTAGAATTTGGGAACACAAATAATATAGCTGGGTATAAGGCCCTACTCCTCAAAATAATTGCTATGAAAGAAAGGGGAGTGAAAATTTTGAAATCTCAAGGGGATGCTAAATTGATTGTCCACTAGGTAAAGGGTTAGTATTCTGTCAAAAATCATAAATTGAAAAACTATCACATTAGAGTGTGGGACAAGATTAAAGGATTGGATGCCTTCTTAATAGATTTTGTGCCAAGAGAGTTGAATGCAAAGGTAGAATCATTAGCAATATATGCATCCCTAATACTACCCCACCTAGAATTTAAAGATAAAAGGTATCATGTGGAAGTCATATACAGACCATTTGTGCTTGATGATGTAGAAGATTGGTAGGTATTCAAAGATGATAAGAGCCTGCAATGATTTCTAGAGAATGTTGGGAGTTTTAATGAAAATGATTTAAGTGATTTTCAAGAGGATCACCTTAGAAAATGGAAGAAAGAGGAAGTTGGCATCATCTAGTTACAAGGTAATATTATTCCTCCTACTTCATATCATTGGAAAAATTGTTCAATCATCATGATACTTATATCAAGAAGAAAAGAGTAGAGAAAGGACCTACCACTAGTGAATATGGAGTGAACAATGGATGTAAACAAAGCCCTAAAATGGTTAATGTCAGAAAATGTTGCACACAAGAAGAAAGGGAAGAAGTTATGAAGCTTTTTCTCAAATACCAAGATGTGTTCGCATGGAGTTATGAAGATTTAAAAAGTTTCATGAACGAAAATTTCAAGCATGAAATTCCTTTAAAACCAAATGTTGCTCCTTTTTTATAGAAATAAAGAAGCTAAAATATGAAGGTTGTTGATGCCATATTCAAAGAATTGGATAAAATTGTTAAGGAAAGGATCATATACCTAATCCATCATTCCACTTGGATAGCTAATATAGTGCCATTTAGGAAGAAAGTGGAGAGATAAGGATATGCATAGATTTATGGAACCTGAATCAGGCATCACTAAAAGACAATTATGCACTCCCTAATATGGATCACTTATTATAGATGTTTATAGGTGTGGAAATGATTTCTATGCTTGATGACTTCTTGGGCTACAATCAGTTTGAAGTGGAAAAGAATGACCAGCATTAAACTGCTTTCACCACCCCATGTGGGACTTTCGCATATCAGAGAATGCCCTTCAGCCTCATCAATGTTGGTGCCACTTTCCAAAAAGGTATGGAACTCTCTTTTGCAGATATGAAAATTTTAAGAATTTGGTATAGCTTTGATACCATGTAAGAATTTGGTATAGCTTTGATACCATATAAGAATTTTCCTAAGGAAAGAATGAAATGCCAAGATCAAGATGCTTACTAGATAGCACAAGAGAGACAAATGATGATAAAATGAGAATGGATATCAGATGATTGGATATGATATAATTGGATAATTGGATGAATACACATTAGAAGTGCCTTGTATATAAAGGCAACTAGAATGATGAGGAGTTGACAAAGAGATAAGGATTACAACTTAGCAAATGCCCAAGAAAGATAGATTATCCTCCATTGAGCATAGGAGTTTGTGCCATAATGAGAGGATAAATTTACATAGGTGTATCTCATAAAGATATGTTTTAGACACCATGTGCTCAAATAAGTTTCTAACTCTTGTGTTGTCAACAAGACAATTCATATGTCTATGCATATTCCTAAGTGTTTACATGACAACTAATATGAAAATGCATTATCCTAAGTAAAATTAAGTAAAGTGTAATAATAATTAATTATTTACACTAACACCCCCCCTTAAGTGCAACTTAGGGGAATGCACTTAAGCTCACAAAATCTAGAGAAAAATGCATGATGGGTCCCAACTACTAGGCCATATTAGGTACCCATGTACAATGGCAAAGCTCTACATATAATACAATGCAATCTCTCTGAAAATAGAGAAAGAGGGAAAACCTCATGGGAAAAACCTTACCCCAAAAATAGAGATAAGTACAATAAAGAAGAGAAGAGTCATGTGACCCCCCATGGTGAAAAATCTTGCACCCCCAAGAGACCTCGCAAATGAGGATACTTGACCTCAATGAAGGGCTTTGTGAACATATCTACAATCTGTTGTTCTGTAGGACAATACTGTAATGCAATGACATTCTCATGAATCAACTCTCTAATGTAGTGCATATGAACCTCAATGTGTTTTGTGCATTGATGTTGCACTAGATTTTTGTATATTTCAATGGCACACTAATTATCACAATGTATGACTATGGGTCTAGGTATGTCAAAACCAAACTCCATTAGAATATGTTGTAACCAAATAGCTTCTATAGCCGCAGTGACAACTCCTCAATACTTAGCCTCAGTAGATGAAAGACAAATCGTGCTATTATTTTTACTCTACCAAAAAATAGGGCCAAACCCAAGATGAAACATGTATCTTGAAGTGCTTTTGCGAGAATCAAGATCCCCTACATAGTTTGAGTATGTATAGCCCACTAACTATAGTCCAGTACTAGCTGTATAGCATATCCCATATGTATGTGTACCCTAGATATAGTGTAAGATGTGTTTGGATGCCTTCTGATGAAATTCATGTGGCTCTTGCATGAAGCTAGAAACCATGCCAACTGCAAATGATATGTCAGGGTGTATATGTGTCAAGTAGATGAGACTTCCAACCAACTATCTATACAAAGTAGTATCAACAAGTGGAATGGAAAACTTTTCTTCTAACTTAACACTTGAAATAAATGGAGTGAATGCAACCTTGTAGTCACTCATGTGAAATATGTTTCCATTAAGTTATTATTTCCATTAGTGACAACACTTATCTATATTAGTATAGCTACCGAGCTCAGCACTTAGTTTTCTACACTCACCGAGCTTCACATTTTACACCAAGCATCTATAGTATATATCGAGCATTCTAGTGTTAACCGAGCTTCACAGTTCACATCAAACATTCTAGTGTTAACCGAGCTTCGCAGTTCACACCGAGCATTCTAGTGTTCACCGAGCTTCATAGTTCGCATCAAGCATTCTAGTGTTAACTGAGCTTCACAATTCACACTGAGCATTCTAGTGTTAACTGAGCTTCAAGGTTCACACCAAGAATTCTAGTGTTAACCGAGCTTCATAGTTCACACCGAGCATTCAAGTGTTAACCGAGCTTTGCAGTTCACACTGAGCATTCCAGTGTTTACTGAGTGATGGAAGTGTAACATTTATCGAGTAATGGAATTGTAGTGTTTATCAAGTGAAATCAAGGTAAACAAAGGATCCAATTTTTACCGAGTGACACTACATCTACTGAGTCACCTGTGGTTACAGAGTTCAGAACTACGTCGAGTGATTAGTATGGACCAAGCCTTCACTTCTACCGAGTGCATGACGATGCTGAGTAATGCAGTGGATTTTGAGTATCAGAAGGTCATCAAGTCAGTTCAATGAACCCAAGTTATTTACTATTAGGCTGACTCAGTAATGTTTTGTTCACTTGTGTTTTGGCCGACCTTGCAATTGTAATTATTGGAATGGTATATATGTAATGTATTATATCATTTGCAAGATGTGTGATATATGGATGAAAGTATCAAGAGAGACATGTAATGTTTTGAGAAGTGTAAATGTGAATCAGCAGAAGAGAAGAATATTCAGCAAGGTCTACAAGGAGCAATAAAAGATTCATCAGTCACAAGAGGTGATCTATACTTCATGGATCTAATTAGCAAATCAAGTTTGTAAGTAGATCCATTGTTTCATCCTAACAGGTGAATCAGTTTTGTAAATCCTTCAACAAGGTAGACTTAATAGTCTTTGTATAAATTTGCTAACAGAGTGCATACTTTAGTGTATGTTTGTAAATCCTCTAACAAGGTGAACCTAGCAATCCTTTTTTCTCCTAACAGGGCATATCACCAGAAGTGGTCAATGTAAGCCTTAACAGAAAAACTTCATACTATAGTAACAAAGTTTTGTGGGTATCATCCCCACCCCATTTTTACTTTCTATTTGGAAGGTTTCTGGGTTACCAAATCTCTGTGTACATGTGTTATCGATGTTTAACTTCTCATATATGTAGTAGATTAGAAGAATAAATGGTGAATAGTATATATGGTTAAAGTGCTGAATTGTTTAAATTTTTGATGCTACTGATTCACTCCTCCCCTCTCAGTAGCATATCATATCTTGAATATTTCCAACAATTAGTATTAGATCAGTTTCGTTCTCAGGACAAAGCTTGACAGCTTGAGCAAAGATCAAGGACAATGGAGATATTCAGACTTGACAAAGCTATTGAAAATGAAAAGCTAGATCTAGAAATGGCCATGGCTCAACTCAAAGAAGAAAAGGAGCATCTTTCTTAATCCCTGAAGAGAAGGAAGGAACTTGCAAGACAAATGAATGATCATCAGTATGTTGAAGAAAAGATAGAAGACCTTTTACCATCAAGTAGTTCAAATGAAGTTAATGAGGCTGTCAAGGAACTCCTAGCAAAGAATGGTTCTCTGGAGGAAGAAGTAAGAAAGCTTAAAAGAGAACAAGAAATCCAATCAATCAGACTATGTGAAGTTTTGGAATAGAGAGACAAGGCAAATAAAGACTTAGAGGCAAGAAATAATTTATCCCTTCAGCATGAATATCTTGTGGATCAACTATCTAATGAAAATGAAGAAATTATAAATCTAAGATCTAAGAATGAAAGCCTGAAGAATGATTTAATCACTAAAAGACAAATCAATGAAAGCTTAAAAAGTGACTTGAGATCTGAAAGACAAATCAATGAAAGTTTGGAAAATGACTTGATTACTGAAAAACAAATCAATCAGAGAATGATGAAATCTCAAGCGGACATGACTCGATTAAATCAACAAAGTGAGCAGAATCTTCATAGACAAAAGGGTAAAGCTGGACTTGGTTACAAGGAAGAAGGTGAAACCTCCAAACAAGGTGCCCAAAGGAATCAAAGACCTACTTGCAATCATTGTGGTAAGCTAGGTCACACATCAAACAAGTGTTGGAGCAATGGAAAAAGTAAATTCAATGGTAAATGCTACAATTATAGTCAGCATGGTCATAAAGCTAATGAATGCAAGGAAAAACTAAAATTTGAAGGAAATTGTCACAAATGCAAGAAGTATGGTCACAAGGAATTCCAATGCAGATCCAAATCATTCAATCCAGCTGAACAACTTGTCAAGGAAATATTTGGATGGGATTACAATACTTGGTGCAGATGTCATTATTGTGGAGAATATGGACACATTGGCAAAGACTGCTCAAGGCATCACTTGAGAAAAAGAGATACAACAGTGAGATGTTATACATGTATAGAACTCAGTCATATAGCTAAAAATTGCATGAATATCGGAAGAGTTGAAGATGAAAAGAAAGCTAAAGCTGAAAACATTCGAAAGCAAATGAGGTAATAGTGGATTCTAAAATCTACCGAACAAGATAGTTCAAATGATAGCAATGTCACTCAAGAGGTGGGTGACTCCACCATTTCAAATTAGATTCATAAAGGAGGATATGGAACTACATCTAATAATATCTCAAGCAGTTCCAAAATAAAAGAAAGAAAAATGATCAAATTAGTATTCCAAATACACAAGGATCAAAGAAAGTGTATCTTTTGCCGAGTTGCATCTACCAAAGAAAGTTGGTTGAAGACCTTACCGAGCTAGGTCAAGAATAACAAAATTTTGGTTCAATCATCGAGTTGCAAGCTTCTACTGAGTAAGTGAATGATAGCCTGTCAAGCACTATGTCATCTTAGCTACCTTCGTACCAAGAATTAATGAGAAAATTTTCATCAAAAAAGAAGAATTTGATTTCATTCTTCATCGCAATTTCAGAGTTAAGAAATTTTCAATTGAAATTCAAGCAATTTCGAGCAATTCCAAGAAATTTTCTAGTGAAAGATTTGTTCAAAAATTTCTATCTTTTACCGAGCATCAATGGCATATGGGAGCAGTAGCGGCACAAAGGCAAAATGAGGTCTAGAAATGCTGGTAAAGGGTACAAAATGGAAAGCACCCAACTTCAAAATTGTTTTGGCCATTGCAGAATCACTTGACCCTAATGGTGCTCTATCTCAAATTCCACCAAAGGTACTCCTTATAAATGATATTTGTACACATTTTAAATGTTCTATTCAAGAGATAGGAAACCTAGAGATGGATAATACCCTATGAGAAATGAGTGTTGACGGCTCTTTGAAACTTGAGCATAAGCATCTTGAAACCAAAGGCTTGACTCATATCTCGCATATGCCAAGAAGCTTTCAAACCAAATGGATTAGGTATATTCTGAGTTGGGTGCACAATGGGCAACTATGGTTGGAGCAACCAGTGTTAATCACAAAGAAAATGATTCACATAATCACAGGTCTCCCTTTGCTCAACAAAGTGAAGGTTACCAAAACCCTAGGATGGGATGAGTTACAAAAGCAAACCCTAGCCAAGTGGGATGGTAGAGGTTTGAAGGTTAGCACTGTATCTAATGTCAAACTAAGATTTGTCACTCATGTCATTACCCACAAAATCTATAGCTCTAGTCGATTGAACAATGTACCCTGTGAGGTTGTGGATTTGGCCTTCAAAATTGTAAAGAAGAACCTTGAATTTGACCTGTTTGAACTACTATTGAAACAATTAAACAAGAACATGGATAGTATAAGAACTTCAAAGAATAATCCCTATAAATTTGGTTCTCTGTTGACTTGTTTATTCTTCTATATTCAAAAATTCTTTCCTTCTAAAGGAGCTATAGTATGGAGAAAAGATATTCCTATTCTTTATTAGATTAATGAGTTTGTAGTAGAAATGGGTGAAAATTTTGATAGCATCATGGATAATTATTTTGAAGATTTTAAGGAAAGGATGAATAATAGGTTCTAAATTCCTCCAAAATTGGTTGAAGATTATAGAGATGATGTATGCTTCATGGTTGACTGTGATAAGGTATACATTCAGGCAGTCAGACCCTGAGTTGCATGGGTGAAACCTCTTCCTTATGAGGTTAATATTGATGAAGCCAAGGACATTATTGAAGCACTGGTGAATGAGCCAGTAGACCCAAAGAAACAAATTTTTGGAACATATGATGAGGCAAAGGCCAGAATTGAGCTTGAAATCAAGCTACCCCAGGCTATAAGCAAAGGCAAGAGGAAGATAGCTAAGTTGAAAACTACTACCGGCCCTCTTACGCTTACAGAAGGAAAAGGTGAGGATGAAGGAGATGATGAAGAAGAACAAGGAGAAGAAGAAGAAGAACATGAATCTAAAGAGAAATTGCCAAAGAAGAAAGGTAAGGCAATTATTACCAAACCTAAGAAGAAGCCTACTGCAGTGTTCTCAGAAAGAACCAGAAAAAGAAAGAAAGAACCCATACTTGTCAAGCCTCCACTCACATTTGAGGAAAGGCTTAAAAAATTGGAAGAGGGAGCTGGCATCACAAATTTCAAGGCATTGAAATTTGAAACAAGAATTGATGCTGAGAAAATGCAGATTGAGGAACAGGTACTCAATAACATGGGTAAATGGAAATACTCTCTGGACCAACTCGCCTCTCAAATATTCAAAGAATTGTTGGAGAGATTGCAACTGAGATGGGATTCATCCATCCAAACAGCTAAAGACATATATGAGCAATCTCTGAGGAATCTTCTACCGAGTCTTACTAGAGCAAAAATAAAGGCAGCAATGAAGAACCATGAAGGTAAAATGATGATTAGATTTCACACATGTTTGATTTTAATTAAAGACATTGAGCATGTTGTAAATGATGCAAAAAACATGTGGAAGAACATATATCATCTACAAAAGCCCAGTGAAGATCTAGTTGAAATTAAGGATGATGACAGCAGTGACAGTGATGATTTTGATAGCACTCCACCCATCACAGTTACTCCAGGAGAGCTACATGCACTAATGGAAGAAAAAGAGGAAGAAGACCAGGAGGAAGAAGCACATGAGGAAGATAAAGATGAAGAGGAACCAATTAAAATTGTAGTAGAAGTGATTGCATCCCTTTCTCACTCTCCACCAAAAATTGTTACATCCACTATGGAGACAGCTTCTGCAAGTGAGATTGTGAGCACAATAGTCACATCAATTGCTCAATCTTCACCAACCTCCTCCTAGCTCCAGGTATCTTAAACAGAGATGCCAAGCACTTCATCTATCGAGCTAGCCTCCTTAGTTCCTTCACCATCAGTGAGTGTATCAGTAAGTTCAACAATTTTGTTTTCATCAATTCCAGTAAGTTCAAAAGTTTTGTTTCTGTCAGCATCATCTGTATCCACTTGCACTCTGATTAGTTCAGATACTACTATGGGTACTTTACCAAGTATGCTACCATTTTTGGGAATTTTTTCAGTTTTTGATCTAGTTAGTACTCCTATTGGCATTCAATCCTCGAGTCCTATCCGAATTTTCAGTACTAGCCCTTCTATCTCCACTATTGTGTCTATTCCTAAAGTCAAACCAGTCATCACAGAAGTCAAAAAAAACAATCCATTAAAACTTCTGATCACTAGAAAGGAAATTGTAGAAGATATTGACTTAGACATAGAAATAGTGATTCCTAAGATTGACTAATTAGGACTATGACAATGCTACCATTGAAGAGTTGAGGTTAGCTAGTCAACTCATAGAGATGAAAGCTACGGAAAAATAGTTAAGATCAGAAAGGGATAAGGAATATAGAATAATTGAAAATGCCAAAAATATAATAATAGATGCCATAGGTGTTGAAGTAGATTCTACTCAACATATTTCGATTCAGTTAGAAGAGGTTGTACATAAATTTAATGAGGATTCTTCTGGACAAGAGAAACTTATTGAGAAAGCTGAAAAGAAATTTGATAATAAGGTGCTAGAGCATATTGCTCAATAGATAGATATAAAGCAAGTTGAATTGTCAACATTTTTAAAAAATTTTGAAAATTCTTTTAATAATGCAACATCACTTTTTGCTAAACTTTGTGATGTTTCTAGTTTTACTAAATAAATAAAGGATAAGTTAAATAAGATTGGCATTGATATGCAATCAAGTGCATCCAAGTTGAAGATGGACTCCTCCTCCACAACCTCCCATCACACCAAGATCAGATATTTGGCAGATGTATAGGCAGAACTATTGAGAGAGGAAGCTAGGATCCGGTCTACACTCATAGACATCCAAAACATGATCCTTCCTATCATGGACACAATGCAAAAACATCTTGTTCATTGCAAAACATTGGTCCAAGATCAAAACTTCTCAGTGGCTAACCACTTGATCCAATTATCAGCAGAAGTTCAAATTGCTCTCTCCACCTATCAAATTTTGCAGCAAACTTGGGATAGTACTCTTGCAACCATCCTTAAGGTACATCAAGAATTTCTATCTCACTTTGGTGTAGCCATATAAATTGTATATATGCAGTCATTTGGCATTATTTTCAAAAAGGGGGAGAGATTTAGGGGGAGAGATTCTGAGATTCAACATAATAAATGATGAGAGTTATCACTATATGTGATAGAGGGAGTTAGCACTCATTAGATTTAGCATGTGTACATAAGTATCTTTGTATATACATTATTAGTCATCAAGAAGGTATATAGAAATGTATATGAAGCAGTTCTACAAAGATCAATTTTGAAAAACCAAAATTCAGTGAAGTCAGGTTATGTACATATATTATGGCTTATAAGTGTTTTGTCACTAATGCCAAAGGGGGTGATTGTTGGCATTAAGTTATTATTTCCATTAGTGAAAACACTTATCTATATCAGTATAGCTACTGAGCTTAGCACGTAGTTTCCTACACTCACTGAGCTTCATAGTTTACACCAAGCATCTACAGTATATACTGAGCATTCTAGTGTTAACCAAGCTTCATAGTTCAAATCGAGCATTACAGTGTTAACCGAGCTTCGCAGTTCACACCAAGCATTCTAGTGTTAATAGAGCTTCACATTTCACACCGAGCATTCTAGTGTTAACTGAGCTTCATAGTTCACACTGAGCATTCTAGTGTTAACTGAGCTTCACAGTTCACACCGAGCATTCCAGTGTTAATCGAGCTTCATAGTTCACACAAGCATTCCAGTGTTAATCGAGCTTCACAGTTCACACTAAGAATTCTAGTGTTTACTGAGTGATGGAAGTGTAATGTTTACCAAGTAATGGAAGTGTAGTGTTTACCAAGTGAAATCAAGGTAAACAAAGGATCCAATTTTTACCGAGTGACACTACATCTACCAAGTCACCTATGGTTACCGAGTTCAGAACTACATTGAGTGATTAGTATGGACTGATCCTTCACTTCTACTGAGTGCATGATGATGCCAAGTAATGCAGTGGATGTTGAGTATCAAAAGGTCATCGAGTCAGTTCAGTGAACCCAAGTTATTTACTATTGGGCTGACTCAGTAATATTTTGTTCACTTGTATTTTGGCTGACCTTGCAATTGTAATTATTGGAATGGTATATATGTAATGTATTATATCATTTGCAAGATGTGCGATATATGGATGAAAGTATCAAGAGAGACATTTAATTTTTTGAGAAGTGTAAATGCGAATCAGCAGAAGAGCAGAATATTCAGCAAGGTCTACAAGGAGCAGTAAAAGATTCATCAGTCACTTGAGGTGATCTATACTTCTAGGATCTAATTAGAAAATCAAGTTTGTAAATATATCCACTGTTTCATCCTAACAGGTGAATCAGTTTTGTAAATCCTTTAATAGGGTAGACTTAACAGTCTTTGTATAAATCTCCTAATAGAGTGCATACTTCAGTGTATGTTTGTAAATCATCTAACAAGGTGACCTAGCAGTCCTTTTTGCTCCTAATAGGACAAATCATCAGAAGTGGTCAATCTAAGCCTTAACAGGAAAACTTCATACTGTAGTAATGAAGTTTTGTGGGCATCATCCTCACCCCAATTTTACTTTCTATTTGGAAGGTTTTTGGGTTACCAAATCTCTGTGTACATGTGTTATGGATGTTTAACTTCTCATATATGTAGTAGCTTAGAAGAATAAATGGTGAATAGTATATATGGTTAAAGTGCTGAATTGTTTAAAGTTTTGATGCTGTTGATCCACCCCTCCCCTCTCAGTAGCATATCATATCTTGAATATTTCCAACAAAAATCAAGCAAGTAGATCAAGAGCATACTTGGGTTGATACAATGTGATCCCTGATGAAGATTTTTGTATCTTAATTCCAAGGAAATAATGAAGTAGACCCAAGTCTATCATGGAAAATTTGTCATGCAAAGTAGACTTGACACTATCAATAATGGATGTTGTACCCCCTATAATGATTAAGACATAAACATAAAGCACAAGTAACAAATGAGAATCATCTTGTTGAAGAATGTAGACATTCAGATCTAAATGACATCTGGTGAACCCTACTAAGAGAAGGAAAGAATCCATCTAAGCATACCAAGATCTTGGAGCTTGTTTTAGTCCATAGATAGACTTTTTCAACTTGAAAACCAAAGTAGTATCTTGAATGAAACCCTATGGCTGCTCCATATAAATATCCTCATCAAGATCACCATTCAAGAATGCACTCTTCACATTCATCTGATGACCAACCCATCTCTAAGCTACAGTTATAGCTAGTGTCAAATGAATGGAGTTCATCTTAGAAACTAGATCAAAGGTCTCTGTGTAGTCAATACTAGGCACCTAAGAGAAACCTTTTACAAAAATTCTTGCCTTATACTTATCCACACTTCCATCTGCTACAAATTTAGTTCAATAGATCCATTTACACTGAACCAATTTTCTTCCCTTATGAAGAGAGACTAAGTCCCATGTGTCATTTCTCATAAGAGAATTGTATTCTTCCTCCATTGCTTTATCCCATTCTAGAATTCTTGAAGCTTCTTTGAATGATTGAGGATTAGAAGCAACTACAATATAAGCATGAGGGAGTGATTTGTATAATGATTGTGTCCTCATAGTATTTGAAGGATTCCCTACCAATGGTCCTACTACATCTAATCTCTATTGAGCCCATTTAGGTCTAGTGGAAGAAGATGTAGAAGTAGAAGGAATTTCCTCAACCTCATATGTTTACTACCTTTGTTTGGGTTGGGGACAAACATCTTCCAAGTCACTATCATCACTATCACTCTCTTCAATGAAGGAGGAAGGAGGAGTTGAAGAAGTAAAGCTTGGACAACTTTCTTCAAAATGTAAACTCCTCTCATAGAAAATTTCATGTGACTCTGGATGCATCAATTTGTAGGCTTTATGAGAGTCCACATAACCAACAAAGACGCAAGGTTTACTTTGAGGTTCCAATGCCTTGCATTTCTATGGAGGTATTTGTGCCCATGTTGGACAACCAAAGACTCTAAACTACTTTATAGTAGGCTTCCTTCCATGCCAAGCTTCAAAAAGAGTTACACCATCCAAAGCTTAATGAGGACTCCTATTCTAGATGTAGTTTTCATAATTCATTGTTGTAGCCCAAAAAACTTGATCAAGAGACTTATGTAGTAGCATGCAAGTGGTCATCTTCTTGAGGGCTCTATTCTTCCTTTCTAATTTTTCCATGGAGTGTATGGTACTGAATTTTGAAGGTCAATTCCCTCTTGAGTACAAAATTCTATAAGTCTTGAGTTCACATACTGCCTTGCATTATCTATTCAAAGAACCTTGCTAACTTTCTCTGACTATTTTCTACTTGAGCCTTGAAGGTGAGAAATTGTTCAAAAACTTCACTCTTATGATCCATGAAGAATACCCAAGTATAGCAAGAGTAGTCATCAATGAAGTTGAGTGCATAGCGAGACTTTCCAAATGATGGTATTGAAAATGGGCCCACCACATCACTATGAACTAGTTCAAGAACACTTTATGCTCTCCGAGGCTTCCCCTTGTCAAACATTTTTTCTAGATGCTTCCCAAGTGTGCAACCTAAACAAACACCATCTGCGAACTAGACTTGAGGTAGACCATGAACCATGTTCTTGCTGCTAAGCTATTGAAGATACCTATATTTGAGCTGTCCAAACCTCTCATGCCATAGTTTTCTTTATGTATTTGAATGCATTAACAAGGCTTTTGCATTAGATTTAGGCACAAAGGAAGAGAAAGTGTAAATCCTTGAATCATGCTTAGCTTCACCTATCACAACCATAGAATCATCTTTAGTACTTTTCACAACAATTGAATCTAGAAGAAATTCAACCTTGTTTCCACCTCCATAGTGAGTGATTTGGTATATTGAAAGAGGGTTGGAGGTAAGATTAGGAAGATAGAGAACATCCTTGAATGCTCCACTTTCCATCTCAACTTTACCTTTTCCTTCAACTTCCACTTTAGTATCATCCCCTACAAAGATGTGAGGTACCTCTGAAGGTGTCATTAAAGAAAATTCTTTTTTTGAAGCCCCCATATAATGTGTGGCACTTGAGTCAATAATCCATTCCTTTGGACTGACAGTGTGTGAGTAAAGCTTGCCCTTTGCTCTTAGAATCTGAAGATGAAGACCCCTTTTCCTTATAAGCATTAGGCAATGGAAGATTGTGCTTCTTCATGATGTTTTTCAATTCATCAATCTTCTTGTGATAACACTAATGTTCATCATGACCAATTCTTTTACAATAGGCACACTTCTTCTTTTCCTAATTATTGTCCCCCTTTTGGTTGGTATTAGGAGAAGACTTGTCTTGTTGTTGATTTGATTTAGGTAGTGACTTTTTTGTGTCCCCTTGTTTGTCATCTTTCCTCTTATTTTTGCCCTTTCCTTTGTTTGAACTTTCACCAGTTGGATTTTTAGAGCTCTAATTGTTAGCCACCAATGACTTAGACTTTTAAGACTTGAGAATTCCCATTGTTATCAATTTAGTTTCTTCATCCTCTAACAACTGGGCATATTCACCAAAAGTGAGTTTCTAATAAGAAGCCCCTAAGGTAGCCTTTGAGGTGTTGAAAGAAAAGACAAATGTTGAGTAGTCTAATGGCAGCTTATTCTGAATTAGATAAATCAATCTATCATCCTTAATGGGACTACAAAAATCATTGAATTTTGTTCTCAACTCATTCACCTTAATGATAAAATCCTAGATGGAATCAAAGTTCTTAGGATCTAGTGAGATAAGTTCATCTTCAATCTTGTAGACATCCTCCTTAGTCACTTTCCCATATAGCTTTTTAAGGGAATCCCAAGTTTCCTTGGATTTATTATATTTTATGATTTGATAAAGGATCTTGTCATCAACTCCTAACCTAAGGATTCCTAGGGCTTTTCTATCTGCCAATTCCCAAGCACAAATATTACGTTGAGTTACGTTATCACCTGTGAGTTTAGGAAGAGATCCATATACATATTGAGAAACTTCTTCATTCATTAATTCACACCATTTTTTAACCAACCATGTGGCATAATTGTGTGGTGTTAATTTTGAAACCTTGATGTTTCCCATAATGCAAGGAAAGAAAGATAACAACAAGAAGAAAGGAACACAACACCAAGAGACACCCCCCCCCCCCACCAAATGAATGCTTTAGGCACTTTATACTTAGTTTGATTACAATAGCCTCTTACTAATTTAGGGCGTAAGTGAACCTCTGATTTTGATGGTTACAACAACAAATATGAAGCTATATCAGACTCAACAAGATAAGACACAAGACCTCTCAAGGATCTAATTAATTACAAGTGCCAATAGGCCAAAATGAGACCAAAATTTGAAAGTACTATGTCTACTCAAAATTACTCTAAAATAATATTAAATCTAGAAAGTAGACAAAAAATCATGCAGTCTCAAAAAATAGCATGTGAATATGAGTCCAAATGAGCCTGAACTAAGCCTTTAAAGCTGCAAAAATTGGGATTTACAATTTGCAAAAAAATTTAGGAAGAGAGATCTCAGACATCCTACACCAATGTGTAGATCACAAAATTCTACTCCAAAACAAAAAAAAAATTGCTCAAAAAAATGAGTCTGTTTGAGGGAGATATTGTTGTTTGAAAATCACCTCTGTAATTATTTTTCCTAAATTGCCGCTATCACACCTCCAAAAATTGAATGACTCTAGATTTCACCTTAGATGTCCAATTTGATGAAACAAAAGTCAATTTGGGGGTTTTTTTGACCTTTTGAATATGATGCCACTATCTGATTTGCACCAACAAGCTCCAATCTTGACCTTTTAAAAAAAAAAAAAAATCTCTCTAATGGCTATGCAATGAAGCTCTTATGGCTCTGATACCATTTAAGAATTTGGTATATCTTTGATATCATGTAAGAAATTTCCTAAGGCAAGAATGAAATTCCAAGATCAAGAAGCTCAGTAGGTAGCACAAGAGAGACAAATGATGATCAAATGAGAATGGATATCATATGATTGGCTATGAGATAATTGGATATGGTATAATTGGATAATTGGATGAATACACACTAGAAGTGTCTTGTATATAAAGGCAACTAGAATTAATAGGAGTCAGCAAAGAGATAAGGATTACAACTCAGCACATGTCCACCAAAGGTGGATTATCCTCCATTGAGCACAGGAGTTTGTGCGATGATAAGTGATGCAAGGAGTTCAGAAAGTCATAACTTTTGACTCGGATCTAGGTTTACTTAGATTTTTCTATGTTTTTTTTTCCAAAATCTATAGTTGAGGTGGATTCCAACTCAACTAGCTCTATTGGGACCATTTCAATTTATTTTTTGAGACCCAAAAATTCCATCTTGACCTCCAAATTTCAGTTTTAAGATATCTTAGGTATTTTTTTGTTTTTTCTGCTTTGTAATAACTTCAAATTTTCTTTATAAATTTTGAAGATTAGTTGGAAATTCACCTTTTTGGTTTAAATGGTAGATATAGGAAACTTTGGATTTGCTTTCAAAGGTTTTTAGAAGTTACCAAAAATGGCATATTTTTCCAGTTGTCAAAATCTACCAAATTTGGAAATTTCCTATTTTCTCTTTTGAGAGTCTATTGTTATTTAATTGAGTTAGAGATCCATGTAGAAGCAGTTTTCAATAATGAACAATTCAAATTTTGAATCTATATTGAGTTCTATCATGAGTTATTCAATTTTCTTTGAATTAAGATCAACATGCTACATCAATAAGAGGATAAGTTTACATAGATGTATCTCATAAAGAGATGTTGTAGACACAATGTGCTCAAATAAGTTGCTAACTCTATGTTGTCAACAAGACAACTCATATGTCTATGCATATTCTTAAGTGTGTACATGACAAATAATATAAAAATGCATTACCCTAAGTAAACTTAAGTAAAGTGTAATAATAATTAATTATTTACACTAACAAAAACTAAAATTATTGTCATATATTTAGATGACTTGACAACGTTTTCTAAAAAGAGGAAGGATCATATAGGATATTTGAGGAAAGTATTGCAACGATGCCGAAAGCATGGGATTTACTTAAATCCTAAAAATTAATTTTGTGCATGACCAAAGGGAAGCTACTAGGTCACATAGTGTCCCAAGAAGGTATAAGGATTGATCCAAAAAAAGTCAAAGCTATCCAAAGACTAAGCTTTCCATCTAATAAGAATGGGGTCAAATCTTTCTCCAGTCAAGTAAACATTCTTAAGAGATTTTCTCTAGGTTTTTTTGAGATCACCAAATGTATCATGGATATGATGAAAGGAAATTCAATTTTCAAATGGAGTGATCCCAAAAAACAAGCTTTCAAAGATATTAAAGAATCTATAGCTAACACTCCTATTTTGTGCCACCTAGAATATAAGGACTTCATGATCTACTGCTATGCTTCTAAGCATACATTGTTAGCCATTCTTATGTAGGAAAATAGAGAAGGGGTCTGACTTACTATCACATTTATGAGTATACCCCTAAAATATCATGAGTTGAGGTATTCCCAAGTGGAAAAGTATGCCTTCACTATGGTAAAGGCCTTGAAGAATTTTAGATTCTATGTCTTGCATTCTCATTCTATAGTGTATGTTCTTGATATAGTGGTAAAAAGCATATTGACCCAACAAGATGTAGGATGTAACAATAGAGGGACATGGATAGTGAAAATTGAAGAATACGACATAGAGATCAAGCCCAAAAAGTTGGAAAGGGGGAGTGAATTGTATAGAGCTATTGCAAAACATCAAGTGGAAGAATAACTTGAAGAAAATTAGTTAGTCTTGATAGTGAGTCTGCAGGATCCATGGTTTGAAAATATCACATACTACTTAACTTATAGAGAATGTCCTATAGGGCTAACAATGAAACAAAGGAGAGATCTAAAGTTGAAAATGGCCAAATATGTTATCTAAGAGGACAAATTTTAAAAGAAGTCCATAGATGGAACCTTCCTTAAATGTGTACATAAGAAACAACAAGAGAGGTCGTTGAAGACATTCCATGATGAAGCCTATGGTGGACACTTCTCTTCTTCAATCACCACTTTCAAGATACTAAGGAAATGTTAATATTGGCCTAGAGTGTTCAAAGATTCCTACCATTGGGTATCCAAAATGCAAGAAGTGCAAGATTTTCACAAGAAGACCCCAATTGCTGGCATTACCTCTTAGACTAGTAGTAATTGAATGTTTGTTTCAATAGTGGGGTCTTAATTTCATAGGTCCTATAAACCCTACGTCTAGCACTGGTCATACCTACATAATTATGCCTCCAAGTTACTTCACAAAGTGGGTGGAAGTGAAGGCAATGAAAATAACTACTTTTGAAATAGTGTGTGAGTTTATGAAAGAGAACATCATGGTAAGATTTGGGTTGCCTAAAAAAATAATGACAAATAATGCAGCTTATTTTTCCTCCATTGAGATTACTAAATTTTGTTTCAAATATGGCATAACAATTAGTCACTCATCTAACTACTTTCCACAAGGGAATGATCAAGCTGAGTCCAACAACAAAAATTTGATCAACATTGTGAAGAAGCTTGTGTCAAATAACCACAAATCTTGGCACAAGAAAATTCATGGAGCACTTTAGGATGACAGAGTGACCCGAAGAGGGTGATTGGCATTTCCCATTTTGAACTTGTTTATGGAGTTGAAGCAAGTTTTACTCTACCTTTAGAATTTGCTACTAACAAGTTGAGAGTAGTAATAAAAGATGGCCTTTACAAATATGGCCTTGATAAATGGATCGTATACTTGAGAAAAATCGAGGAATAAAGAGAGTTAATGGTTGATCATATTACACAGCACTAGATGAAGGTAAAGAACTTGTTTGATAAGATAACCAAACCTTGGAAGTTCATAGTAGGAGATGTGGTGTTGCTATGGGATAAGAGAAGAGTGCCTAAAGGTATGCATGGAAAATTTGAGAATCATGAAAGTGGCACATTCATTCTTATGTAGGATTCTGAGAATATGCTATAGCTACTAGTGATGTGTAAAAATTGATCACATATTGGAAATGGAGATAATGTGCAATGTTGATCGGCGATAAAGAAACTAAGATTTCTATATGTTATAGCAATAAGGTGAAATAAAAATTAAAACTCATGATTTCTATGGGATATAGTAATTGACTATTTTGAGGCATTAAATGGTTTTGATTGAAGGTGATGGCCTTCATTTGATGCTCCAATAAGGTGACATCATGGCATCGCTAAAGTTAGTGTGCGGTCAGGGTTGATGATTGTGAGGTTGCAGGAAAGTTAAAGAAATGACATGATTGGCTCTTACCACTTTGCATTTGTTAGGAAGATTAACTATTTTCAAGTTGTGAAGCCATGGAATTTTAATGCATACCTTGTCACATTATCTCAGGTGGTCAAGGTAATAATAGTAAAGGCTTGGGTAGTTAACTGTGAAGTCGTTGTAATGTCATGAGTGAAAGAAGTGTTAAGCCTTAGACCAAGACAAAGTTGCAAAGTAGTAAATCAAATAGTGATCGCATCGTTGTAGCTTGTTACTAGTTTGAAGGTTTCTAAGTTATGATGGTGCACAAAGCATAGAATGATAGTTAAGACTAACCTATGGTTTAGGTTGTGAAGCAGTGAAAAGCTCACAATCACACCATCGCAAGAAATTAAAATTAATCATGAGTTAAAGTAGCGAAGTAATGAAAAGATAAAGATTGCATCATTTCATGTGGTTAGAGTTGACCTAAGGTTATTATTGTGAAAGATAAAAAGCATGCATTCGTCGCTTGGTAGGGTCAAGAGATGAGTCAAGGTTCTAGGGTGCAAAGTTGCAATGGATGGTAACAGTCTTCTATGCAGTCATTGCAGTATTGTAGATATTAAGGCTAACTTTCAAAATTGGTTTGTGAAGCTGCAAAAAATGATCTAGATGGTTAAGTGTGAAGTGATCACATCATTGTGAGTAATAATGTAGTTAAAGATTTTCAATTTGCAAAACAACGAAGGTTGTAGATCACATGATCGCGACCTAGTTTTGGCCTAAAGAAATTCAAATTGTAATGGTGCAAAGGGTGAACATTATGGTCAAATTTTAGGCTATCACATATCGCAAGTGAAAGAAATGTTAAATCTCAAACCATGATAAAGATGCAAGGTAGTCAGTTTGATGGTCATCATTGGATCACAAGGTGTTAATGTTAATTCTCATAGAAGGCTGCAAAGGTGTGAAAAGGAACCCAAGGCATTCAAATTTTTTACCGTCATACCACCACAAGTGGTTCAATGCAATATGAGGTCAACGTTGCAAAGGTGCAAGAGAAAATAACAGTTATCGCATGATCGCATGGGTTAAAAGCATCATATGAATGATAGTTGAAAAAAAGAGACAAGGATTAAAATAAGGAGGATTTCTAGGTTTTAATCATGATTGTTGATTTGAGATCGATAGTGAAAATTCAAACTTATGTGACCATTGAGATAAGAATTATATATTTTTGGCACCAAAGTGCCTATTACAGATCAAAGAGGAGTATGAACCATTTTGAGGGTTTCTAACCATTTTTTTTCTTTCTCTAATGTATTGGATTGTAACTAATGACTATTGGATTTTTGAGCAATTCAAAGTGCTCTATTGATGTAACTCATGAATCTGTAATTGATGTAACTCATGAATCTATAATTGGCCAAGATTCCTAAGAGGGGGTCTATATATAATTTTATAAGTTAATGAAAGGATAAAAATATTTTAGTGTGAAATACTCTTTGTTGTAGGAAAATAATAGAAGTGTTTGAAACCATTAATTTATTGTTCCATACATATGTTAGTCTATGTATTTCATTCAAGTTAGATTATAAATCTAAAGACAAATAGATTTTTTTTATTTTTTCAATTTAACAAACCCACAGTTAATATGAATTACTAAGGTTAAAAGAAATACTTGTGATGTGATGTGAAAATCATAGTCTTGCATCTTAGCTTCACATCATTTCATCCTACATTTCATTAATATCACAAATCTTCACAATTGCATTATCAATTATGTGGATTCATAAGATGTGTGAATTTTTGGAATTGATCTCATCCTAAGATCAATCCATTTCTTGAGTTAGTCTTTCCTAGGCCTAACTTGGTTTGCCTCTTATGTTCTCTAGTCAAGAACATACCATAGTAGAATTAGAAATAAATAAATTCTTTGAAAATCATATATAAGGGAGTTGTACTTGTAATTCAAAGGGAAATTAGTCATCAAATAACATTTTCCCAATTGTTGTATTCAATTTTTCTTTACACATTTTGGTACCTTGAGAGTTATTATAAGAAAGAGCAATATGTTTACCAACACAATAAATATAATCATAAAGTAAAGCAATCCATAACACCATATTTTGTTAACTAGGGAAACCTTAGTCAAGGGAAATCCTCGGTGGGGATGATACCCACAAACTGATCCTCTAATCAAAAGTATATTTGGAAAGATATTGACCCTTTAAGGAGTCTATTACATTAGTATAGTGTCTTGATCCTTGTTAGAGGACTAGGCCTTGTTTGAAGCCTCAATGCTATTAGGATTTGTTATTACAATTATAAAAAGTATGTAGGCTAAGCCCACTACCAAAACATGTAATATACAATGATATTTAGTATACAAAATATTAGATACAAAAACCTCTTTACATCTAGCAATATATTTAATATCTGATATAACCTTTGTAGCTTATTGTATCAACTTTGCATACTCTTCACTTTAACTAATTTACTATCAAAGTTCACAACACAAATTGATCGCAGACTTATCACAAAAATAACAAAAGTCTTTGCATTCCAAAGAATTTCATCTATACCATGTTATTTCATAATAATTTACATTGTTGGTCTTCATACCTTTACACACTTGCCAAAATACAAAATTATATCTTGCCCACTTAGGGCTTGTTAGAAAGTTTAGAATAACTGAGAGGGGGTGAATTAGTTACTCAAGGACCATAAGTACCATTTGAACAATCAAACATAAACATTCACTATTCTTTTTATCCTTCTATAGCTCAGCCTCTATTGAATATTGAAAATTACTAATAGTTCAATGCCCTATTATAACAAACGTTGTTGAATGTAAACATATAAATGCAAACCATCATAAAACATTCAACACAAGTTTGACACTAAGATTTTACGTGGAAACCTAATTTGGAAAAAATGACCAACAACATGTCACCACTTTTTCACTCTTTTAAAGTGAGCTCTATTAGGAGTCAACCTTGTCAAAGGTTGCAATACACACTATTAATGTGACCTAAAGGATTTAATTACCCTATTAGGAGTGGACTTGTCAGAGGAATTTGATCATTCCATTTTGAATGTCACCTTGCTAAAGGATTTACATGGACTATTAAGTCCTTCAATGATTCTTAGGTCAACCTTTGATCAAAAGGATTTCAATAGAAACTATTTATAATGATTAGAAGAAAAATAGTACTTTTTGATCTATATGATTTACAACTCACTCTTGTAGGTTCAAACCACTATTCGGCTCATGTGTTGAATCACTAAAAAGTTCCCCTTTTCAACTATGTCTCTTAACTCACTTGGAAACCCTTCAAGCAGTCATTCGTCTTCACATCAAACTTAAGCATTTTGCTTAGATTCACGTATCAACTTCAGCAACATTTGCATAAGAATTCCTTTTGCTTCACTCTAATACGTGCTCATACACACTTACTCTTTCTTATTGAGTCTATGCCTCCTTAAATAGGTAATTCTAGTCTTCTTTCATTTTCATGATCACCATAGATCTTAGGATTTACACTTCAGTTAATTAGGCTCATTGTATCTATCCTTCTTCTTCTTCTTCTAGAAACTTATCTTCCATTGAATTTCAATCTTACTTAATTTTCTCCTTGAATTTAATGATCCAACTCATCAATCTTATCTTCAACACAGTTTCCATATCCCAAGAAATCAACTAAGTCAGCTAGAAATCATGATTCCTCAAACACATTGAAAATATTATTACTTGACAATCACTAAGTTTAGATACTTGGTCATCACTTAATCACTTGGCTGTTTCATAACTCTTGGCACAACATCAAATAGCTTGCTCAGTCGATACTAATGCTCAATCAACACTAAATTTTCTCAGCACTTAATGTGGCTCGGTTGACACTAGTATCACTTGACAATCCTTAGTCTTTTACTCTATTACTTGATTAAGCTTTACATCAATGATATAACCAATCATTTTGTCTTATCAAAGTCTAACTAATCAAATATCCATTGTAACTTCCTTTTCATAACTCAACCTTTCCTCTAGGTTCTTTTTTTATGAGAAATCTCTCAAATCCTCTTCATCAATCAAAATAGATATGACATTTAGATTAGATAGTGACACGTCTCATTAGTAGATTTGACATCAATGATTAAAAAAAAATTGTTCCAATTGTAGTTTCCAACAATCTCCCTCTTTGGAATTGATAGAAACACCTCAATACTTTTTACAATATAGGAATACAATGTCCCTTTTTGTTAACATATAATCCAAAAGAAATATCTAACATGAATAAATAATATCCTTAATTTCATTTAGTGTCTTATCTCTGCAATTTCAGTAGTTCTTCCTCTATCATTATTCTTTTCCTCTGAGGTTTATTTCTTTCTTTTTAGTAAATCTCTCCCTCTTAGGTAAATCTCTCCCTTCTTTAGTGAATCTCTTCCTCTTTGACAATGATTCCAAAGACACTAGCTTTCTTGGCTTCAATTACTTCATACATATGGATTATGTAGATATTTGCATGTCTAGTTGTATTCTGATATCTATATATGACTTATTTTTTATGTTGGTCTTCTTCTTAACTTCACTACCTTAGACATCTCCTAAAAGTAGAATTGTCTACATTACTGTATATGGTATTTTGATTAGTACATTTGATGCAATGCATGATATCTTGTTAAGTTACTTTGTTAAGGGGAATCACCCCTAATTTAGCTCTAAGGTATCCATAAGCATCTTTAGGTAATGCTTTAGTGAATATTTCAGCAATTTTTTCTTTGGTGTTCACATATTCTAACTTCAATTCTTTGTCTTGAACTATTTCTCTCAAGTAATGATACTTGATAGAAATGTGCTTTGTTTTAGTGTGCATCACTGGATTCTTTCATATATTGATATAACTTTTTTTATCACAATATATAACCACTAGATCTATAATTTCTTCCTTCATTCCTTTTAGTAATTGCTTGATCCACATAATGTTTGAGTAGTTCACTACAACAACCACATATTCAACTTCAATTGTTGATTGCAAAATACAATTATGTTTCTTTCTTGTCTATGAAACCAATATCTTTCCTATAAAGAATGCACCTCCACTACTTCTTTTTCTATCATCAATATTCCCTACCCAATCAGAGTCAATGAATGCCTTAAGTTCAAACTTATCACTTCTCTTGTAATATAATGCATAATCTTTTGTACCTTTTAGATATCTTAATATCATTTTCACTGCCATCATGTGACTCTCTTTAGGATTTTCTAAAAATCTAGGAACTATCCCAATAGCTAATGCAATATCAGGCCCACTATGAACAATATATTGCAATCTTCCAATCATTAGTCTATATAGCATCTGGTTCACATCAATAGATAAATAGATTCATCATTTTTAGATAACTTATGTCCTATAGACATAGATGTACCCATTGGTCTTGAATCTTCCATTACAAATAAATTTATTATCTCCTTGATATATTTTGACTGAGTAATGAAAAAACCAGACTTCATTTGACATACTTGCAATCCAAAAAAATAATTTGATTTCACCAAACATAGACATTTCAAATTCCTTCTTCATTTCATCAGTAAATAATTTTCATAATTCTTCTTTACCTCCAAATATAATGCCATCAACAAATATTTTAGATAGCAGTACTTCATTGTTCTTACCAATCTTCAGGTATAGGTTATTGTTATCATTTGTCCTTTCAAAACTAATTTTGACTAAAAAATAATGCAGTCTTTCATACCATGTTCTTAGGGCTTTTTTCAATCAATATAAATCTTTTTTTAGTTTACATACCATATTCTTCTTATCTAGATCTACAAATCCTTTAGGTTGTTCAATGTACACTTCTTCCTCAAGTATACCATTTAGAAATGTAGTTTTGAAATCCATCTGATATACCTTCAAATTCCTATAGGTTGAGTATTCAAGAAGGGCTCTAACTCCTTACCAAAAGAGAAAAAATTTCTCCATACTCAACTCCTTCTTGAGCATATCCTTTGCATACCAGTCTTGCCTTTTTTCCTTGTTATTTCACCATTTTCATTCAGCTTATTCCTGAAAACCCACTTTGTTCTAATAAGACTTTTATCCTTTGGTCTTGGTACTAGGGTCCAAGTATTGTTCTTCTCCATTGTTCAATTTCTTCAATAATTTCCTAAATCTAATCTTCATTTTCTAGAGCATCCTTTATTGATTTAGGCTCAAATTCATATAGTAAGAATGTATCATCTTTGAGTCTTTTCCTTGTCATAATACTTTATTCAGCATCACCCATGATTTGTTCAGGTTTTTGATGTCTTCTTACAAACTTAGATAGCACAAGTGGCTTCTTTATCTATTCTTCAATAGGTTCATCTTGAAAGATAATCTCAAGTTCATTAACTCTTTCTTGTCCAAGATCTGGTCCAAGATTTGTATGCTTGACATTGTCTCCATGATGGTTGACATTTCATCACTATGACTCGATATCTTCATCTTGTTTCTCAACACCCATTATCTACTACTCGACAACCTATTTTTGTACCTCAACATTCCCCATCTACTAGAAAATTGCAACTTTTTTTTCTTGTTCAATAGGAGTGCATGGAGCATCATCATCCATGTAAGAATTTTCCTTAGGGAAAGATTCACCCTAGATTGTAGAACTTGAACACAAGCACAACTATAGACCAAAAAGGAGCATGATCAATATATCAAATTATTTTCTCATACATTGCTTTGTATTGTATGTGATGATTGTACACACTAAGAAAGCTTGTATATAAAGGCCTCTCAGGAAGCACCTAGAATGCCTCTAGAAAGAGCTAGGAGATAAGATAATCATGAAAACTAAGCACACATCTTATCCATAATTTTGGATAAGAGGATAAGAATTATAAGGTCTATCTCAAGTGGAGATGTTGTAGACACTATGTGCTTAATTAGTGTGTTAACTCCTGTATATTGTAGACACCATGTGCATAAAAGAGGTGCAAACTCCAGTGTTGTCAACATGAAAACTCACAAGAGTGCACATACTCCTAGGTGACTAAATAAACAAATATTAAAATAATGCATTAACTTAAGTAAACTTAAGTAAGTGTAAATAGTTAATAATTATTTACACCAACACCCCCACTTAAGTGCAACTTAGGGGAATGCCCTTAAGCTTACAAAAACTATAATGAAATGCATAATGGGTCCTAGCTACTAGGCCATGTTAGGTACCCATGTACATAATGAAATGTAATCTCTCATAAAGTAGAGAAAGAGGGAAAACCTCATGGGAAAAACCCTCCCCCAAAAAGAGAGATAAAAATAGGATGCATGGATGTATGGAGTAATCAAGATCCCCCCCCCATTACGACATACATCAAGTATATACAAAAGTGAAATGGGAGAAGGACAAAACCCCATAAGAGGAAAAAGTCCCCCCCATAAAGGAGAAGAAGGAGACGAGATAGTCCTCCCCCCCCCCCCCCCCGCTAAAAGTAAGGTGCAAACTAGTGAGAAATGCTCCCATGTAGAAGCTGATCCATGACCATTGAATGATGTGTCTCCCATTTGGAAGAAACAATGGAAATGGTACTAGTAAGATGCTTCCCTTGGGTGTGGAAAGAATATTGATGATGAAAGGTGTCTCTGAAACCCATTCAAGTGTTCCTATGTCGATACTAATGGTGACTCCTTCCAAAACTATTGAGAAGAAGTGCTAATCTAGAATGGAATGTTGTAGAACCTATTTCAAAGAGCCAACGGTCTCCTCAAATGATAGAGAAACCTCCTGCAACTACTTACATAAGGATCCACAATCACATCAACCTGTATAGATTGATCATGTAAAGAATGGACATGAAGGTCAGAGTGAGCCCTTGCAACAACTATAGAAGGATTTTCCTCATCAAAGAGAAGTGATATATCATCAAAGAAGTCCTCCAAATTTTTTGTGTGTGACTCCACGAACAAACCTGAAATGTTAGTCAAGAAGTCATCACTTGAGGTAGGAACTAGAAGACAAAGTGTACCCTATTGTGTTGAAGTACAAGAATTAATCACTATGGTAATAGATGAAGAATTTGCCTCAAAAAGAAGATGAATATCATCAAGGATGTCTCCCACATCTTCATTATGAGACTCCATGAATAGGTCTACAAGGACGGGAAGGAAGTCATCACATGAAGGTATAGTAGGAAGACATAAAGGCTCCTATTGCACTAAATATGAAGCATCTGTGGCTGAAATAGGATCGTTAGGAGCAACAGGAGCATTTGGAGGTGTGATCTCATCTAGAGTTGAAGAAACCATAGCTGGAGTGACTGGATGTAGAATATCCTCTGGAGATGGAGGAACACATGGATATCCATATGCTTCCCAAATAAACATCCAAATATCATAAGGAAAACTTGCCATTATAAGAGGAGAAAAAGATTCCTTACTCATACTATTATACAGAAAGTGACGAAGGTGCACAAGATGTGTCCAATTAAAATGTGGTGGCAATGAACAGAGATAAAGAAGCAATTCTTGATGGTCTGTTAGATGATCAAGTATCAAAGCACTCCATTTGTGATAGTTCATTTTTGTCAACAATGGTCTAATATGAAACTAACATATTTGGCAAGACCCATGAGATTAATCAATGAACCCCTAAAGAATCAAAGAACCCCCCATAATGAATGATTTAGGCACTTGGTAGCCACTTTCCAATTTAGGGCCTATTTCTAAAAGTAGTATTTCTATCCATAGAACCTATAATATGATTATAGATCTGGAAAGTAGACAAAAAAAAATGCACTTTCAAAAAAAATAGAACCTAATTTGGAGTCCAAATGATCTCGTACTAAGCATTTTAAGTGGCAAAAATTGGGATTTGCAAGTTGCAAAAAAATTCATGAATAGAGATCTCAAACCACCTGCAACAATGTGTAGATCATGAAATTCTACCACAATATAAATAAATTTCTCACAAAAAGGAGTCCATATGAGGAAGATATCGATGTTTGAAAAGCGATGTCGTTGTTATTTTTTCTGAATCATTGTCGTCACACCTCCAACAATCAAATGGCTCTAGATTTTGCCTCAGATGTCTAATTTGGATGAAACAAAATCTAATTTTGGGGTTTATTGACCTTCTGAATGTGATGCAAATATCTAATTTGCACCAACAAGCTTCAATCTTCACCTACAAAAAATCTCTCCTATAGGCCTGATGGCCAATTTTTCTGGAAAAAAATAATGCATATCCAGAAAAAATAGCAGAGATGTAGATGAAAAAAATGTAGATCTGAAAATTAAATGTATAGATCTAAAGCGATCATACCAATTCTGCAAATTAGGCCTTTAGGTGCCTATTTGCAAAAAACAAATTACCTCACAATTGACTTTGGCCTAGGGTAGGCAACTTTATAGCTGATTTTCACTGAATTGATGTTTCGAACACAATGGCGAGGTTAGATCTAGTTCTAGACACTCCCAATTTCTGTGATACTCTCAATTTGGGCTAAGGTGCTGAAGCAAGAAGATGGTCTCGAATGGTTATGTGAAGAGAGATCCTCTAAGAGCTCCGATACCATGTAAGTATTTGCCTTAGGGAAAGTTTCACCCAAGATCGTAGAACTCAAACACAAGCACAACTATAAACCAAAAAGGAGTATGATCAATATATCAAAGTATGTCCTCATACATTGCTCTGTATTGTATGTGATGATTGTACACACTAGGAGAGCCTATATATAAAGGCCTCTTAGGAAGCACCTAGAATGTCTCTAGAAAGAGCTAGAAGATAAGATAAGCATGATAACTAAGCTCATGTCTTATCCATCATTCTAGATGAGAGGATAAGAATGACAAGGTTTATCTCAAGTGAAGATGCAGACACCATGTGCTTAATTAGTCTGCTAACTCTTGTATTTTAGACACCATGTACATAAAAGAGGTGCTTAATCCAATGTTGTCAACATGATAACTCACAAGAGTGCACATACTCCTAGGTGATTAAATAAATAAATATTAAAATAATTCATTAACCTAAGTAAGTGTAAATAGTGAATAATTATTTACACCAACAATCCACATAGATGAATGAGTTGTAATCTTCAAGTTCTTCCTTACATGCAAGATCATTTCTTTCTACAAATTCATCAACTTTCACATTTTCACTTTCCATAACTTTGTTAGTGTTAGAGTTTAAGCACTTATAAGCTTTACTCTTAATGGAATATCCTAGGAATATACCTTTATCAGTCTTTGCATCAAGTTTTCCATTCCTATTATCTTTGAATATATAACATTTTCTTCCAAAGATCTTGAAATATTTTACATTAGGAGCATATCTATACCATAGTCCAAAAGTTGCATTTGTACCTTTCTTAACTTGTACTCTATTTAGGATATAGACAATATTACTAATAGCTTTTCTCTAATACTTTTGTATACATTCTTCTCCATCATCAATGTTCTTGCATAGTCCATTATTAATCTATTCCTCCTTTCAATTATCTCATTCTAAGGAGAGATCATTGATGCTAACATTTGTCTTTCGATTCCTCTATCATTGTAGTGTGTACTAAACTCATTGGAAATGAATTAACTGCCTCTATCAAATATCAAACACTTTAGACTCTTCCCTATTTCTTTTTCTACTATGGCCAAATACCACTTAAATAACTAAAAAGCATCAGATTTAGCTTTAAGAAACATCATAGTCATCATCCTACAATAGTCATCAACAAATAGAGTGAAATACTTGTCTCCACCATAGCTTTGAACATCAATAGGTCAACATAGATTAGTATAAACCAATTCTAGAATATCGTTAGATGTGTATGTTTTACTCTTGAAACTAGACTTGGTCATTTTTCCCAATTGACATTATTTACACATAGTAGTGTCAGCCTTCTTCAATTTAGGGAATCCTCTTACTTTCTTCATTTTACTAATGTTTATTGAATTTTCAAAATTTACATGACATAACCTTGAGTGTCATAACCAAACATCTTCTTGTTGTGCAAACAAACATGTCTCAGTAGATAAATCTAGATAGAATGAGTTACCTATTATCTGATCACCACTTCCAATTAGCTTTCCATCAACATCATATATCTTAGCCTTTATGTGATGGAATTCAACTCTATATCCTAATTTTTTTAACTATAAAACACTCAACAGATTATAGTTAATTCCTTCAATCCAGTAAACATTGTCACACTTGATATTGTTAGTATGTTGAATATTGTCTTTACCTTTCACAACACATGGAAGATCATTACCAAATTTAATGCATCCACCTTTATATGGCCCAATATCTTTAAAAAATTTTTATCACTAGTCATATGGTTAGAGAAACCACTATCAATTATTCATCTATCACTCTTGTTCACATAAGAGATTGTTGTAGTTTTCTCATCTTAATCAGAATCTTCTTTTATAGCAACATAGACAACTTCATCATCATTACTTTTAGATTTAGTGTCAGTTTTTTCTTTAGCAATATAACAAGATTTCTTATCTTTGTCATCCCTATTTTTCTTGTAATCTCAGTCATCTCTTCTTCCTTTGTACTTTCTTTCATTTATTTCATCCTTGTCTTCCCTATCAAGATATCTACTAGCAATATGACCAATCTTGTTGCATGAAAAATAAATAATAGGTAATTTACCTTTGTATTTACCTCTACCTCTTTCAATTTTTTTTGCAATAAGTACTTCAAATTCATCAAGCTCATCATCAGAACTCTCACTGTCACTCTTCACATGTTTTCTTTTTCTCATGCTAAGAACCAATTGTGACTTGAAAGAAAATTCAATAGTAGCAGGTGTATAGTTATCAAAATTAGACATTTTAAAAGTAGTATGTCTACTAATTACACCTTCTAAGGTCAAAGTACTACTTGGAATGCATCTCAACTCTTGTATTGTAGAAACTCTAATGGAATATATAGGGAGTGTTGGAATTCTTTAGAATAACTAAGAGGGGGGGGTGAATCAGTATTCCAAGGTCTAGATGTACAAATAAAACTTTTCACATCTTAGTGAACCCACATCCATAAAACCTTATTATGCATGCATCTATTAGATTATACAAACTTAAACATTGTAGGTTATTGCCCTAGGTCAAAACAACTTTATAGAAATGTAAACACGATATATAATGGATTTAATAACATATTTGACACATAGATTTTACATGAAAACCCAATTTTGGAAAAACCACCAATGACATGCTACTAATTCTCACTCTTCTTAAGTGATGCCCTGTGAAAGGCCAACCCTATTAAATGTGACCTAGTTAGAGGATTTCAATCACCCTATTAAGAGTGAAACTTATTAGAGGACTTTAGATCATTCACTTGGAATGTCACCCAGTTAAAAGATTTACAAATGACAGGTAGGTCAACCTTAATCCAAAGAATTTACCCTAGACTAATATAATGCTTAGAAAGTAATAGTAAGGCATGATCTGATAACAAATTACAACTTACTTATAGATTATAGACCTCTATTTTAGTCCTCCATTCTTCTTGTCTTTCACACACTTCAATTTTGATAGTGTGTTCAGCCTTCAAGCATTCATACTCTTAATCCTTCTTTCTTTGCTTGACAATAGCATTCTCTTCTATTTGGCCACTGAATCAAGAAATATCCTTGACTCCTTGTCTTCCTTAGGTTCTTGCACATGACAACCTTTGCTTCTAACCATCTCTCTCTATAAATAGAGATTTAAGATCTTCTTTCATTTAACCACAATTGTTCATCTTAGGGTTAGGAAGGATTAGGTAGGATACAATGAATCTAGCCACTTTTCTATTTGGTTCCTCTAGAAACTTCTTCTTTAATCTTTGTTTAATTTTCCACAAAATGACTTACCTTGAATTTTATGCCACTAGCTCATCATAGTTATCTTCCACACACTTCACACAATTCAAGAAAAAAATAGTCATCTCAGATTCGTAAAATCTATGATTTAACATGAATATTGGCACAAGACACCAATATGTTATTACTCAACTTCCATGCTATTCTTGCACTCATCTTCAACTCGTTAATTCAGCAAACACTAAAGTTTACTAATGCTCAGCACCAACTAAAGTTTACATAGCTTACACTAAGTTCACTCGGCATACATTGAATCTTCACTTTGCTCAACTCCAACTAATTTTCTACTCAGTCAAGCTTGATAGAGGTGATTCTTCTTGTTCTTCTAGACTTAATCAGTGTATCCAACCTTTGCAATCTTAAGTAGATAAATAATACACTATATCATCACTAGCTTAACTAATCTTTGCACTCCTTTTACATACCATAACTCAACCTTTTCTCTAGATGCTCTTGTTATCACATTTCATCAAATCCTCTTCATCAATCAAACAAAAATGATAGTACTCAAATAAACTAAGCAATTGTCTTACCAATAAGTGGCATGTTTGACATCAATGACAAAACAATGATTGAAACACATTCTCATACTTCTATCAATATTTTCTCAACAATCTCCCTCTTTGGAATTGATGGCAAACCAATACCAACAATAATACCAAAAGGAAATTAATTCCTTGTATTAAAATCTCTCCCTCTATCAAAAAATTTCATCTTTTATGTAGGCTACAAAATTTTGTGTTCATTTATCTCTATATGTTTTGTTCTTATATCTCCCTCAATGCTTTCTCCCTCTTACTAGGTAGATGTATTTCTTTTAGTCTTTTCTCCCTCTTTAGTAAATGTCAAGTACACTATCTCCCTCTTTCTCACTTTGTTCGGTATTCTTTATTCCTCCCTTTACTATACTATTTCTCCCTCTTTGACAACAATACCAAAGACTTGTCATCTCAGCATGCAGATGTTAACAATTTTAGTTTCTCACTTTGTCACCTTTCATTATAACTGATCTACTATTCTAGCTCTTTGATTACTTTAGGTAGATCGTAAAGTAAGATCCACTATATAAATTTGTAAGATACAACATTCATCTTGGTTAATGTAGGGCACTACTCATTCTTCTTAAGTATCTTTGGATATGGGTATCATCACTAGTTTACCACTTAGATACTCATGAGAATGCTTTGGTAATACTTTTGTGAAGATGTTAGCTATTTGCTCTTTTGTATTCACATATTCCATCCTTACTTCTTTGTATTGAACTAATTCTCTCAATAATGATAATTGATGGCAATGTGCTTAGTCTATGTGTGCATCACAGGGCTATTTGATATATTTATAGTGCTTGTATTATCACAATAAAATACCACAAATTTAGTGATTTCTTCCTTCATACCTTTGAGTATTTGTTTGATCCATACAATGCTTGTACAATTTACTACAGTAGCCACATATCTAGCTTCAGCAGTAGATTGAGATATGCAATTTTGTTTCTTTCTAGTCTAGGTGGCTAACCTCTTTCCTAAGAAAAATTATCCTCCACTAGTGCTCTTTCTCTCATCAATGTTTCCAGCCCAATCAACATCAATATAGGCTCTCAACTCAAATTTTTCATTTTTCTTGTAGTATAAACCATAGTCATTTTTTCCTTCTAGATATCTTATAATTCTCTTAATAGTCATCGAATGATTCTCCTTAGGATTAGTAGAGAATCTTGCAACAATCCCAATAGATAATGCAATGTCAAGTCTTCTATTTACTACATATTGCAATTTTCCAATCATTGACTTGTACAATGTTTGATTCACATCAGTTGAACCATCATTATTTAACAACCTATGTCTTGTCACCATAGGTGTGTTAACTAGTTTTGAATCTTCTAATCCAAAAAAAATTCTTTCACATACTTACACTGAGTGATATATATACCATATTTTACCTGATATACTTACAAACCAACAAAGAACTTGATCTCTCCAAATATAGACATCTCAAATTCTTGATTCATTTCATTTTTAAATGCCTTACATAATCCATCTTGACCTCCAAATATAATATCATCAACAAGAATTTCAGCTAGTAAAATACTTTTACTACCTTTTTTCTTCAAGTACAAATTGTTGTTATCATCAGTCCTTTCAAATCCAACCTTCACAAGATAGTTGTAAAGCATTTCATACCATGCTCTTGGGACTTGCTTTAAACCATATAAAACTTTGTGTAGTCTACATACCATGTTCTTTTTGTTCTATATAAACCTCTTCTTCTAATATACCATTCAAAAATGTTGACTTCACATCCATTTGATAGACTTTGAAACCTTTGTATGTAGAGTAAGCAAGCAAAGTTCTTACTCCTCCCGATCTTGCAATAGGGGTAAATATTTCTCCATAGTCTATTCCTTATTCTTGTGCATACCCCTTGTAAACTAATCTTTCCTTATTCCTTATGACTTCACCATTTTCATCTAACTTGTTTCTATATACCACTTGGTCCCAATTACATTCTTATCTTCTAGTCTAGGAACTAAGTCCATGTCTTGTTCTTCTCAATCTATTCAATCTCTTCTTTCATGGCTTTACTCCAGTCCTTATTTTCTAAAGAATCTTCACTAACTTAGGTTCATTCATGCTCAACAAACATGTGTCAATTCTCATCCTATTTCTTGTCATTGGTCTAGCATCTTTGTCCCTAATAACTTGTTCAATAGGGTGATGTCTTATGACATACTTTGGCAATCTTCTACTCTACTTTCCTCATTAGATCTGTCAACTTCTAAATCCCTATGCACTTCTCTATCAAGTAATTCAACATTTCTTTCATGTACACTAATCTTAGGATTAGAATGTGCCTCAACTTTAGTCTGTAACTTGGCACCTAATTGTAGCTCAGTTTCTAAATGCAACTTGACATTCATTATACGTGATTGGGTAGTCACTAAAACTTGTTGTTGATTTGCAACTTGATTTACAACATCTTCATCATCAAGCATACCTTCATAAAATTATACAAAATATTTGTAGTCCTCTGGTTCCTTCATAGGTTCAGCCTTATGTACCTCTGTATATTCATCAAACTTGACATTTGCACTTTCCATAACTTTGTTAGTGTTAGTATTTAAACACTTATAAGCTTTACTTCTTGTGGAATAGCCAAGGAATATACCTTCTTCACTTTAAATATCTAATTTACCATTCCTATAATCTTTAAGAATGTAGCACTTGCTTCCAAATACCTTAAAACATTTTACATTGGGTGAGTATTCATACAATAATTCAAAAGGTCTGGAATGAGTGCCTTTCTTGACTTGCACATGGTTCAATGTATAGACAATTGTACTTACAGCCTCTCTCCACTATTTTAGAGAAACATTCTTCTTCATCATGAGGGTCCTAGAATAGTCCATTACAGATATGTTCCTCCTTTCAGCATTTCCATTTTGTGGAGGGGTCCTAGGTGCTCTATCTTTTGATTCCTTTGTCATTATAGAACATCTCAAACTCATTTGATGTAAATTCTCCACCTTTCTCAAATCTCAGACATTTTAGGTTTTTGCCTATATCCTTTTCAACTCTTGCTAAGTACCACTTAAACATTTAAAAAGCATCAAATTTATGTTTCAAAAACATAACTGTCATCATCCTAAAATAATCATAAAAAAATAGGATAATATACTTGTCACCTTTGTAGCTTTGTACATTAATTAGTCCACACAAGGTAGTATGAACAATCTCAAGAATTTCTTTTGAGGTGTGAGTATTACTCTTAAAACTAGATTTTTCCATCTTTCCTAACTAATATTTTTTGTAAATTATATTCTCATGTTTCTTCAATTTAGGAAAACCTCTTACTCTTTTCATGTTAATGATACTAAGTTATCAAAGTTAACATGACATAAACTCTTGTGCCATAACTACACATCATCAAATTCTATTACAATACAAGTAGCATCATTTATATCAAGATAAAATAGATGACCTCTAGTTTGATTGTCTTTTCCAATTAGTTTCCCATCAATATCATAGATCTTAGCTATCTTTTTTTCAAACTCAACCTTGAAACCTAAACTATTCAGTTGTGACACACAAAAAAAATTATAGTTAAGTCCTTCAACATAATAGGCATTGTCATACAAAATCTTTTATGTGATTTTGATAAATCCTTTTCCTTTTATCAAACAGGGTGCATCATTACCAAACCGTACACTATTTCCATCATAATAATTTAGGGTAATGAACTTACTTTCATCTCTAGTCATGTGATGTGAACACCCACTATCAATTATCAATATGTCACTCTTGTTCACATAAGATCCCAGTGTAGTTGCCTCATCAAAATTAGAATCATCCTTCCTTGCAACATACATCACTTCATCATCATGGTCATTAGATCCATCTTTGGTTTCCTCTTCTGAAATGTAGCAAGACTTCTTTCCTTTTTCTTTGTAATCTTTGTTGTCCTCATCTCTTTTACTTATTTATTTTTCTTCACTTCTATTATTCTTCTTCTCTGTCCATCTAGTGGCAATATGACTAGTCTCATTGCAATTAAAACATGTGATAGGTAACTTACCTTTAAATTTTCCTTTCCCTCTATAAAATCTCCTTGCTAGTAGTGCTTCAAGTTTTTCTACATCCTCCTCATCTATGTCACTATCAGTAGAAACATATTTGACCTTTTTCTTCTTCTCTTTAGGTTCCTTTAATGACAACTTAGCTTTGAAATCAGATTCAACATTTTCAGGTCTGAAGTTATCAAAATTAGAGAGCTCAAAGGCAATGAGCCTACCTACCAAACCCTCTAGAGTCATATTAGAACCTAGTATAGAACTTTATTCTTGTATGGAAGAAACTCTAATAGCATAGATGGGAAGCAATATTCTCAGTACTTTATTCAATACAATATCATCATCAATAATATCATTAGATCCTCTTATAGCATTAACAACATCTTTTATTCTAGAGCAATATTGGGAAACATTTTCACCTTCTTGTATCCTCATGTCATCGAACTTACCTCTATGACTTTCAGATTTGGCTCTCAAACCATTTGTATCTATTCCAAAATGGTGCGAAGATCATCCCACATCTTCTTTGAAGAATCACAACCCTTGACATCATCAAACTCATAATAACCTAGGGTAGAGGCAATCTCCAACATTTCCTAATTGTGTTCTTTCTTCTTTTTTAGATCATCAATAGTTAGGGCTCTAATAGGATCAACATGCTTAGTGATGATGGTAGATTGTGCATGATCTCCAAGACCTCCTAGGTGTAGCTTCATTAGACTTTTCCATGCAGGGAAGTTCTCCTTATTAAGCTTGGATACCTCTCTTTTTGACATCTTGATATTTTTCTTCTAGTACCTTCAAACTAGTCCTCTTAAGAAGATGGCTCTAATACCAATTATTAGAATTCTTTAGACTAACTTAGAGGGTGGAATTAGTTATCCAAGGTCCAGATGTACAAATAAAACTTTCCATAGCTTAGTAAACCCATTTCCATAAAACCTTATTATGAATGCATCCACTAGATCATACAACTCTTAAACTTTGCAAAAATGTAAACATGAAACATAATAGATTCAATACTATGTTTGACACATGGATTTTACATGAAAACCCAATTTGAGAAAAATGACTAATAACATGCTACTAATTCTCACTCTTCTAAAGTAATGCTCTGTGAAAGGCCAACCCTATTAAAGGTTACAATACACACTATTAAATGTGAATTTTTTAGAGGATTTCAATCACTCTATTGGGAGTGAGCCTTGTTAGGAAGGATTACAATTATCCATTTTAGGTTTAGGAAGGATTAGGTAGGATACAATGAATCTATCCACTTTTCCATTTGGTTCCTCTGAAAACTTCTTCTTCAATCTTCCTTGAATTCACCACAAAATGGTTTACCTTGAATTTTGTTCCACCATCTCATCATAGTTATCTTCCACATGCTTCACACAATTCAAGAATACAAAATAGTTGGCTTAGATTCATCAAATCTATAATTTAACATGAATACTAGCACCCAACATCAATATGTTGTCACTCATGTTCCATATTGTTCTTGCAGTTGTCTTCAACTAGTTAGCTTGGAAAACACTAAATTTTAGTGATGTTCAACACCAACTAAAATTTACTCACCTTACACTAAGTTCACTTGGCATACATTGAATCTTCACTTTGTTCGGCTCCAACCAATTTCCTACTCATTCAGTCTTGGTAGACACAATTCTTCTTACTTTTTCTTCTAGACTTAATCAGTATATCCAACCTTTACAGTGTTAAGCAGATACAAAAATACACTATATCATCATTGTCTTAACTAATCTTTGTATTCCTTTTACATATCATAACTCAACCTTTTCTATAAGTCTTCTTGTTATCACATTTGATCAAGTCCTCTTCATCAATCAAACAAATGATAGTACTCAAATCAACTAAGTAGTTGTCTTACTAGCATGTAGTAGGTTTGACATCAATGAGAAAAGAATGAATGAAACGCATTGTCAAACTTGTATCAATATTTTCTCAACAGGGAGTAGAGTCCTTAATACCTTTCTTATCATTGTTTCATCTTTGATTTCTCCATTTTCCCCTTGAATATCATTGGTAACTTCTTTGACTTTTGTGTAGTACTATACTATATTCTCACCTTCCATCATTCTCATTTCATCAAATTTACCTCTTAGGCTCTTTGATTTGACTCTCAAAGCATTGGCATCTCCTCTATATATGGTATTCAGTTTGTCCCACATCTTCTTTTCACTATCACATTCTTTTATATCATCAAACTTGGAATAGCTTAGGGCTAAGGAAATATCCAACATAGCTTGATTGTGTTTTTACTTTTTCTTTAGTTCTTCAGCTATCAAAGGAGTAGTCATTATTTTCACATACTCATTTTCCAAAAAATTTATAGCAGCAACACCTATACTGGATATATGCAACCTCATCAAGGTTTTCCATGCAGGAAAGTTCTCCTTGTTCAACTTTGGTACCTCCCTTTTGTGAGTCATGATCTTTAGCTTTAAGTACCTTCAAACTTCTCGTTGTAAGCATTGATTCTTGAATACCAATTTTTAGAAAGTTTAGAATAACTAAGAGGGGGGGGATAAGTTACTCAAGGTCTATAAGTACCATTTGAACAATCAAACATTAACATTAACTATTTTGCTTATCCTGTAGTAGCTCAATCTCTACTAAATATTGATAAAAAAACTACTAGTAGTTCACTATCCTATTATAATAGACTTTGTTGAATGTAAATAGGTAAATGAAAAATATCATAAAATATTCAACACAAGTTTTACACTAGGATTTTACATAGAAACCTAATTTGGGAAAAACAACCAGCAACATGTCACCACTTTTTCACTCTTTCAAAGTTAGCTCTATTGGGAGTCATCCCTATTTAAGGTTACAATACACATTATTAAATGTGACCTGGTTAGAGGATTTAAGCAGTCTATTATGAATGGCCTTGTCAGAGGAATTTGATTATTCCATTTAGAATGTCACATTGCCAAAGGATTTACACAGACTATTAAGTCCTTCAATGATTGTTATGTCAACATTTGATTAAAATAATTTTAATACAAATTGTTTACAATGATTAGAAAGAAAATAGTAGGTTTTGATCTATATGATTTACAACTCACTTTTGTAGGTCCAGACCATTCTTTGGGTCATGTGCCAGTTCATTGATAAGTCCCCCTTTCAACTCTATCTCTTAACTCACTTGACAATCCTTCAAGCAGCCATCCCTCTTCACATCAAAATTAAGCCTTTTGCTCAGATTCACTTATCAACTTCAACAACATTTTCACAAGCATTCCTTTTTCTTCTCTCTCACACACACTCATACACTCAAACTCTTTTTTATTGAGTCTATGCCCCATGAAATAGGTAATTTTGATCTTTTTTCCATATTCATGATCATCATAGATCTTAGGGTTTACGATCTGGTTCATCAAGTTCATTGTATCTATGCATCTTCTTCTTCTTCTAGAAACTTCTCTCCTATTGAATTCAATCTTACCTAATCCTATTCTTGAATTTAATGATCCATCCCATCAATCTTATCTTCAACACAATTTCTATATCCCAAGAAATCAATTGAGTCAATTGGAAATCATGATTGTCAAACACATTCAAAATATTATTACTCAGAAATCACTAAGTTTTGACACTTGGGTCATCACTTAATCACTTAGTCCTTGTAGAACTCTTGGCTCAACATCAACTATCTTGCTTGGTTGATACTGATGCTTGGTCAACACTAAATTTTTTCATCACTTACTATGGCTCTATTGCCACTAGCATCACTTGGCAGTCCTTAGTCTTTTAATCTATTTCTCAGTTATGCTTTACATCAATGATATAAATAATCATTTATCTTATCAAAGTATAACTAATCAAATGCCTATTGTAACTTCCTTTTCATAACTCAACCTTTCCTCTAGGTTCTTTTGTTATAAGCAATCTCTCAAATCCTCTTCATCAATCAAAATAGATATGACATTTAGATCAGATAGCAACATGTCTCATGTGTAGATTTGACATCAATGACAAAAAAATAATTGTTCCAATTGTATTTAGTGTTAACATCTAGGATGTCATCCCTAATTGGTCAAGTAATTATTTTGATAAAATAAAAATTCCTTAACATAAAATACTCAATTCCTTATCTTTATCCTATTATGTTGGCTACTACAACTAGAAGAACTACAATTACTTTGTCCATATTGTTTGTACAACCTCGCACTCTTAGATGTGGAAACTTTGTACTCTTCTCTATCTATCCTCAAGTGTGCATGTGCAAATATTACCTCTACAAACTATGCCAATCAAAATAGTGCATTTGTTGGCATATAAACTATGTGATACTTAGTCAATTTTCTAAGTCCTTCTATCAATACTTCATCTTCATGATTTTCTCACTTAATAATGAGTATATATTACCATAAATGACAACCTTATATCATCTACCCTAGCCAAATTTCAAACAATTTCAAGATGTACAAGAGAGATGTACCTAACCTAAACAAAGAGAACTTCCCAACATGGAAACACCTGATGAGATTGCATCTATCTGGAGTTGGAGATTCTATGTTATACTACTTAGACAATGAATATATTAAAGTACCTAAATGCATGACTATTGAGAAAATTAAGGAGAAGTAGGAGAACAATCAAGTGATGATAGATTTTTCACCTTCCCTAAGTTATGTTGAATTTGATGATATAAAGGACTACACTAATATGAAGAAAATCTGGGCTAAGTTGGTACAAATTCATGGAGAAGACAAATGTGTTAAGGGCTAAAGCATAAAGTTTGATGATATGAAAATGAAAGAAGGAGAGATTTTTTTATATTATTATGGTGGAATCAAGGAGGTTGTGAATTCTATTAGAGGAGCTAGAGAAGGCATATCTAATGAGACTATAATAAGAAAGGTATTGGGGACTTTACTTCCTATCTATAAAATTAGAGTATCTACAATTCAAGAATTGAGATGCATACCTAGTAATTATCTAACCTTGGATAGTCTAAATGGTAGGCTCACTAAATTTTAATTGTCAAATTTTGATAACTATACACCCTCTATTTTTGAATGTGCTTTCAAGTCTCAACTAACCCTTGATGGATCCAAAAGAAAGAAAAAGAATAATCTTGTGGAAAATTTAAGTGAATCAGATCATGACCTTGATGAGTTAGAAGTATTATTGGGAAGAAGGATACATGTAACAAGGTTGGTCATAGTACTGCAAGATGTCCTAACAAAGATGAGAAGAAAGAAAGGAAAGACAACAAATACTGGGGAAGGAGAGACAACAGAGACAACCAAGGTAACAAAGACTATAAAGGAAAAAATAAGAAATTTTGTTATAATGTTGAAGTAGATGGTTCTAATAGTGATACTAATGAAAATGATGAAAATTTTATTTATGTTGCAATGAAAATTGAATCTGATGAGGATGAGAAAACTTCTCTAATCTCGCATGTGAGCAAGAATGATAGATGGATAATCGATAGTGGTTTCTCACATCATATGACCAATGATATAATTAAGTTTGAAAAGTTAGAACATTATAATGGAAGTAGTGTTAATTTTAAAAATGATGCACCATTTTATGGGAAAGGTAGAGGATTAATTATATTGAATGATAATATCAAATATCACAATGCATATTGGGTTAATGGTTTGAAAAATAACTTCTTGAGTGTGGCACAGTTGAATAGTTCAGTATACCAAGTTGAATTCCAAAATAAGAAAGCAAAGATCTATGATGTTACTAATGAACTAATTAGAAGTGGAGAGAAAATAAGAGGTAACTTGTTCTATCTATACCTATTTGAAGATACATGTCTATTTTCACAATTTGATGATGTTTGGTTATGGCATCAGAGGTTATGTCATGTGAAATTTGATAATTTGGTAAGAATTAGTAAAGATGAAAAGAGTAAGAAGGTTACCAAGATTGAGAAAACCTAATAAAGTGATGTCCAAACAATGTCAAATGGGGAAAATGACAAAGTCTAGTTTCAAAAGAAAGACCTATTCTTTTGATGATATTTTGGAGTTGGTTCATACTGATTTATGTGGTCCTATTGGAGAGAAAAGTTATTATGGTGAAAATTAATTTATTATATTTGTTGATGGTTTCTCTAAAATGATGATTGTGATGTTTCTTTAAAAAAATTGATGCTTTTCAAATGTTTAAGTTGTATTTGGCTAACGTTGAAAAGGAAACAAGTAAGAGACTAAAGTGTTTGAGATCAGATAGACAACATGAATTCATATCAAATAAGTTCAATATATTCTACAATGACAAAGGAATCAAGAGACAAATGAATGCACCAAGGACTCCACCAAAAAATGGCATAACTGAAAGAAGGAATAGACCATGGACTATGCAAGAACATGTGATGGAGATAAATGTTTCACAAAAGTATAAGAGAGAAGTTTTATGTACTATTGTTTATACACTAAACAAAGTTCAACTTAACAAATGATGCATGACCATCTTGGGTTTCCTTGTTATCTTACTAATCTTTATTCATTTTGCCAATTAATGCCAAGTTTCAGTGGCTGTTGAGCTACAGTTACTGCCTATTTTAGCATTGGCCAAGTTGTTCATTATTGACCAAGTGCTAGGGTCATCAAGTGTTCCTTCATGTTCAAGATGAACCTGATGTTTGTTGATGCTCGATTCCTTCTTTGACTGACTTTTTCTATGATTGGTTTCTAGTTTGATTCAACTTATCTAATTAATTTGAGTCATGAATATGTAAGAATCTTATCTTGGGATGTGTGTAGACCATTTTGAGGTCGTCCTTCTCTTATGTAAAGATATAGAATCTTTTGTAAGGTGTTCTAGTAAGTATAAGTAGAGGTGTCTAAGATTAGATTAAGAAATCACTTAGGGAATTTGGAAAGAGATGTGAATGTCATAGAGGAGAAAGTCTACAATTAGAATTTTTAGAGATCATAGATCTTGAAGTCTTAATCATCTTGTATTGATTGTAACCTAGAAGGCCTTAGAACTGGGTATGCTTGCTAATAATTTGGTGAATTAATAAAGATATTGTTATTTATTTTCTCGTTGATGTTTTTCTTGTTGATATAAGATTTTTTTGAAGTGAAGAACCTGTAATGGAACAATAATTATTTTTTCAATGATGTCAAACTTGTTACCTAGTGGTGAGACAATTGCTTTATGGTCTGAAAGTTATCATTTAGTTGATTGATGAAGAGGATTTGAGAAGAGGAGATAACAATAGAACCTAGAGAAAGGTTGAGTTATTTGGTATTTAAAAGAAGCACTAAGACCAAGTAAGACATTGATACTATAGTGTATTGTTTATCTACTTAACATTTGAAATGAAAGATTACTCAAGTTAAGACTGGAAGAAGATCAAGTATGAAAAATGTTTGTCAAGCCTTATCAAGCAGTCAATGCAAGCTAAGTAGAAATCAGTGGAAGATGAGTGAAGTACAAGAGGTGCTAAGAAAAGATGAAAAATAGTGCAAGCTGATTGTTAATATATGCCAAGTAAAGTTTAGTTGATGTCGAGCATCAGTAAACTTTAGTGTTTGCCGATTAAACTAGTGTTGGCTATGTGGAAGAACAATATAGTGGCTAAGTGATAGCATATTGATGTCAAGTACTAGTAAATATGTTAAATTGAAGATTTGATAGATCTGAGGTGACTATTTTATTTTCTTGAATTGTATGAAGTGTGTGAAAGATAACCATGATGAGTTGGTTGCATAGAATTCAAGGTAAACCATTTTGAGGTGAATTCAAGGAGGATTGAAAAAGAAGTTTCTAGAGGAACCAAATGGAAAAGTGCGTAGATTCATTATATCATACCTAACCCTAAAATTGGTGATTTTGGTTAAATAGAAAAGGATCTAAATTCTCTATTTATAGAGATAGATAGTGAGAAGTAAAGGTTGTCATGTGCGAGAACCTAAGGAAGACAAGGAGTCAAGGGTATTGTTGCATTCAGTGATCAAATAGAAGTGACTGCACTTGGCATTAAAAGAAAGAAGGCTTAAGAGTATGAATGCTTGAAGGGTAAACAAGCTATCAAAGCTAAAGTTTGTGAATGCCAAACAAAATGGAGGAATGAAATAGAGATATATAATCTGCAAGTGAGTTATAATTTATTGTTAGATCAAGCCTTATTATTACTTTCTAATCATTATATCAGTCTAAAGTAAATCCTTTGGATTAAGGTTGACCTAACAGCCATTTATAAATCATTTAACTAGGTAAGATTCTAATGGAATGGTCTAAAGTCCTCTAACAAGGCTCACTCCTAAAAAAGTGATTGAAATCCTTTAACTAGGTCACATTTAATAGTGTGTATTGTAACCTTTAACAAGGTTGGCTTTTCATAGGGCATCACTTTAGAAGAGTGAGAATTAGTAGCATGTTACTAGTGGTTTTCCTCAAATTAGATTTCCATCTAAAATCCTTGTGTCAAAAGTGTTATTGAATCTGTTATGTTTCATGTTTACATTACTACAAAGTTATTTTGACCTAGGACTGTAATCTACAAAGTTTAAGTATTGTATGGTCTAATGGATACATGCAAAATAAACTTTTATGGATATGGGTCTACTAAGCATTGAAAAGGTTAATTTGTACATCTGGACCTTGGATAACTGATTCAACTCCCCCCCCCCCGCGGCTTTCATTTATTCTAAAGAATTTGAACAATTGGTATCAGAGTGTCATAGTGCTTAAGAAGACTAGTTTGAAGGTACTAGAAGCAAAAGATTAAGATGTCCAAAAGAAAGGTACCCAAGCTTAACAAGAAAAACTTTTCTCCATGGAAAATTCTAATAAAGGTACACTTAGGAGGTCTAGGATACCATGCACAATCTACCGTCATCACTGAACATGTTGACCCTACTAGAGCCCTAATTACTAAGGATCTAAAAAAGGAAGAAAGAACACAATCAGACAACGTTGGAGATTTCCTCTACCCTAAGTTACTTTGGATTTGATTACATCAATGGTTGTGACAGTTGTTACATTGTGGTGACTGATCAGGAAAGTATTGTACATACTTCATAAATTTTTTATCGGGCCCTATTTTATTAGGATTTTGGACCAACCTGTAATTATTAATAATAACCCTAAAGTGGTTAAAATACTTGTATAAAAGGGCTTAGGGTTAGGGATTTTTTCATAAGGTGTGATGCAAAATTGGTTCTTGTGGCGGTATTGAGCTGTAAGGGATTACAGATTATATTCAAGTTGCAATCATAGGATCATAAAAATATTGGACTTGTTGTTTGGTGGACATAGCCCAGGGATTGGGTGAACCATGTTAAATCTTGGTGCCTTATGTTCTTTTCTGTGTGATCTATTATTTTCTTGTTATTGGTTATATTTTCATGTAATTGTTACTTCTGTCCATGGTTTAATCCTAACAAGTGGTATCAGAGCCTAGTTCTTTTTCAGTTATCCTCTATAGGAAAGTTTCATGGTTGAGTGGGAGTCTCATGGTTGACTGGAAGCAATGGTAGATGAGGGTAAGCTGAGGGTTGATAGGTTTAATGGGCAGAACTTCTAGTTATGGAAGATGCAAATGGAAGACTATCTTTATCAGAAGGATTTATGGAAGTCGTTGGAAGGAAAAGCAAAGAATCAGGGATCTATGTCAAATGATGAATGGGATCTTTTAGATAGAAAGGCAATTGGAAGCATTCAATTTTGCCTAGCACCATCAGTGGCATTTAATATTACAAAAGCAAAGACGACAAAAGAATTGATGAAAACCCTAGCGACATTGTATGAAAAGCCCTCCACTTCAAACAAGGTATTTCTCATGAAGCATTTATTTAATATGAAAATGACAGAAGGTGGATCTATTATAGATCATTTAAATGAGTTTAATACTATTACTAGTTAGTTATCTTCTAGGGGTATCAATTTTGAAGAAGAAATTAGGGCTCTCTTGATTTTGTGTTCTTTTCCTAAAAGCTAGAATGGCTTGGTAATGGCTACGAGTAATTATATTCCTAGAACTAGTACCCTAAAATATGATAATTTGATCGGTGTTATTTTGAGTGAGGAAACTTGTAGGAAAACCTCAGGTGGATCTGCATCAGGAAGTGCTTTGAATGCACAAAGCAAGGGCAGAACAACTGAGAGAAGAAGTAATTTTGAAAATCATGAGAAATCAAGAGGAAAGTCAAAGGGGAGGAGATCTCAATCGAGACGACCAAACAAATACTGGTACTATGGGAAACTAGGGCACAAAAAGAAAGATTGCCATAATCAAAAAAAAAATGAAGGAGATAAATCAAATGGAGACAAGGAGGAAAATGTGATAAGTAATAAATTTGAAGAGGATGCTTTGCTTCTATCTTTAGAAAGTGTTTATGATTCATGGGTTTTAGATTTTGGTGCTTCATTTCATGCTACACCTCATAGAGGTTATTTCATTGATTATGTCCAAGGGGATTTTGGGCTTGTTTATTTGGGGGATAATGAACCCTGTCAGATTTTTGGAAAGGGAAAAATTAAGATTAAGTTGCAGAATGGGAATCATTGGCTACTACATGAGGTAAGACATGTTCCAAGGCTAAGTAGAAATTTAATTTCAATAGGGCAACTCAGTGATGAGGGTTGTGTAGTTACTTTTAATGATAAAAATTGGAAGGTTTCAAAAGGTTCCCTTGTACTAGAAAAAGGTGTGAAAGTAGGCACCTTATATCTTTGTACAGGTCATATTGTTCCTTCTACTTTAATTGTTTCAAAAGAAAATGAATGTTCAGGAACAATTGTTGCAATTGAGTAGGTAGAACAAATAGTGATTGTAGATTCTAATACATTGTTGTGGCACAACAGACTTGGGCACATGAGTGAAAAAGGTATGAAAGTACTTCATTCAAAGAAAGTTTTACCAAGTTTGAAATGTATTAATATGGATTTCTGTGAAAGTTGTGTGTATGGAAAACAAAAGAGAGTGAGTTTTGCAAAGATTAGGAAGGAAAATGAAAGGGAGAAATTAGAGCTTGTGCATACGGATGTATGGGGATCGACATAGGTGTCTTCCCTTGGTGAATCTCATTCTATGTTACATTTATTGATGACACAACTAGAAAAGTATGGGTTTATTTCCTTAGATAGAAATCTAATGTATTTCAAACTTTTAAGAAATGGAAATGCTTGGTTGAAAATGAGACTAGTAAAAAATTAAAATGTCTCAGATCTGATAATGGTGGTGAGTATTGCAGTCATGAATTTGAATATTATTTCTCCACTAATGGTATTCATAGATAGAAAATTGTTCCAAGGACTCCACAGGAAAACAGAGTAGCTAAACGCATGAACAGGACTATAATGGAATGTGCAAGGAGCATGAGGTTGCATGCTAGGTTGCCCTTACACATGTGGGTGGAGGCTATCAATACTACTACATATTTGATTAATAAAGGTCCCTCTAATCCTTTGTGTTGTGGTATTCTAGAGGAAGCATGGACTGGTAAGAAGGTGAGTTATTCTTTCCTCAAAACCTTCGGTTGTGAAGTATTTGCTCACATAGATTCTAAAAATAGAACAAAGCTAGAAGTTAAGTCAAAGAAATGTGTATTTTTTGGATATGGCATTAATGATTTTGATTTTAGGCTTTGGGATTTTGAAAATCATAAAATTGTAAGAAGCAGGGATGTCACATTCAATGAGAAAGTGTTGTACAAAGATCTGTTGCAGCAACATGAGAAGAAAGAAGATGATTATGTAGTGTTGGATGATACTCCAAAAGTTGATGTTCTAGCCATTCCTCATGATGTGAAAAAATCGCAACAACAAATACCACATACATCAGTGAATGTTAGAAGGTCAACAAGGAAAATTAGACCTACACAAAGATTTTCTCCCTCTTTGTATTCTATTTTACTTACTGATGCTAGTGAACCTAAAAGTTATGAGGAAGCTATGTAGGTGGATACTAAGATTTAGTGAGAGTTTGCAATGAAAGATGAAATGGACTCTTTGCTAAAGAATAAGACATGGGATTTGTGCAAGTTGCCTGCAAGTAAAAAGGCTTTACAGAATAAGTTGGTGTACAGGTTACAAGAAGAGGAAAGAGGTAAGAAAAGATTTAAAGCCAAGTTATTTGTAGAAGGATTTGAAAAAAAAAAGAGAATTGATTTTGATGAGATATTTTCTCGTGTTGTTAAGATGACTTCTATTTGTACTATTTTAAGTCTTGTGGCTACTAAAGATTTGCATTTAGAGAAACTTGATGTTAAAATAGCCTTCTTTCATAGTGATTTGGATGAAGAGATATATATGGCTCAGTCATAGGGATTTGCAATCAAAGGTAAGGAGAACTTAGTGTGCAAATTGAAGAAAATTTTATATGGTTTGAAGCAAGCACCTCAGCAATGGTATCTGAAATTTGATAGTTTTATGCATGAGTATGCTTATAGTAGGTGTCATTCAGATCATTGTGTCTACTTTAAGAGGTTGGATGATGATAACTACATTATTTTATGTTTATATATTGATGATATGCTTGTAGTTGGGTCTAACATGGATCACATTAAGGGGTTGACAAGCCAATTAGCCCATGCATTTTCTATGAAGGATTTGGGGGCAGCAAAACAAATCCTTGGTATGAAGATTTACAAAGATAGGAAAAATAGAACATTGAGGCTATCTCAAGCTGATTATGTTGAGAAGGTGTTGCAACATTTCTCTATGGAGAATGCTAAAGCTGTCAGCACACCTTTACCTAGTCATTTGAAGTTGACTAAGGAGAAGTTTCCTAAGACATAGGAAGAGGAGGATAAGATGTCCAAGTTACCCTATGCTTCAACTATAAGAAGCTTGATGTATGCTATGGTATGTACTAGGCTAGATATTGCACATACAATGAGATTTGTTAGTAGGTATATGAGTCATCCAGGAATTGAGCATTGGAATGCAGTCAAATGGATTCTCAAATATTTGAGAGGAACATCCAATAAGTGTTTACACTTTAGGGGCTCTACTACTAATTTACAGGGCTATGTTGACTCAGATTTGGCAGGGGATATTGATACTAGGTGGAGTACTACAAGTTACACCTTTACTATTGGTCGGGCAGCCGTGAGCTAGGTTTCTAGGTTAAAAAAAGTTATTGTTTTATCCACTATAGAGGCAGAGTATGTAGCTACTACAGAGGTAACCAAGGAGATGATATGGCTTTAGTTTTTCTTGTGAGAATTGGGACATCCTCAAAAGGATAATTATTTGTTCACAAATAGTCAGAGTGCCATTCATCTTGCAAAGAATTCAGCTCTGCATTCAAAGACCAAACACATACAATTGCAGTACCATTTCATTCAGATAGTTTTGGAGGATGGATAGTTAAAGATGGATAAGATAAATACCAATGACAATCCAGTAGATATGTTGACAAAGGTAGTAACAAGGGAGAAGTTGAACTCCTCTTCAGCTTCGGTTGGTCTTCTAGACTGAATATGAATAAAAGAATAGCAGAGTCTAGGGTGGTTTGATCAAGTGGGAGCCCCATGTGGTAGTGGTATTGCTATAGGATCAGTCTCCAAGTGGGAGATTGTTGTTTAGAGTGGAGCCTGATCAGTCCCCAAGTGGGATATTGTTAGATTGTGGTGACTGATCAGGAAAGTATTGTACATACTTCTTAAATTCTTTATCGGGCCCTATTTTATTGAGATTTTGGGCCGACATGTAATTATTAATTATAACCCTAAGTGGTTAAAATACTTGTATAAAAGGGCTTAGGGTTAGGGATTTTTTCATAAGGTGTGATGCGAAATTGGTTCTTGCGGCAGTATTGAGTTGTAAGGGATTATGGATTGTAATCAAGTTGTCTTCACTAGATCATAAAAATATTGGACTTGTTGTTTGGTGGATGTAGCCTAGGGATTGGGTGAATCATGTTAAATCTTGGTGCCTTATGTTCTTTTCTGTGTGATCTATTATTTGCTTGTTATTGGTTATATTTGCATGTAGTTGTTACTTATGTCTGTGGTTTAATCCTAAAAATAGTGCAAAAAAGATGTGGGATGCTCTTCACACTATTAATGGAGGAGACACAAATGTTCTAAGAGTCAAATCTAAAAGTCTTAGAGGTAAGTTTGATGACATGAGGATGTAAGAAGGTGAGAACATTGTTGAATATTGCTCTAGAATAAAAGATGTTGTTAATTCTATAAGAAGAGCTAATAGTAAGATTAATGATGAGACTATATTAAGAAAATTATTGAGAACACTACTACCCATCTATGCTATTAGAGTTTCCAATAAAAGAACTAAGATGTATACCAGGTTCTAATATGACTCTTGAAGGTTTGGTAGGTAGGCTCACTGCCTTTGACCTCTCTAATTTTGATAATTTAAAATATGATAATGTTGAATTTTCTTTCAAGGATAAACTAACATAAAAAGAACCTAAAGAGAAGAAGAAAAAAGTCAAATATATTTCTAGTGATAGTGATATAGAAGGGGAAGATGTAGAATAGCTTGAAGCACTGCTAGGAAGGAGATTTCACAGAGGCAAAGGAAAATTCAAAGGTAAGTTGCATATCATGTGTTTTAATTACAATGAGGTTGGTCATATTGTTGCTAGATGTCCAGAAAAGAAGAAAAATAGAAGTGGAGACAAATATAGAAGTAAAAGAGTTGAGGACAACAAAGATTACAAAGACAATGGCAAGAAGTCTTGCTACATTATAGAAGAGGAAACCAAAGATGGATTTGACGATCATTATGATGAAGTGGTGTATGTTGCAATGAAGAATGATTCTAATGAGGATGAGGCAACTGCACTAGTGTCTTATGTGAACAAGAATGACAGATGGATCATTGATAGTAGAAGTTCACATCACATGATTGGAGATAAAAGTAAGTTCATTACCCTAAATTATTATGATAGAAATAGTGTAAGGTTTGGAAATGATGCAGCTTGCCTAATAAAAGAAAAGGATCTATCAAACTCATAGAAAAGATCATGTGTAACAATGTTTATTAAATTGAAGGGCTTAACTATAATATGTTGAGTATGTCACAATTGAATAGTTCAAGTTAAAAAGTTGAGTTTGAGAACAAGATAGCAAAGATCTATGACACTGATGCAAAACTAATTGTGTAAGGTGATTAGACTAGAGGTAATCTACTTTACCTTGATATGAATGATGCTACTTGTCTCGTTGTAGAATTTGATGATGTGTGGTTATGGCATAGGAGGTTATTTCATGTTAACTTTGATAACTTAGTTAGTATTAGTAACATGAAAAGAATCAAAGACTTGCCTAAAATGAAGAAACCTGAAAAATATAATTTGGAAATAATATTGATTAGGCAAGATGATAAAATCTAGTTTTAAAAGTAAGACTCACACCTCTAAAGAAATTCTTGAAATTGTTCGTGCTAACTTGTGTGGACCAATTTATGTGCAAAGCTACAAACGTGATAAGTACATTATCTTATTTGTTGATGATCATTCTAGGATGATGATAGTTATGCTTCTAAAACAAAAATTTTATGTTTTCCAAATGTTTAGGTGGTACTTAGCTAGAGTTGAAAAGGAGACAAGTAAAAGATTAAAATGTTTGAGATCTAACAGAGGTGAAGAATTTATATCAAATGAGTTTGAGATGTTCTATAATGACAAAGAAATCAAAAGACATACATCTGCACCTAGGACCCCTCGACAAAATTGGATTGTTGACAAGAGGGACAAATTTGTAATGGACTATGTTAGGACACTCATGATGAAGAAGAATGTTACTTTGAAATATTGGAGAGAGGTTGTAAGTGTTGGAATTATTTAGAATGACTAAGGGTGGGTGGGTGGGTGGGTGGGTGGGTGGGGGGGGGGGGAGGGGATGAATCAGTTATCTAAAGTCCAAATGTACAAATAAAACTTTTCACAACTTAGTGAACCCGTATCCATAAAACATATTCATGCATGCATGCATACATTAGGTCATACATTCACTTAAACTTGTAGGTTATTGTCAAATCAACTTTGCAAAAATGTAAACATGAAACATAACATATTCAATAAGACATTTGACACTATGATTTAACGTGGAAACCCAATTTGGAAAAAACCACCAGAAACATGCTACTCATTCTCACTCTTTTGAAGTGATACCCTGTGAAAGGAAAACCTTGTTAAAGGTTACAATGCACACTATTAAATGTGACCTGCTTAAAGGATTCCAATCACCCTATTAGGAGTGAGCCTTGTTAGAGGACTTTAGATCATTCAGTTGGAATGTCAGTCAGTTAAAGGATTTACAAATGAGTGTTAGGTCAACCTTAATCCAAAGGATTTAAACTAGATTTATACAATGGTTAGAGAGTAACAATAAGGCTTGATCTAATAACAACTTACAACTCACTTTGTAGATTACAGATCTCTATTTTAGTCATCCATTATGTATGGCTTTCACACACTTCAACTCTAATAGCTTGTTTACCCTTCAAGCATTCATATCCTTAAGCCTTCTTGCTTTTCTTTCCAATGTAAACACTTCTCTTAGGTCACTGAATAAAACAATACCATAGACTCCTTGTCTTCCTTAGGTTCTTGCACATGACAACCTTTGCTTCTAACTAGTCATCTCTATAAATAGAAAATTGAGATCTTTTGTCATTCATCCTCCATCATCGATTTTAGGGTTAGGTTAGATTAGGTAGGATTCAATTTATCTACCCATTATTTGATTTCATTCACTTCTATAAACTTCTCCTTCAATCCTCTTTGAATTCAACTCAAAATAGTTTATCTTGAATTTTGTACCACCAATTCATCAAGCTTATCTTCTATACAGTTCACACAATCCAAGAAATCAAGCTTGTTAGCTAAGATTCATAAAATTCTCAATCTTTCTCATAATGCTAACACTTGACATTAACTGGCTTTTGATGCTAGCACATGCTACATTGCTTGACATCCATTATCAAAATACTCAGCACAAACTAAATTTTACTAGTGCTCGGCATCAACTAAACTTTACTCGGCTTACATTGTATTGCTTGGCTTACATTGAAATTGACTTTTGCTTGCCTCCAACTAATTTTTTGCTTGGGTTACACTAAATTTTCTTGGCACCTATTGTGCAAATTGTTAATCTTGGCAGACACAATTCTTTTAACTTGTTCTACTGAACTTAATCAATGTAACCATCCTTTGCAATCTTAAGTAGATTATTAGTGCACTATAATATCATTGTCTTAACTAATCCTTGTACTCCTTTTCCATAACATAACCTTTTCTCTAGATGTTATTGTTACCTCATTTGATCAAATCCTCTTCATCAATCAAACAAATAATAGTACTTAAATCATCTAAGCAATTGTCTTACCAGCAAGTAGCACATTTGACATCAATGAAAAAATAATGATTGAAACACATATTCATCTTATATCAATCTGTTTTCAATAATCTCCCTCTTTGGCATTGTTGGAAAACCAAACTAACCAAACTTAATCAGTATAACCAACAAAATAACAAAAAGAAAATAATTCTTTGTATTGAAATCTCTCCCTCTATTAGCAACTTTTATCTTCTGAATAGGTTACAAAATTTTGTTCTAATCATCGAACAATCAATCAACTCATCCTTATGAATCCCTCAAAATCACTTCTTATATCTCTCTCAACATTATCTCCCTCTTACTAGGTAGATGTAATCAGTGGGTATATTATCTCCCTCTGATTAGATATTCCATGTTTCTTCTATCTCCCTCTATGTCTCTCTCCCTTTCCTACACTATCTCCCTCTTTGAGAACAATGTCAAAGACTTGTCATCTTTATATGCAAATATGAACATTCTTAGTTTCTTTCTTGGTCACCTAGCTTGTGACTGATTTGTAGTTCCAACTCTTTGATTACTTTAAGAAGCTATTAAAGTAGGACCCACTATATCAATGTATAACATATGTCAATCAACTTATTTAATGCAGGGCACTTCTCATGCTTTTTAGATAGCCTTTGATAGGGGTATCACCCCTAGTTTACCTCATAGGTACTCATGAGCATCCTTAGGTAATACTTTTGTGAAGATATCATCTATTTTCTCTTCTGTGTTAACATATTTCATCTTCCCCTCTTTGTCTTGAACTAATTCTCTCAAGTAATAATACTGATTGCAATATGCTTAGTCTTTGTATGTATTATATGATTCTTTGATTTATTTATAGCTCCTTATTATCATAATAAAGTATCACAGGTTTAGTGATTTCCTCTTTCATACCTTTGAGTAGTTGTTTGATCCATATAATGCTTTTTTACAATTTAATGTAGTAGTAACATATTTAGCTTCAATAGTAGATTGAGAGATGTAGTTTTGCTTCTTGTGAGTCTATGTAACCAACCTTTTGCCTAAGGAAAATTGCTCCTCCACTGGTGCTCTTTCTGTCATCAATATTTCTAGCCCAATTAGCATCAGTGTAGGCTCTTAATTCAAATTTTTTATTTTTCTTGTAGTATAGACCATAGTCTTCTATTCCTTTCAGATATCTCATTATTCTCTTAACTATCATCAAATGATTCTCTCTAAGATTAGTAGATAATCTTTCAACTATAACAATTGATAATGCAATATTAGGTCTTCTATGTACTACATATTGCAATTTGTCAATCATAGACCTATATAATGTTTGATTTACCTTAGTTGAATCATCATTCTTTGACAACTTATGGCTTATTACCATAGGTGTGCTTACTGGTTTTGAATCTTTCGATCCAAAGGTTTTTAGTATTTATTTTACATACTTTAACTGTATGATGTATATACCATATTTCATCTGATACACTTGCAAACCCACAAAGAACTTGATCTCTCCAAACATAGACATCACAATTTTTTTCTTCATTTCATTTGCAAAATATTTACATAAAGTATCTTGACCTCCAAACATGATATCATCAACAAAAATTTTAGATATTAAAATACCTTTGCCTTTCTCTATATTTAAGTATAGATTATTTTTATCATCAGTGCTCTCAAATACAATCTTTGCAAGGTAATTATGAAGTCATTCATATCATGCTCTTGGTGCATGCTTCAAACCATATAGAGCTTTGTGTAGTCTACGTACCATATTTTTTTGTTAGCATTAACAAATCCTTCTATTTTTCTATAAAGACCTCTTTCTCCAATATGTCATTCAAAAATGTAGACTTAACATTCATTTGATAAACTTTGAAACCTTTGTATGTAGATTAAGAAAGTAGAGTTCTTACTCCTAATCTTGCAATAGTAGCAAATTTTTCTCCATAGTTTATCCCTTCTTCTTGTGCATATCATTTACAAACTAATCTTTCCTTGTTCCTTATGACTTCAGCATTTTCATCTAACTTGTTTTTGTATACCCACTTGGTGCCAAACACATTTTTATCTTCTAATCTCGGAACTAAAGTCCATATCTTATTTTTCTCAATTTGTTCAATCTCTTATTTCATGGCTTTACTCCAGTCCACATCTTATAAGGACTCTTTCAATGTTTTAGGTTCTTTCATGCTCAAAAAACATGTACTATTTCTCAACTTTTTCCTTTTCATTGGTCTAGCATCTTTATCTCCAATGATTTGTGCAACTAGGTGATGTCTCTTGACATATTTAGACAATCTTGGTTCTGCTCAGGTTTCTTCATTTTGTCTCTCAACTTCTAAATCACTATGCATATCTCTGTCAGGTAATTCAACATCTCTCTCATGGACACTAATTTCAAGATCAAAATGTGCCTCAACTCCATTTTGTAACTCAAAATTTGAATGTAGCTTAGTTCCTGAATGCAACTCGACTTTCATAGTATGTGACTCGATAGTCATTGAGACTTGTTGTTGATTTGTAACTTTATTTCCAACATCTTTATCAGCAGGCATACATTCATAAAATTATACAGATGATTTTTATTCTTTTGGTTCCTTCATAGGTTCATCCTCATGTACTTTTGTATATTCATCAAATTTCACATTTTCACTTTCCACAACTTTGTTAGTATTAGTATTTAAACACTTATAAGCCTTACTTCTTGTAGAATAGAAAAAGAATATACCTTCTTCACTTTTTGCATCCAATTTACCATTTCTAAAATCTTTGAGAATGTAACATTTGCTTCCAAATACTTTAAAATATTTTACATTGGGTGAGTATCCATACAATACTTCAAAAGGTGTTGAATGAGTACCTTTTTTGACTTGTCCATGATTCAAGGCATACAAAATTGTACTTGCAACTTCTCTTCAATATTTCAAATCAATATTTTTCTCTATCATGAGTATCCTAGCACAATCCATTACATATATGTTTTCCCTTTAAGAAATTACATTTTGTGGAGGGGTCCTAGGAGTAGATGTTTGTCTTTTGATTCCTCTATCATTAAAAAACATCTCAAACTCATTTGATGTAAATTCTCCTCCTTTATCAAATCTTGAACATTTTAGACTTTTACCTATTTCCTTCTCAACTCTTGCTAAGTACCACTTGAACATTTTGAAAGCATCAGATTTTTGTTTCAGAAATATAATTTTCATCATTCTAGAATAATCATCAACCAATAGCATAATGTACTTATCTCCTTTGTAACTTTACACTTCAATTGGTCCACACAAGTTAGTATGAACAATCTCTAATATTCCTTTAGAGGTATGAGTCTTACTCTTAAAACTTGACTTTTTCATTTTGCCTAATTGACATTGTTTGCAAATTATATTTTCAAGTTTCTTCATTTTAGACAAACCTCTGACTTTTCTCATGTTACTAATACTAACCAAGTTATCAAAATTAACATGACATAACCTCTTGTGCCATAGCCACACATTATCAAATTCTATAACTAAACAAGTAGTATCCTCTATATCAAGGCAGAATAGATTACCTCTAGTTTGATCACCTTTTCCAATTAGTTTTCTATCAGTATCATATATCTTAGAAATCTTTTTCTCAAACTCAACCTTACAACTTGAATTATTTAGTTGTGACACACTCAACAAATTATAGTTAAGTACTTCAAAATAATAAGCATTGTCACATAAAGTCTTTTTTGTGAGTTGGATAGAACCTCTTCCTTTTATCAAATAGGGTGCATCATTACCAAACCTTACACTATTTCTATCATAATAATTCAAATTAATGAATTTACTTTAATCTCTAGTCATGTGATGTGAACACCTATTGTCAATGATCCATCTATCATTCTTGTTTATACAAGACACTAGTGCAGTTGCCTCATCCTCATTAGATTCATCCTTCATTTCAACATACACCACTTCATCATCATGATCATTAGATTCATCTTTTTTTTCCTCTTCAACAATGTAGAAATACTTCTTGTCTTTGTCTTTGTAATATTTTTTTTCTTCATATCTTCTACTTCTATACTTATCTCTGCCTCTGTAATTATTATTCTCTAGACATCTAGTAGCAATATGACCAACCTCATTGCAATTGAAACACATGATAGTTAATTTACCTTTGAACTTGTCTTTACCTCTGTGAAATATCCTTGCTAGTAGTGCTTCAAGTTGTTCTACATCTTCCTCATATGTTTCACTGTCACTAGACACATACTTTACCTTTTTCTTCTTCTTCTTATTAGGTTCCTTCAATGATAACTTAGCTTTGAAAATAGATTCAACATTGTCAAGTTTTAAATTATCAAAATTAGATAGCTCATAAGAAGTGAACCTACCCACTAGACCTTCAAGAGTTAGATTAGAACCTGGTACACATCTCAATTCTTGTATTGTATAAACTCTAATAGCATAAATAGGTAACAGTGTTCTCAAAAATTTACTTAGTATAGTCTCATCATCTATTGCACCATGAGATCCCATTATTGCATTAACAACATCCTTTATCCTAAAGTAATATTGAGTAATATCCTCACCTTCTTACATTCTCATATTATTGAACTTACCTCTATGACTATCAAATTTAGCTCTTAGAAGATTTGTTTCTCCTCCATAGATAGTGTGAATAGCATCTCACATTTTCTATGCACTATCACAACCCTTGATATCATCAAATTCAGCATAACTTAGGGCAAAGGCAATCTCCAACATTGCCTGGTTGTGTTCTTTCTTCTTTTTTAGGTCTTTAACAATTAGCACTCCAGAAGGATCAATATGCTTTTTAGTGATGGTATATTGTGCATGATCTCCAAGACCTCCTAGGTGTAGCTTCATCCAAATTTTCCATACGGAAAGTTATCTCTATTAAGCTTGGGTACCTCTCTTTTTGACATCTTGATATTTTTTCTTCTAATACCTTCAAACTAGTCCTCTTAAGTAGATGGTTCTGAAACAAATTGTTGGAATTCTTTAGAATAATTGAGAGGGGGTTGAATTAGTTATCCAACATCTAGATGTACAAATAAATCTTTTCACAACTTAGTGAACCCATATCCATTAAACATTTTCATCATGCATGCATATATTAGATCATACATTCACTTAAACTTGTAGGTTACTATCAAATCAACTTTGCAGAAATGTAAACATGAAATCTAACATATTCAATAATATATTTGACATAATAATTCAACATGGAAACCCAATTTGGAAAAAACTAGCAATAACATGCTACATATTCTCACTCTCCTAAAGTGATTCCCTATGAAAGGCCAACCCTGATAAAGGTTATAATGCAGACTGTTAAATATAACTTGGTTAAAGGATTTCAATCACCCTATTAGGAGTGATCCTTGTTAGAGGACTTTAGATCATTCACTTGGAATGTCACTTGGTTAAAGGATTTACAAATGATTGTTAGGTCAACCTTAATATAAAATATTTACCTTAGATTGATACAATGACTAAATAGTAACAGTATGGCTTGATTTGATAATAACTTAAAACTCACTTTGCAAATTATAGATCTCTATTTTATTCCTCCATTCTACTTGACTTTCACACACTTTAGCTTTGATAGCTTGTTCACCCTTCAAGTATTCTAAGCCTTGTTGCTTTGCTTGCCAATGCAAACACTTCTCTTAGGTTACTGAATGAAGTAATACCCCAGACTCCTTGTCTTCCATAGTCTCTTGCACATGAAAATCTTTTCTTATAAATGGTCATCTCTATAAATAGAAAATTAAGATCTTTTTCTATTTATCCTGCATCATCTATTTAAGGGTTAGGTTGGATTATGTAGGATTCAATGAATCTAACTATCATTTCATTTCATTCCCTTCTAGAAACTTCTCCTTCAACACTATTTGAATTTTCTTCAAAATGATTTATCTTGAATTTTGTGCTTATCTTCCACATGGTTTAAAAAATCCAAGAAATCAAACTTGTAAGCTCATATTCATCGAATTCAGAATCTTTCTCATAATGCTGACACTCAGCATTAACTGGCTTTTGATGCTCGGCACATACTACATTGTTCGGCATCCACTATTGAAACACTCATTACAAACTAAAGTTTATTGGTTCTCAACATCAACTAAACATTACTTAGCTTACATTGTATCACTTGTCTTACACTAAAATTGACTTTTTCTTGCCTCCAACTAATTTTCTACTCGGTTTACACTAACTTTGTTTGGGAACTACTGTGCAAATTGTTAAGCCTAACAAACACAATTATTTTAACTTGTTCTTCTGTATTTAATTAGTGTAACCATCCTTTTCAACCTTAAGTAGATTATTAATACATTATAATATCACTGTCTTAAATAATCTTTATCCTCCTTTTCCATATCACAACTCAATCTTTCCTCTAGGTGCTATTGTTACCTCATTTGATTGAATCCTCTTCATCAATCAAACAAATGATAGTACTCAAATCATCTAAGCAATTATTTTATCAGCAAGTAGCAAGTTTGACATCAATGACAAAACAATGATTGAAACACATATGCATCCTATATCAATATATTTTCAACAATAAGTACAGTTGTCTATACCTTAAACAATGTGCAAGTCAAGAAAGGTACTCATTGAACACCTTTTGAATTATGGTATGGATACTCATCCAATATAAAATATTTTAAGGTATTTGTAAGAAAGTACTACATTCTTAAGGATTTTAGGAATGGTAAATTAAATGCTAAAATTGAAGAAGGTATATTCCTTGATTATTCCATAATAATTAAAGCTTATGAGTGTTTAATTACTAACACTAACAAAGTTGTAAAAAGTGCAAATGTGAAGTTTGACGAATATATAGAGGTACATGAAGTTGAATCTATGAAGGAACCTTAAGACTAAAAATTATTTATATACTTTTATGAAGGTATTTCTACTGATGAAGATGTTGTAAATCAAGTTACAAATCAAGAACAAATTTAAGTGACTGTCGGGTCACATATAATGAATGTTGAGTTGCATTTAGGAACCGAGTTACAGTGAGGAGTCAAGTTGCAAATAGAAGCTAAGGTGCATTCTAATTTTGAGATTAAGTTTATATGAAAGAGGTGTTTCATTATCTAATAGAGAAGTACATAGTGATTCTGAAGTTGACAGAGCTAATGAAGAAAGAAGAGCAGAACCAAGATTGTCAAAGTATGTCAAAAGAAATCACCCTACTGAACAAATTATTGGAGACAAAGATGTTAGATCAATGACAAGAAATGGGATGAGATTGATACATGTTTTTTGAGCATGCATGAGCCTATGATAGTGAAAGATTCCTTAGAAAATGAGGACTAGAGTAAAGCCATGAAAGAAGAGATTGAGCAGATTGAGAAGAACAAGACATAGACTCTAGCTTCTAGACCAGAGGACAAGATTGTGATTGGAACCAAGTGGGTGTATAGAAATAAGTTAGTTGAAAATGGTGAATTCATAAGGAATAAGGCATGATTAGTTTTCTAAGGGTATGCACAAGAAGAAGGAATAAACTATGGAGAAATATTTGCCCCTATTGCAGATTGGAAGGAGTAATAACTTTGCTTCCTTACTCTATATACAAAGGTTTCAAATTTTATCAAATGAATGTGAAGTAAACATTTCTAAATGGTATATTAGCAGAAGAGGTTTACATAGAACAACCAAAAGGATTTTTTGATGCTAACAAAAAGAACATGGTATGTAAAGTACACAAAGTTTTATATGGTTTAAAGCAAGCCAGAAGAGCATGGTATGAAAGGCTTCAAAATTATCTTGTGAAGATTGGTTTTGTGAAGACTGGTGATAAAAATAATATGTACTTGAAGATAGAAGGAGGTAAAGGTATTTTGCTATCTAAAATTTTAGTTGATGATATCATATTTGGAGGTCAAGATACTTTATGTAAGGCATTTGAAACTGAAATGAAGAAAGAATTTGAGATGTCTATGTTTGGAGAGATCAATTTCTTTGTTGGTTTGCAAGTATATCAGATAAAATATGGTATATACATCACTTAGTCTAAGTATGTGAAGGAAATATTAAAAAAATTTAGATTGGAAGATTCCAAACCAATTAGGAAACCTATGGTGATAGAACACAAGTTGTCAAAGAATGATGATTTAGCTAATGTGAATCAAACATTGTACATGTCTATGATTGGAAAATTACAATACATAGTACATAGTAGACTTGACATTGCATTATCTATTGGGATTGTTGCAAGATTCTCTACTAATCCTAAGAAAAATTATTTGGTGGTTACTAAGAAAATTATGAAATATCTTAAAGGAATAGAAGAAGACTATGGTCTATACTACAAGAAAAATGAAAATTTTAAGTTGAGAGCCTACACTGATGATGATTGGGTTGGAAACATTGATGATAAAAAGAGCACAAGTGGTGGAGCATTTTTCTTAGGAAAGAGGTTGGTCACCTAGACCAGCAAGAAAAAAAATTGCATATCTCAATCTACTACCAAAGCTAAATATGTCGTTGTTGCAGTAAATTGTACAAACATTGTATGGATCAAATAGTTGTTCAAAGGTATGAAAGAGGAAATCACTGAATCAGTGGTACTTTATTGTGATTATAAAAGTGCTATAAATATTGATATGAGATTGTTTTGACATGAAGAACCTATAATGAAACAATCATTTATTTGTCATTGATGTCAAACCTACTACTTGTTGGTAAGACAATTGCTTAGTTGATGTGAGTACTATCATTTGTTTGATTGATAAAGAGGATTTGATCAAATGAGATAACAAGAGAACTTAGAGGAAAGGTTGAGTTATTGTATGAAAAAGAAATACAAAGATCAATTAAGATAATGATGATGATCTAATGGATGCACGCATAATAAGGTTTTATGGATATGGGTCTACTAAGCATTTTAAAGTTTTATTTGTACATCTAGACCTTGGTTAACTGATTTACCCTCACCCCCACCCTCTCAGTTATTCTTAAGAATTCTAACAATAAATATATCAAAGAACCCTATGATGCACACAAAGACTAAACACATTGCAATCAAGTATCATTACTTGAGAGAGTTAGTTCAAGACAAAGAAGTGAGGATGAAATATGTGAATACAAAAGAGCAAATAGTTGATATCTTCACAAAACCTTTACCTAAGAATTCTTGTGAGTATCTTAGAGGTAAACTAGGGGTGATACCCCTATCCAAAGCTACTTAAGTAGCATAAGTAATCCCCTACATCAACTAAAGTTGAATGTTGTATCTTACAACTTCATACAGTGGATATTACTTTAAGTCCTAGGAGCTACCTAATGTAATGAAGGAGTTGAATTAGAAGATTTATAGTCTCATGAAAGGTGATAGAGGGAGAATTTGAAATTGATTATATTTGTATATAGAGATGTCAAGTCTTTGGCATTTTTGTCAAAGAGGGAGATATAAGATTGAATAAATACATATACCTAGTAAGAGGGAGAAAGTACTAAGGGAGATATATGAATAGATCAGAGAGAGAGAGAAGAGAGATATATTAGAATATCAGAAAGAGGGAGATATAAGTTAGAGGGAGAAGTTTCAATAAAGGAACTTGATAAAGCTCACATTATCCTACACAGAGGAAGGACATATACTACACTGATAGAGGGAGAAATTTCAAAGATTTATTTTATTTTTGGTATTGTTGTTGGTATTGGTTTTTCATCTTTGACAAAATAATGATTGTTATATTATAGGTTCTTCACTTCAAAACAATCATATATCAAGAAGTATGAGTAGTTCCCTCCATCAACTGAAGCTGATGTTGTATCTTACAACTTGATGTAGTAGATATTACTTTAGGAGTTGTCTAAAGTAATGAAGGAGTTGAATTATAAGATTTATAGTCATATGAAAGGTGACAGAGGGAAAAATCTGAAATTGGTTATATCTATTGAAGAAGGAGATTATTGAAAATAGATTGATACAAGTATGATAAATGTGTTTCAATCATTGTTTTTTATGGTAAGACAATTGCTTAAATGATTTAAGTATTATCACTTGTTTTATTGATGGAGAGGATTTGATCAAAAAGATGTAACAAAAGCACCTAGAGGAAAGGTTGAGTTATAATATACAAAGGAGTATAAGTATCAGCTAGGAAAGTGATATCATAGTGCATTGATAATTTACTTAAAGCTACAAAGGTTGGTAAATTTGTCTACCAAGATTGACCCGAATGGATAGTAGGTGTCAAGAAAAGTTAGTGCAAGATGAGAAAAAAATCAATAGGAATTGAGTAAAAGTTCATTTTAGTGTATGGCAAGCAAAATAGTGGATGACAAGTAAATTTTAGTTGTTGTCAAGCATCAGCAAACTTTAGTTTGTGTCAAGTATTTTTTAGAGGATGTTGAGCAACATAGTATGTGTTGAGCATCAGAAACAAGTTAATGCCGAGTGTCAGCATTATTAGAAAGATCATGAATCTGATGGATCTAAGTTGACAAGTTTGTTTTCTTGGATTATGTGAACTAGATGGAAGATAAGATTGATGAGTTGGTGATACAAAATTCATGGTAAACTATTTTGAGGCAAAGAAAATTGAAGGAGAAGTTTCTAGAAGTGATATGGAATGAGGGGTAGATTCATTGAATCCTACCTAATCTTTCCTAAACCTAAATTGGATGATGGAGAATAAATAGAAAAAGATGTTAATTCTCAATTTATAGGGATGGCTAGTCAGAAACAAGGGTTGTCATGTGTGAGAACCTAAGGAAGACAAGGAGTCAAGGGTATTACTTCACCAAGTGACCTAAGTGAAGAGTTTACATTGGCATGTTAAGCAAGGAGGCTTAAGGATATGAATGCTTGAAGGGTGAACAAGCTATCAAAGCTAAAATATGTGAAAGCCAAGCAGAATGGAGAATTAAAATAGAGATCTATAATCTGCAAATGGAGTAGTAAGTTGTTATTAGATCAAAGTCTTATTGTTACTCTCTAATAATTATATTAGTCTAGGGTAAATCCTTTGGATTAAGGTTGACCTAGTAGTCATTCGTAAATCTTTAACCAGGTGACATTCATAGTGAATGGTCTAAATTCCTCTAACAAGGCTTACTCCTAACAGGTGATTGAACTCCTTTAATAGGATCACATTTAACAGTGTGTATTATAACCTTTAACAGGGTTGGCCTTTCATAGGGCATCACTTTAGAAGAGTGGAAAAGAGTAGCATGTTACTAGTAGTTTTTCCCAAATTGAGTTTCCATGTAAATCATTGTGTCAAATGTGTTGTTGAATTTGATATGTTTCATGTTTACATTTCTACAAATTTATTTGATAGTAACCTGCAAGTTTTAAGTGAATGCATAATCTTATGATGCATGCATGATGATAAATGTTTTATGGGTTCACTAAGCTGTGAAAAGTTTTATTTATACATCTGGACCTTGGGTAACTGATTCATCTCCCCCCCAATTATTCTAAAAAATTCCAACAATTAGTATTAGAGTCATCTACTTAAGAGGACTAGTTTGAAGTACTAGAAGCACAAAGATCAAGATGTAAAAAAGAAATGTACCAAAGCTTAATATAGAACTTTCCTACATGGAAAAGTTTGATGAAGCTACACCTTGGAGGACTTGGAGATCATGCACAATCTACCATTACTACTAAGCATGTTGATCTTGTTGGAGCCCTAACTACTAAGGATATGAAAAAGAAGAAAGAACACAATCAGTCAATGTTGGAGATTGCCTCTACTCTAAGTTATGCTAAATTTGATAATATCAAAGGTCTTGATAATGAAAAGAAAATGTGCAATGCTTTAACCACCATCTATGGAGGAATCAATAATGTTCTAAGAGCCAAAGCTGAATGTCTCAAAGGTAAGTTTGATGATATGAGAATACAAAAAGGTGAAAATATTGCTCAATGTTGCTCAAGGATAAAAGATGTTGTTAATGCAATAATAGGAGCTATTGGTGCAATAGATGATGATAGTATACTAAGCAAAATTTTAAGAACACTGCTACCTATAAATGTTATTAGAGTTTTTGCAATATAAGAACTTGGATGTATACCAGGGAATACTCTATCTCTTGAAGGTCTAGTAGGTAGACTCACTGCTTTTGAGCTATCTAACTTTGACAATTACAAACCTAAAAATATTCAATCTACTTTCAAAGCTAAGTTGTCATTGAAGGATCCTAATGAGAAGAAGAAGAAGAAAAAGACAAAGTATGTGTCTAATGACAATGACATAGATGAGGAGGATGTAGAACAACTTAAAGCACTATTGGCAAGGAGATTTCACAGAGGTAAAGACAAGTTTAAAGATAAATTACTTATCATTTTTTTCAATTTCAATGAGGTTGGTCATATTGCTTCTAGATGTCTAGAGAAGAAGAACTATAGAGGTGGTGACAAGAACAAAAGGAGAAGAGATGAAGACAGCAAAGATTACAAAGACAAAGGCAAGAAGTCTTGCTACATTGTTGAAAAGGGAAAAAAAGATGAATCTAATGAATATGGTGATGAAGTGGTGTATGTTGCAATGAAGGACAAATCTAACAAGATGAGGCAACTACACTTGTGTCTTGTGTAAACAAGAATGACAAATAGATCATTAATAGTGGATGTTCACATCATATGACTGGAGATAAAAGTAAGTTCATTACCTTGAATTATTATGATAGAAATAGTGTAACATTTGGTAATGATACATCATGTTTAATAAAAGAAAAAGGTTCTATCAAACTCACAGAAAAGATTTTATGTGACAATGCTTACTATGTTGAAGGACTTAACTATAATCTATTGAGTGTGTCACAATTGAATAATTTAGAATGTAAGGTTGAGTTTGAAAACAAGATTGGTAAGATATATGATACTGATGGAAAATTGATTAGAAAGGGTGACCAAACTAGGAGTAATCTATTCTATCTTGATATAGAGGATGCTACTTGTTTAATTGTAAAATTTGATGATGTCTGGCTATGACACAAATGGTTATGTCATGTTAATTTTGATAACTTGGTCAGTATTAGTAGCATGAGAAAAGTTCAAAATTTGCCTAAGTTGAAGAAGCTTGATAATACAATGTGCAAACAATATCAATTAGGCAAAATGACAAAGTCATGTTTTAAGAGTAAAACTCATACCTCTAAAGGAATACTAGAGATTGTTCATACTAACTTGTGTGGACTAATTGAAGTGAAAAGCTACAAAGGAGATAAGTACATTATGCTACTTGTTGATGATTATTCTAGAATGATGACAGTTATGTTTCTAAAATAGAAAACTGATGCTTTCCAAATGTTCAAGTGGTACTTAGCAAGAGTTGAGAAGCAAACAAGGTAAAGTCTAAAATGTTTGAGATTTGATAGAGGAGGAGAATTTACATCAAATGAGTTTTAGATGTTCTGTAATGATAGAGAAATTAAAAGATAGACATCTACTCCTAGAACCCCTCCACAAAATAGAATTGTTGAAAGGAGGAATAGGTCTATAATGGACTATGCTAGGACACTCATGATAGAGAAAAATGTTGTTTTGAAACACTAGAGAGAAGTTTTAAGTACAACTATCTATACCTTGAACCATGTATAAGTCAAGAAAGGTACTCATTCAACACCTTTTGAACTATGGTATGAATATTCACCTAATGTAAAATATTTTAAGGTATTTGGAGGCAAATGCTTTATTCTCAAAGATCCCAGGAATGGTAAACTAGATGCAAAAAGTGAATAAGGTATATTCCTAAGTTATTTCACAAGAAGTAAAGCTTACAAATGTTTAAATACTAGCACTAAAAAAGTTGTGGAAAGTGCAAACGTAAAATTTGATGAATATATAAAAGTACATGAGACTGAACCTATAAAAGAACTAGAATAATACAAATCATTTGTATACTTTTATGAAGGTATGCTTGCTGAAAAAGATGTTGCAAATCAATCACATAATTTGAATGTCAAGTTGCATTTAGGAACTGAGCCACATTCATGCGTCAAGTTATAGAATGGAGTTGAGGCACATTCTGATTCAAAGATTAGTGTACATGAGAGAGATGTTGAAATACTTGGCAAAGATGTACATAGTGACTCTAAAGTAGATAGGCCAAATGAAGAAATAAGAGTTGAACCAAGATTGTCCAAATATCTAAAGAGATATCATCCTACTACACAAATCATTGGAAATAAAGATGCTAGACCGATGATAAGAAACAAGTTGAGAAATGATACATGTTTATTAAGTATAAAAGAGCCGAAATCATTGAAAGATGCCTTAGAAGATGTGGACTAGAGCAAAGCCATGGAAGAAGAGATTTAAAAAATTAAGAAAAATAAGGCATGGACTCTAGTTCCTAGACAGAAGACAAAAATGTGATTGGCACCAAGTGGGTATTTAGAAATAAGCTAGATGAAAATGGTGAAGTCAAAGGGAACAAGGAAAGATCAGTCTATAAAGGATGTGAACAAGAAGAAGGAATTCACTATGGAGAAACATTTTCTCCTTTTGCTAGATTGGAAGGAGTGAGAACTATGCTTTCTTATTCTGCATACAAAAGTTTCAAAGTTTATCAAATGGATGTTAAATATACATTTCTAAATGGTATATAAAGGAAGAAGTCTACATAGAATAGCCAAAAGGATTTTTTGATGTTAACAATCAGAATATGGTATGTAGATTATACAAATTTCTATATGGTTTGAAACAAGCACCAAGAGCATGGTATGAGAGACTTCATAATTATCTTGTGAAGATTGGATTTGAAAGGATTGATGATAATAGCAATTATAGAGAAAGGAAAAGGTATTTTTTATCTAAAATTTTCGTTGATGATATCATATTTGGAGGTCAAGATGCTTTATGTAAGGCTTTTGCAAATGAAATTAAGCAAGAATTTGAAATGTCTATGTTTGAAGAGATCAAGTTCTTTGTGAGTTTGCAAGTACATAAAATGAACCATAATATAAACATCACTCAGTTAAAGTTTGTCAAAGAGATACTAAAAAATTTTGGACTAGAGGATTCCAAACTAGTAAGTACACCTATGGTGATGGGACATAAATTATCAAAGAATGATGATTAGCTGAGGTGAATCAAACATTGTATAGGTCTATGATTAGAAAATTACAATATGTAGTACATAGAAAACTTGATATTGCATTATCTATAGGGATAGTTGTAAGATTCTCTACCAATCCCAAGGGAATCATTCGATGGTTGTAAAGAGAATAATGAGATATCTTAAAGGAATAGAGGAATATGGTCTATACTACAAGAAAAATAAGAAATTTGAATTAAGAGCCTATACTGATGTTGATTACGATGAAAACATTGATGACAAAAGAGCACCAATGGAGGAGCATTTTTCTTAGGCAATTGGCTGGTTACATGGACTAGCAAGAAATGAAATTGCACTTCACAATCTACTACTGAAGTTGAATATGTTGTTATTTTTGTAAATTGTGCAAACATTATATGGATCAAACAACTACTCAAAGGTATGAAGGAAGAGATCACTATACCAATGACACTTTATTGTGATAATACAAGTGCTATAAATATATCAAAGAATCCTATGATGCACACAAAGGCTAAGCAAATTACAATCAAGTATCATTACTTGAGAGAATTAGTTCAAGTTAAAGAAGTGAAGATCGAATATGTTAACATAAAAGAGGAAATTGTTGATATCTTCACAAAAAAATTACCTAAGGATGCTTCTGACTATCTAAGAGGTAAACTAGGGGTGATATCCCTATCAAAGGTTATATAAGTAACAAAAGGAGTGCCCTGAATCAACAAACTAATTGCCATAGGTTACAAATTGATGCAATGGATCTTACTTTAGGAGCTATCTAAAGTAATCAAAGAGTTGAAACATCAAATCAGTCACAAGTAAGGTGACGTAGGAGAAATTGAAGAAGTTCATGTCTGCATATTAAAATGACAATTCTTTGGCATTGTTGTCAAAGAGGGAGAAATACAAGAGTTAAATTGATCCTAAAGGGAGAACTACAAGAAATTCAAATAGAGAGATTGAACATAGAGGGAGTTATAAAGGGAGAAAATGTTAACTGCTAAGAAAGATAGTGTATCTATTGAGATCATCTACCTAGTAAGAGGGAGATACAGGAGAGACTATAGAAGGGAGATATAAAAAGTAATTCAAAGGGAGTTATAAGGATGACATAAAATAATTTTGTAACTTATTCAAAAGATGAAAGTTGCTGATAGAGGGAAAGATTTCAATAGCAAGGAATTATTTTATTTTTGGTATTTTGTTGGTCTTACTATTTTAACTGAGATAGTTTGGTTTGTCATCAATGCTAAAGAGGGAGATTGTTGAAGATATATTGATACAAGTATGATAAATTTGTTTCAATCATTGTTTTGTCACTAATGTCAAACCTACTTTTTGTTGGTAAGATAATTGCTTATATGATTTAAGTACTATCACTTGTTTGATTGATGAAGAGGATTTGATCAAAAAGAACCTAGAGGAAAGGTTAAGTTATGATATACAAAGGAGTACAAGTATCAACCAAGACAGTGATATCATACTACATTAATAATCTGCTTAAGGCTACAATGGTTGGTTACACTAAGTAAGTTCAAAAAAACAAGTTAAACAAAAAAATTTTATCAAGCTTGACTGAATGGACAGTAGGTGCCAAGAAAAGTTAGTGCAAGTCGAGAAAAAAATCAATGGGAGCCAAGTAAAAGTTTATTATAGTGTATGCCAAATAAGACAGTGGACATCGAGTAGAGTTTAGTGTTAGAACTACTTTAGAATAACTAAGACGGGGGGGTGAATCAATTATTCAAGGTCCAAATGTCCTATTCAAACTGTTCACTAAGTATAGTGAAATAATTCAACCATTCATCCATCCACACTTTAGCTTATCTTTACTATAAATCAACATGCAAGTAAAACACACAAGAAATCAACAGATGACATAGTGATTTACGTGGAAACCCAATTCGGGAAAAACCACCAGTAACATGCTACTCAATTTTCACCCTTTTGAAGTGATGCCCTGTTAAAGGCTTACAACATACTATTAAATGTGACCTTGTTAGAGGATCTAACCACCCTATTAGAATTGGGCCTAGTTAGAGGACTTTAGAGAATTCACTTGGAATGTCACCCTGTTAAAAGATTTACAAATGGTTGTTAGGCCAACCTAAGTCCATAGGATTTTTAGATCTAATACAATTGCTAGAGAGTATTAGAAAATTTTGACCTAACTACAACATACAACTTATCTTGCAGATCTCAAATCACTTCTCAGCTCATACCCTTGCTTGGTCTTCAATCTCTGCAACTCTTAACATCTTGCCTTCCCTTTCAAGTTTTATCTCCTTGATTCCTCATACTCAATGTACCAGTGCAATCATCTCTTCATGACCACTCATAAAATCAGAGCCTCTATGCTCTTCCTTCTCCTAGATGTCTTCTTCTTGACACCCTTTCAACCACTTCATAGATTTGGCACTTCAGCAGTGATAGTATCAATAGCTCTCTGCTTCTTGGTCTATGACTCCTTAAATAGAAGTCTTAGAGTTCTTTTTCCCTCTCAATTCTTCCATTTTTCAATTTCAATTCGCATGGATTAGGTAGGATTCATTGTATCTAACCCACATTTTGTTTCCTCTAGAAATTTCTTGAATAATCCTTTAGAATTCACCCAAAAATTATTTACATAAGATTCTGTGCCAACAACTCATCATCCTTATCTTCCAACTTGTTCACAAAATTCAATGCAATCACTATGTTGTCTTAGATTTGGGAAACCTTCATCATTTGAAATAATGTAGTAGTTGGCACTATTGAAATATTGGTGTTCGGCACATACTGTGTTACTCAGCATCAACTATGTTTTTCTTGATGCTCGACACCTGAAGATCACTCGGCACCAACTAAAAATTTTATGATGCTTGGCACCTGATCTTCACTCGGCACATACTAGAAATTTCTATTACTCAACAACTTCTATTAAGAATTTTCTTTGCAACTACTAATGATCTTAGTTAAAGCTTTATAGTCAACGTTGTTACAACTTCTTCTTCCAATGTATCTAAGTGAGACCAACCTCTGTATCTTTGAGTATATCATCAATACATAACTTAACCATTGTCTCAAATGATCCTTGCACTTCATTACTGTAAGAATTTGCCTTAGGCCAGAATTCACCCAAGAACTAAAGAACTCAACAGAAGCACACAGTAGACCAAAATAGACAGAGTATGATCAGAATGACGATATTCATCCAATAACTTGGATTCAAGAGTACACTAGGAGTGCCTGAATATAAAGGCCTCAATAGAGCTTCTACAATGCATAGAAGTTAGCATCATGATATGTCATACAACTAGGCACATGTCCACCAGATATGGATTATCCTCCATTAAGCACGGGATTAAGTGTGATGATGTGAGGATAAGCCTACAATGGTGTAGCACACAAATCAATGGAGTAGACAACATGTGCTAAATGAGCATTGTTGATAACTGTGTTGTCATCATGATAACTCAGTAAATGATGCATACTCCTATGTTGTAGACACCATGTGCATAATTAGAGTTGCATAACTTAATGAGAGTTCAAAAACTCCTAAGTGTCTCAGCTAAAATAATAATAAAATAATGCAAAATAATTAAATAATGCATTAACCTAAGTAAAACTTAAGTAAGTGTAATAAGTAAATACTTATTTACACCAACACCCCTGCTTAAGTGCAACTTAGGGGAATTCCCTTAAGCTTACAAAATTGAGGATGAAATGCAATATGGGTCCCGGCTACTAGGAAATGTTAGGTACCCATGTACATAATGATATGCAATCTCCCATAAAGCGAGGAAAGAGGGAAAACCTCATTGGAAAAACCCTCCCCAAAAAAGAGAGATAAAGAGGGATGCATGGATGGATGGAGTAATCAAGACCCCCCCCCATTATGACATACATCCAGTATATACATAAGAGAATAATGAGAAGAGGTAGAGAGACGGGATGGGCTCCCCCCTCAAAGAAGAATGTCGAACAGTAACTGCTCCGATGAAAAAGTTGATCCAAGACTGCAGAATGGTGTTCCTCCCCTTAAGAAGAAACAGTGCCAAGGGTACAAATGAGACGCTTTCGCTCTGCATGGAAACAATACCATGGATAAGTGATGTCTCTGAAACCTGCTCAACTGGTTGAAGAACCTGTCCCAAAGAACTGTCTATCTCTGCAACTGATGAAGAACTCTGCAGCAACTGCTGATCATAAGTATCCATAATCACTTCAACCTGGGATGATTGATCATGTAGAGAATGAACAAGAGAGTTTGATGGAACCCTCATGACAACTGAAGAAGGTAATTCTGCATCAAGAAGAAGAGTCAAATCATGAATACTATCCCCCAAATCTATCACTAAACCTATATCTAGAAGACTGAATGTACCCTACTGTGCTAGACCTATCGCTGTGGTGATGTATGTATGCAAACTGAACTGATGAAGTGACCTCTCACTATAGCTATCGATAGAACCCCATGTGTCTGAAGTTTTTGAAGCACTGTCGCTGGTATCACTATCAATTTCCACACTGTATGATGTGTGAAGAGGAGTAGAGGACAAGCTGGGTGAACTTTCCTCAAAATATACATCCTTCTCCACAAATATCTGATGTGTTTCAAGATCTAGAAGTCTGTATGCCTTCATATTGTCTTCATAACCAATGAAGGTACAAGGCCGAGATGATTGTGCCTTGCATCCCCTAGAAGATCTATTTGCCCATGCAGGACAACTGAAGACTCTAAAGTGTGTCACAATAGGTTTTCTACCGCACCATGCCTCAAAAGGAGTTTTGCCATCTAAGGCTGGATGAGGAGAACGATTAAGAATGTGAGTGGCACTTGAGATTGCTTTGACTTCTAATGATGGATCTAGAGACTTGGCATGAATCATGCAACTTTCCATAGACTTAAGAGTGTGAATCCTCAAAGCTGCAACATCTGTCTTATGCAGACAAAATGCTGAATGAGTCTGAAGATCAAGTCCCTCATGTCTGCAAAAGTCCGTAAGTCTTCTGTTCACATCCATGTTTCCATTTTCCATGTAGATTACTTTGATGGCCTATCTGGATTTATGTTCTACATGAGTCTTGAAGTCTAGAAACTTGTCCAACACTTCATTCTTACTATGCAGAAACTAGACCCAAGTGAACCTTGAAAAGTCATCAACTAAGGTGAGTATTTAGCGACCCTGTCTTAATGCAAAAGGACCTACTAACACCATGTGAACCATCTGTAGAACACTTGTTTCTCTAGAAGACTTCCCTCTTTGTAACTTCCCTTTTGGATGCATATCCACTAAATCTGTTGAACATTCACCTTTAGAAAAGTTGATTTGAGGTAGACCTTTCACCATGTGGTATGTACAAAGTTGCTGAAGATAGCAGTAGTCAACATGACCATATCGCTCATGCCATAATTGCATGTTTGAATTGGATTGTGTTAACAAGGCCTTTGAAGGAGACTTGGGCACAAAATGCGAGAAAGAGTACAACCTCTTGTGATCATTCACTTTCCCCACTACAACCAAGGAATTATCTTTAAGACTGTGCATTTTAACTGAGTTTGGAAGGAACTCAACTGTATGTCCATCTCCAAAGTGAGTGACTTGGTAGATTGAAAGGAGATTTGAACTTAGGTTTAGAACATAGAGAACCTCTTGAGATTCTCCATTTTCTATCTTCACATTTCCTTTTCCTTCAACTTCCATTTTGCTATCATTCCCCATGAAGATGTGTGGTACCTTTGAGTGATTCATTGAAGAAAAATCCTCCTTTGAAGAACCCATATGATATGAGGCACCTGAGTCAAATATCCATTCTTTTGAAGAGTTTGAATTAGCCATGAGTGATTGCCCTTTGCCCTTGGAATCTGAAGATGACCCTTTATCCTTGTAAGCATTAGGCAATGGAACATTATGTTTCTTCATGATGTTGGTTAATTCATCAATCTTTTTAATATAACACTCATGCTCTTCGTGACTCAATTTCTTGCAATAAGCGCACTTCTTCTTCTCCTTATTATTGTCCCCTTTCTTGTTGGAATTCAAGGACTTTCCTTGTTGATTTGATTGAGGTGTTGCCTTTTCTGCATCCTCAGATTTACTCTTCCATTTCTTCTTACCCTTTCCTTTATTTGAAGACTGTCCAATTGAATGTTGAGAACCCTCATTGTTGGCCACCAATGCTTTGGACTGAGGTGATTTGAGAATCCCCATTGTTTTCAACTTCTTTTCTTCATCATCCAACAGTTTAGCATATTCATCAAAAGTGACTTTCTTGTAGGCAGATCCTAAGGTAGTCTTTGAGGTGTTAAAAGAAGATACAAATGTGGAATATTTAGATGGCAGCTTGTTATGTATGAGATAGATCAGTCTGTCATCTTTGATAGAATTTCCACAATCAATAAGCTTTGTCCTTAATTCATTCACCTTGATGATGAAGTCCTGTATTGAGTCATACAACTTAGGATCTAAAGATACAAGCTTATCTTCTATTTTGAACACATCCTCTTTAGACACTTTACCATAAAGGCTTTCGAGGGTATCCCAAGATTCCTTGGATGTAGTACATTTTTTAATTTGATACATGATTTTATCATCTACCCCCAAACATATATCACCTAGGGCTTTTCTATCCATGGCTACCCAATTTGAAATATCACTTTCAAACACATTATCACCTGCTGGTTTAGGAAGATTACCATCTACATATTGTGACACTCCATTATGCATTAAGTGATACAACATTTTGATTGACCATGAAGCATAGTTATGAGGAGTTCATTTAGGAAACTTAAAGTTTCCCATAATACAGAAAATGAAAGAAAAGTGCAGAAAAGAAAGAACACAACACCAAGAACACCCCCCCTTTTCACTAAATCAAGAAACCTCCCCAAAATAGATGCTTTGGGCACTTTATCAGTAGTGTGATTACAATGTGTCACTTGCCAATTTTTGCCTTTGTGGACTTCTAATTTTGCTTGTTACAACCTCTTAATGGAGTACAATCTAAAACTTTACAATGTGCTATAATACTAAAGCATTACAAAGCAAAGAAGGGCCCTATTGCTGAAAGTGACAATTTTTTCCACACAACACTACAATCTAATACCAGATCTAGAAAGTAGACAAAAAAATAAGCACTTTCAAAAAAAATGGAACCTTTTTTCAACTCCAAATGTGCCCGTACGGAGCTTTTGATGTTGCAAAATGCAAGATTATCCAAGTATAGTCATCAAAAAATGCAATTTTTGAACAATCCATGCACCAAAACTAGAAAATAGCTGCACCACTAAAAAAATTTTAAAATTCTACCCAATTTCAAAAAAAATTGCACCTTATTTGGAGTCTGAATGTGTGAGTTATTACCTCTTGAAGTCGGACTACAAAATTGAAAATCAATTTGGTGAGGGGTTACACCAGCAAAAGACGGGGTTAAATTTGACAGTCATATGGCCATCACAGCAGTATTAATTTGGCCTATTTTGACATCCAGATGGGCGTTAATTTTAGAACACCAAAACTGATGACATCAGCAAAAATCACTCCACTGGATGACGTGGCTGTTGGCACGGATTTTCATGCTATATGGATATGTTTGGACGGTACAAAAAATTCCTACATGTCCCGCTGACTATGTGCTAATGTGGGTGCAGATAAGGATGCTGATTGGGCGATGATAAGTTAACACAGTGGGCTAGTGAAATGTTGCCACGTGTCATATGCATAGCGGATGGTATACTATCTACGTGATTGAGTTGCGGATGACGAAACAGGTCTAATGGATCTGCGGCATCTAGTCAGCAAGCATCACATGTCAATGGTTCTAGGTGTGCAGCATAGCCGGATTAAATAACTGCTGATTGTCGAAAAAAGCTTTTTCGGTCGTCGATTCTATTGGATTAATCCCACATGCGTGGGGGCATGAAACAAGCGTTGTTTAAAAATAAACTTCCGCAGCCACTTAATCAAAGCGAAGCACAGAGGGAGAAATTTTCATCGGTGTTTGAGTCATCTATGTTGAATTAAGGTGCCCAGTTGTTTTAAATTACTGTCGGTTGTGTCATGTTTGAATTTGTCCATCGCCGGTGGATGGTTGTTGTATTTTGTGACCAAAAAAAGGCAAGGTATTGCAGTAGGGCCCAAGTTTAATTAATCCGTCTACAGATTAAACAAATAGGCCCTGCAATAATAAAATAATCCTCTAAAATATAAATCACCGAGCCAGGGTGTCAGTGTCGGTTTGGCCAAAAAAAAATTTCTCTGCTAATACTGATTTCTAAAAATAAATTTGAAAAATCTAAAAATTACAGAGAATTAAAATGATTCAGATCTCAACAATAATTAATTAGACCAAATGAAACAATCATACCCGAATTGAAAATCGGGGCTTCTAGGTTCTGATTTGCAAAAAAAAATTGGTTCATGATCAACTTTCACCCAACATAGGCAACTTTGTAGTCGATTTTCACTAAATTGATGCTCCAAATGCAACGATGAGGTCAGATCTAGCTCTAGACGCTCCCAATTTTTGCGGATCCTTCATATTTGTGTCGAGGTGCTGAAGCATGAACGGTCTCAAATGGCTATGTGATGAGAATCTCCCTCATCTCTGATACCATGTAAGAATTTGGCTTAGGCCAGAATTCACCCAAGAACTAAAGAACTCAACACAAGCACACAGTAGACCAAAATAGACAGAGTATGATTAGAATGACGATATTCATTCAATAACTTGGATTCAAGAGTACACTAGGAGTGCTTGAATATAAAGGCCTCAGGAGAGCTTCTAGAATGCACAAAATTTAGCATCATGATATGTCATACAAGCAGGCACATGTCCACCAGATATGGATTATCCTCCATTAAGCACGAGATTAAGTGTGATGATGTGAGGATAAGCCTACAATGGTGTAGCACGCAAATCAGTGGAGTAGACAACATGTGCTAAATGAGGAGTGTTGATAACTGTGTTGTCATCATGACAACTTAGTGAATGATGCATACTCCTGTGTTGTAGACACCATGTGCATAATTAGAGTTGCGTAACTCAATAAGAGTTCAAAAACTCCTAAGTGTCTCACCTAAAATAATAATAAAATAATGCATAAACCTAAGTAAAACTTAAGTAAGTGTAATAAGTAAATACTTATTTACACCAACAATTACAACATCATAACTCAACCTTTCTTTTAGGTGCTCTTGTTACATCTTGTTGATCAAATCATCTTCATCAATCAACTAAGTGATAGTGCTTGGATCTTATAGGCAAATATCATCCCTACAAATAGCAAGTTTGACATCAATGGCAAAACAATGATTGAAAATATTCTTTTACAAAAATCTCCCTCTTTGATCGACAAAAACAATGAGCTTTTCAATCAGATTTCTAACAATCTCCCTCTTTGGCATTGATGGCAAACCAAACTGATCAATCATCAAGCTAAACTATTCCACCAAAAGCTTACTAGGTTAGAATAGTAAGTCAAATGCCAAAAAGTAAATTGTAACATCACATCTCCTACTACTATTCTGATTGCTTCATTTCACTTCTCCCTCTTTCTTGTTGTATCCTTTATCTTTATCTTTCTCCCTCTGTATTATTCATCTTATGTTGTTTTTATCAACCTCCAAAATCTCCCTTTATCTTTATTCCAGTTGTTTACTATCTCCTTCTTCTTTTCTAATCCTTTATCTTCAACAGTTGTTGATCAGTTGTTCACTTCTCCCTCTTTTAACAACAATGCCAAAGACATATTAGCATCTTAATATGCAGATGTAGCTCTTATAGGTTCAGTTAATGTCTCCCTCTGTCACCTTGCTTGTGACTGATTTGAAATTTCAGCACTTCTACTACTTTAGGCATGGATCCCAAAGTAAACATCCTCTGCATCAATGTGTAAAATCTTCAACATTCTACTTATTTAATGTAGTGCATTCTTATTTTTTGGTTCAAGTAGCATTAGCTAGGGGTATTACCCCTAACTTACCTCTAAGATACTCAGAAGCATCTTTAGGTAGTGCTTTTGTGAAGATATCAAAAATCTATTCCTTTGAGCTAACATATTCCATCTTCACTTGTTTGTCTTCCACCAGCTCTCTTACATAGTGATGCTTGATTGCAATATGTTGAGTTTTAGCATGCATTACTAGGTTCTTTGATATATTTATAGCACTTGTATTATCATAATAAAGTGTCATAGGCTCAATTGCTTCTTCCTTCATACCTTGCAACAAATGTTTGATCCATACAATATTGGTGCAATTTATAGTAGCTACCACATATTTAGCTTCAGCAGTAGACTGTGAGGTGAAAACTTTTTTTTTTCTTGTCCATGTAATCAACCTCTTTCCTAAGAAAAGTGCTCCTCCACTGGTGCTTTTTCTATCATCAATGTTGCCTCCCCAATCTGCATCAGTGTAAGCTTTCAGTTCAAACTTCTCATTCCTCTTGTAGTATAAACCAAAGTCATCAATTCCTTTCAGGTATCTCAATATTTTCCTTACTGCCATTAAGTGGTTTTCTCTTGGATTGGCAAAAAATCTTGCTACTATTCCAATAGCTAATGCAATGTATGGTCTACTATGTACAACATATTGCAGTTTTCTGATCATTGACCTATACATTGTCTTATTTACTTTAGCAGATTCATCATTCTTGGATAGTTTATGACCTGTTGCCATTGGTGTGCTAACTGGTTTTGAGTCTTGTAGCCCAAATGTTTTAAGTACTTCCTTGATGTATTTGGATTAAGTCATAAATATGCCATGCTTCAACTGATGTACTTGCAATCCAACAAAGAATTTGATTTCTCCAAACATTAACATCTCAAATTGTATTTCACCTTGCTACAACTTCTTCCTTCAATGTTTCTAAGTGTGACCAACCTCTGTATCCTTGAGTATGTCATCAATACATCATTGAACCATTGTCTTAACTGATCCTTGCACTTCATTACAACATCATAACGCAACCTTTCCCTTAGGTTCTCTTGTTACATCTTGTTGATCAAATCATCTTCATCAATCAACTAAGTGATAGTACTTGGATCTTATATGCAAATACAATCCTTACAAATAGCAGGTTTGACATCAATGGAAAAACAATGATTGAAAAAATTCTTTTACAATAATCTCCCTCTTTTATCTTCAACAACAATGAGTTTTTCGATCAAATTTCCAACATTTAGTTGATGTCGAGCATCAATAAACTTTAGTTTGTGCTGAGTGATTTTTCAGAGGATGTTGAGCAACACAATATGTGTTGAGCATCATCAACAAGTTAATTCCAAGTGCTAGCATTATTAGAAAGATTGTGAATTTGATGCATTTGAGTCGACAAGTTTATTTTCTTGGATTATGTGAACCAAGTAGAAGATACGATTGATGAGCTAGTGGCACAGAATTCATGGTAAACCATTTTGAGGTGAATTTAAAGAAGATTGAAGGAGATGTTTCTAGAAGTGATATGGAATGAGGGGTAGATTCATTGAATCCTACCTAATATATCCTAACCTTAAATTGGATGATGGAGAATAAATGGCAAGAGATCTTAATTCTCTATTTATAGGGATGGTTGGTTAGAAGCAAGGGTTTTCATGTGCGAAAACCTAAGGAAGACAAGGTGTAAAGTGTATTGCTTCATCAACTGACCTAAGTGAAGAGTTTGCATTAGCATGCTATGCAATAAGGTTTAAGAATATGTATGCTTGAAGGGTGAACAAGCTATCAAAGCTAAAATGTGTGAAATCCAAGCAAAATGGAGGACTGAAATAGAGATCTATAATCTACAAATGGAGTTGTAAGTTTTTATTAGATCATAGCCTTTCACAAGGCATCACTTCAGAAGGGTGAAAATTGAGTAGCATGTTACTGGTGGTTTTTTCCAAATTGGGTTTCCATGTAAATCATTGTGTCAAATATCTTTTTGAATCTAATATGTTTCATGTTTATATTTTTACAAATTGATTTGATAGTAACCTAAAAGTTTTAAGTGAATGCATAATCTTATGGGTGCATGTATGATGATAAATGTTTTATGGGTTCACTAAGCTATGAAAAGTTTTATTTACACATCTAGACCTTGCATAACTAATTCACTCCCCCCCAGTTATTCTAAAGAATTCCAACAATATCTGCATACAGAGATGTCAATTCTTTGTCATTGTTGTCAAAGAGGGAGATATAAGATTGAAGAAATACATCTACCTAGTAAGAGGGAGAAAGTAATGAGGGAGATATATGAATAGATCAGAGAGAGAGAGATACCTAAATATTAGAAAGAGGGAGATATGAGTCAGAGGGAGAAGATTCAGTAAAGGAACTTGACAAAGCTTGTGCATTACCCTACACAAAGGAAGGACATATACTACACTGATAGAGGGAGAAATTTCAAAGATTTGTTTTCTTTTTGCTATTGCTATTGGTATTGGTTTGTCGTCAATGCCAAAGAGGGAGATTAATGACATAAGAATTTTTTTGAAGTGAAGAACATGTAATAGAACAATCATTATTTTTTCAATGATGTCAAACCTGCTACATGTTGGTGAGACAATTTCTTTTTGGTCTAAAAGCTATCATTTAGTTGATTGATGAAGAGGATTTGAGAAGAGGAGATAAAAATAACACTTAGAGAAAGGTTGAGTTATTTGACATATAAAAGAAGCACTAAGACCAAGTAAGACATTAATACTATCGTATATTGTTTATCTACTTAAAGTCTAAAAAGAAAGATTACATAAGTTAATACTGGAAGAAGATCAAGTATGAAAAGTGTCTATCGAGCCTTACCGAGTAGTCAGTGCAAGCTGAGCAGAAATCAGTGGAAATCGAGTGAAATATAAGTGTTGGAAATATAAAAGTAGTAAATAAGAGGGGAGGGTTGGATCAATTACCAAAAAATGATCCCTTAGATGTCAATACAAAATAAACTCTGAAAACTAAACTCATTTGATGCTCAGCAAACACATAGAAAAATGTTGTAACTCGGTAAAAACTAAAATGCTCAACAAATACTTAACATGAAAATCTTAAGATATTATCTATAATTACTATTAATTTAACTTAGGTGAAAACACATAAGAGAAATAGCATGAACATATTTTATGCAAGGATTTAACATGGAAACCCAATTAGGAAAAAACCACCGATTACAACTAGTTACTAATTTTACTCTTCTAAAGTGAGCTCTGTTAGGATTCAACCCTGTTAAAGGTTACAAAACACACTGTTAGGTGTGACCTTTTTAGACAATTTAATCACCCTATTAGGAGTGGCCTTGTTAAAGGTCTTTAAAAAATTCAATAGAAATGCCACCTTGTTAGAGGATTTACAAATAGTTGTTAAGTCAACTTTGTTAAGAGATCTAGATCACTACTACAATGGTTAGAGAGTAACAATGAGATGACCTCATTCCTAATGCAACTAAATTGTTGATTGAAAATCTTAGTTTTGGCTTATATACTTGATCCTTCTTGATTGAATGTGTCTTTTTAGCTTCACAAGGATATTATTCTTATCCTTTTGATTCACTTCCTCTTAGCATCATTAAATCTCCAATTATATTCCATGCATTCATCTTTCTAATTCTCAACTTGATCTTATATTTATATCTTTCATATTGTCAAGTCGACTAGAATATAACTTATAATTAATATTCATCTCCTTAGTCTGCTAGAACCAACAGACAATTCAAGTGAACTCAATATGCCAAAACAAGAAAATCCTTTGTTAGCCAACCATGCTTGGTAGATACTAACTCGAAAATGATTTTCCTGTGTTAACCAAGTGAACTCAGTTACCACTGCATATTTGCAAAGTTCCTTTTGTAACCAAGTGCACTTAGTTAACACTGGTTCCATCCAACATTTCCTTCATTAACTAAGTGAACTTGGTTAACACTCAACTTCCACAAACTTTCCTTTGGCACCTAAGTGAACTTGGTAGATACTATTTTATGAACTAGGAAAATTCTAGAATGCTTAGTAGACATAGAAAACTATCTTCAATGCCTGAGTGAGATCAGTATACACTGATTGGTAATGATATGACATATTGTGTAACATCAAATACAATACACAATTAATCAATTTTTCCAACAAAGAGGTGTCGAGAAAAGATGAAAATAGTGCAAGGCAAGTGATTGCCAATATATATCGAGTAAAGTTTAGTTGATGTCAAGCATTAGTAAACTTTAGTATTTGTTGAGTAAACTAGTGTTGGCCAAGTGGAAGAACATTATAGAAGTTGAGTGACATCATATTGATGTTGAGTACTAATAAATATGTTAAATTGAGGAATTGACAAATCTGAGACAACTATTTTGTTTTCTTGAATTTTGTGAAGCATATGGAAGATAACTATGATGAGTTGTGGTACAGAATTCAAGGTAAACTATTTTGAGGCAAATTCAAAGAGGATTGAAGAAAAATTTTCTAGAGGAACCAAATGGAAAAGTTGGTAGATTCATTGTATCCTACTTAACTCTAAAATGGACGATTGCAGTTAAGCAGAAAAAGATCTAAATTCTCTATTTATAGAGATAGTTGATCAAAAGAAAAGGTTGTCATGTGCAAGAATCTAAGGAAGACAAGGAGTCTAGGGTATTTCTTTATTTATTGGCTTAACAAAAGTGACTATAGTTGGCATGCAAAGCAAGAAGGCTTAAGATTATGAATGCTTGAAGGGTGAACAAGCTATCAAAGTTGAACTGTGTGAATGCCAAGAAGAATAGAGGACTAAAAAAAAGATCTATAATCTACTACTGAGTTGTAATTTATTATTAGATCAAGCCTTACTATTACTTTCTAATCATTATATCAATATAGGGTAAATCCTTTGAATTAAGGTTGACCTAACAATCATTTGTAAATCCTTTAACTAGGTGACATTCTAATGAAATGGTCTAAAGTACTCTAACAAGGCTCACTCCTAATAGGGTGATTGAAATCCTATAACTAGGTCACATCTAATAGTGTGTATAGTAACCTTTAGCAAGGTTGGCCTTTCATAGGGCATCACTTCAGAAGAGTGAGAATTAGTAGCATGTTACTAGTGGTTTTTCCCAAATTGGGTTTCCACATAAAATTCTTATGTCAAAAGTGTTATTGAATATGTTATGTTTCATTTTTACATTACTCCAAAAAAAATTTGACCTATGACAACAATCTTGGATGCATGCATAATAAGGTTTTATGGATATGGATCTACTAAGCATTGAAAAGTTTTATTTGTACATTTGGACCTTGGATAACTGATTCATCCCCTCTTAGTTATTCTAAATAATCCCAACAATTCTTTGTTATTTGCTTTCATTGTATTTACTCTGTAGGGTATTTGGACTGTTAGGTGTGTTTTTGGCCCTAATTTTCCCAACCATACCTATGTTAGGTGATATCAAATCTTTCGGTTCATCCTTGAGGAGATTGGATCATGTAGAATGTTGATTGATTTTGGTTAAAAGGTGGCAAACATGTGGATTTGACCTATAATTGGTACAAGGTTACGATCTTGTAGCGAACTGTTTGTCAAAAATGGTTTGAGGTAGAGGAAATCATGATAATTCCATATTAGACATGTTGAGACAATTTACAAAAAAAATAGATTCTATGGAGACAACCTAGAGGAGATGAGTACATCTCAATGACGTGAGTGATGATGAAGCAATGGAGCCAAACCCTAATCTTGAATCTAAAAAATATCAAGATGAGGAAATACTTCTGAGAGTGTTGTCTAAGGCACACTCAGCCTACTATGAAATTTTTTCCTTATAACCAAAAGTTGGATACCAATGTTGTGTTGGATTGAATATTTGATATAGAGAAGTTCTTTGAATTTGAAAGCACTCCTAATAATAGGAAGGTGAAGATTGCATTCATTGGGTTGAAAGGTCATGCATCACTATGGTGCAAGCATTTGTAAATTGGTATACAGAGAAGAGGAAAAGAAAAGATTAGAACCTAGTTTAAAATGGTGAACAAGGTGAAGAAGAATTTCCTTCCTTGTGATTACTAAGTTAGTTTGTTGAGGAAGATGAACAATTTGAGACAAAAGGACATGATTGTGAAGGATTACACTGAGGAATTCTATAGATTGCACATCAAATCTAGACATATGGATGATGAGGTTGAGAAATTTGCAAGGTACCTAAATGGATTAAGATTTGGAATTCAAGATGAGATATTTTTTGTAAAATTGGATAGTATGAAGAAGCATATCAATATGTCTTGAAAGCTAAGGAAATCTTGAGAAAGAGACATGAACAAAGATAGAGAAGTAGGGGTGGTAGATTAGAGAGATGGAGAGGTAGATCTTATGGAGAAAATGGTAGATCTGACAATTCTATGCAAGATAAGAAAAATTTTGAATGGGAAAATGAGGATAAAGGCAAGACCAGAGATTACTTTAGCTGCAAATTTTTTCCATTTGGAAATCCCATCTCATAGGTTGATCATCATTTGGAAAATAGTGCATACAATGTAGGTCAATCATGTTGTTAGATATTTATCAAATTTGGGTCCAACGCCCATGGTAGTCCCCCATTAGTTATCCTTTGCATGTTGTTTCTTATTGGCCCACGTTCTTTTGTCATTACTATGACCAAATAATTTTCCCTTGGGTTGGGTGTCACCTACCATTTTCTTGACATGTGTTGACCAGTAGCCCCGTTTAGCCAGTTGTTTCCTATCATTGGCTTGCATAGGAAGGTGTGTTTTTCCTACATTTGACGTTCCTACTTGTTGATCCTACATAATTCACCAACCTAAATTGGATATAAGATATTATTATTCTACACAATTCACTCTTTTCTGGTCTAGAGACTGGCATTTCTTATTGTTGCCAAAGCTTCAAAGGCTAAGTACATTGCCCATTAACTCATGGACCGTGGTTTTAATAAAAAGCAAGTGATTTTTAATTTATTTTTTATGTTGACAGTGGTACTGGTTATTTTTTTAGTTTTACTATCCAGTGTCCACTGGTGACACCATGACTGGACATCTCACATGCTAAGATAGCCTATAGGTTTGTAAATTATATTGGGTAGTACCATAGTAGTAGTACCCCTTTTTTGAGAATGAATCATATTATTGTTATTATATGTAGTCTAATTAATCTACTATCACTATTCATAGTCTTTGACTCATCACTGTTTGAGTCTTTTGTTCAACAACTAAGTTGATTTATTTTTTGCAGCCTTTATCAGCTTGCAATGCCAATAAGAGGGGTAATAGGGGTTCCAATAGGATCATTAAAAGCCAAGAGAGGCCACCATTACCAAAATTTAGAACCATATCAGCATAGTTTGGTGGTGAAAATTTTGGCAACCTACAAGATTCACAAGTAAGATCTCTAGTGCTTATTGAAAAAGGAGATTCATCACAAGCTAGAGACTCAAAACATATTGAAGAAGTTCAAGTTGGTGAACCTGATATCTCAATTGAGGATGAACTTGAACATTATTTAGAGGCACTTCCCCTAAGTACGGAGTCACAAACTATTATTATAGAGTTGGATTCGATTCTAGACTGGTTGGGTGAGAAAACCAAAAGTGATTCCATAAATCATGTTCATGCACAAAAGAGGAAAAGATAATTGGAATCAAAGAAAGATTTATCTTGCTAGGATCTATCCAAAAGGAATTTTCAATAAGAATGGGTGGAAAAGTAATGGTTCATTGAATTAGTGTCCAATCCAATTGATGGTGAGCCTCTTGAATGAAGATGTAAGATTTGCACAGAGATAACAAAGGAGAAGAGGTTGTAGCTTAAACTTGATAACATAGAAAAGCATGTTGATAAAGTTTACAAAAAGGAAACTATGGATGGAGTTGAAAAATTTGTGCTAACTTTAAAAACAAAGGACAACTATCTGCATATCAGGAATGCCAAAATATACAAGTTACACCAACAATTACAGGAGAAGCATTATATAGTAAAAGGTTCCATTGAAGATTTCATTGGGAAATCAATGGAAGTGCAAAATATGGGAAAATTAGTTCAATTAAGTGTGATCTTTTATATTTTTAGTAGAGTACATCCTATGATAGACTACCCTTCAATTACTATCTTATTACACTTTTTCAAAATTCAAAACTATCCGAACAGTCACTGATCAATAAATAGTGTGTGGGAATGGGGTAGATGTCTTGCATAGGTTGAAAAAGAAGATATGAAAGAAAAAATAAAACACTCAAATTTCATTGCATTGTCTCTAAATGAAGTTACAATAATTGATAATACTTCATGGGTGTGCATGCATGTTTATACTATAAATGATCTTTTTCGTCAACCCTTTCTACTATCTATTGCTAAATTGAATTCTAGTGTGATAGCTAAAAATTTATATGATTTATTAAAGAGTACTTTAACTGAATGTGAAGGTTTGGATAACATGGAGATTACCAAAAATTTGGTGTGTGTTGGAGCGGATGGAACTTCAATTATGCAAGGTCATAAAGGCAGTCTTTGCAAAAATATCAAGAATAATTTAGCACCCTATGCTATTCCCATTCATTGCATGGCCCATCGAATGAATCTAGCTTTTGGAATTGTTAGCAATTTTGGTTGTGTAAGTAAAGTGGAATCTCTAATCAAAAATATTTACCAATACTTTTTTTGAAGTCCAAAATGAGTCTGAGAATTTCAACACTTTGCTTAATGACTTACTGAGGGGAGGAAGCTTCTTAAAAATAATGATACCAAATGGATCTTTTTGGATGGACTAGCGCATCGAGTATTCTCTAAATATCTATTATTTCTTTGACTAATCCACTCTATGTGAGATAGATCCCCTCAACTATATTCAAGTCTAACCAATGTTAAGATACTCTTAACTTTAGCAGCTATTCTCCCCATGCTACAGGACATGAGAAATATTATAAAAAAAGCTTCAACAAAGAGCTATGTACATTGTAGAATATAATAAGCTACGTAAAATGACATGTAATTGTTAGAGTAAATAATTAATTATTTATTATTTATTCTATTTACTTAAGCTTACTTAGGTTAAGGCATTTATTTAATATCTAGTATTTAATAGTTGTAGTAGTTAGTTGCTGACAACACCGGAGTTTGTCCCCTTCTAGCATGTTCCACTTTTTTGTGGAAGAGTGCTTAGTTGTCAACCTTATCTTCTACCTCCTTCCAGCTTGTTCTACAAGCTTCCTTGAGGCCTTTATAAGTGGTCTCTCTCTCATTGTAAATTCATCCATTCACATAGCAATTTCATTTTCCTATTGTGAAATATTTTCTTATGCATTATTTGCTTCAAGCTCTTGCTCCTTCAATTTCTCTTCAGCAAGCTATTTGCATGTAGGTGATCTTGGCAACTACGGAGTTGAATTTCATCAACTCCTACATGGTATCAAAGCCTCCCTACTGCTTCTTGTTCGAAGGATTTTTTTGCAGCCGCAATTTAAAAACACAAACCCTAATTTGTTTGTGATTTTTTCTTCAATCGAGAGGAAGAGCATTTTTTTCAATATTTGGAGAAAAAGGAGAAAGAGGATTTGACATAACAGATCTAATATTTTTTGGGCTTTATTTTTTGGAGGTGTGACGGAGGCGATTCAAAAAAAATAACTACAATGGTGATTTTCAAATAGTGATATCTCCCCCATACGAACTCGTTTTTTCGAGCAATTTTTTTTGTTTTGGGGTAGGATTTTGTGATCTACACATTGGTGCAGGTGGTTTGAGATCTCTATTCCTATTTTTTTCTACAACTCACAATTCTCAATATTTTCCACTTCAAATGCTTAGTACGAGCTCATCTGGACACATAATCAAGTTCTATTTTTTTTGAAAGTGTATTTTTTTTATCTACTTTCCAGATCTGCAATTAGATTATAGGTTCTATAGATAGAAATATTACTTTTAGAATAGGCCCTCAATTGGCTATTATAATCACACTAAGTAAAGAGTGCCCAATTTATACATTGTGGGGGGGAGCATTTTATTTTATGTAATTTAATTCAGAATAGGACCCTTCTACTTCTATCTTTTTCTTTCTCTCAATGGTGGATCCATCTGTGACCTATCTCGCACCACACAACTATCACACTTGGAGGCACAAATGACATGGCTTCTCATGTCAAGGGGTTTATGGTCATGTCTGGATGAGAATCAACCTATTCTTACATGAGCTTTTAAGGTTCTTCAGCATAGGAACAAAATGGATGAAGCCATGGGATTGATTGCACTGAACATTTTAGATAATCTACTATTTCACTTGGATGGTTTGACTACTCCATGAGCTTATTGGCTCAAATTTCAGACTTTGTTTGGCCAAGTGAATGAGTTTCGGGCACTTCAGCTAGATGCAGAGTTGACTTCTTTGACACCTGACAGCTTTCCCACCATTGAAGACTTCTTGATGAAGTTCAAATCTCTGCGTACACTTTTACAAGGATGTGGGAAAACCAAGACAGATGATGAGTGTATCTTTATTATACTCTCAAAGTTGAGGGGACAGTATCAGATCTTCTCTTCCACTTTCTACTCCACTATGGATGCCTTGGGTGATAGACATAGGATGCCTTCATTTGAGATATTTTGTGATCGGTTAACCCGTGAACAGTCCAAGATCACTCAAATGGATTCACTTTCAGGTTCACAGTCACAAGCACTGCTTACACAGGAGCAGAAGTCGAAGCAAATATCAAATCCCTCTTTTACTGGTTCATCATCTTCTAAGAAGAAGGAGAAAACGAAGATTGAGACTCCTACCTTTTCCTATTGTGGGAAAGGATCTCATGATAAGGCACATTATTTTAAGAAGAGATTTGATGGCTATGAGAAACAAATTATAGATTTGCAAGCTCTTCTTCAGAAGAACACCATTTCTTCTCCATCCTCTTCTACCTCACAAGGGTCTACCTTTCAATCTTCTTCCACATCTTCACTATCTACCACATCTTCACTATCTACATTGGATCTTGGAAAGGGTCATGCATTATAGGCTACCATTACATCTCCTTCATAGGTTCCCCGGATACTAGATTCAGGTGCTTCTCACCATATGACATCTTCTTAGGGTGTCTTGTCTACTCTTGAGGCTTCTCCTATTCCTCATATTCTCATGGGGAATAACACTGCACTACCAATCTGCGGGAAAGGTTCAGTTCACATCCAAGATGGTATATTCAATGATGTATTCTATGTTCCATCTTTGTCTGCCAACCTTCTCTCGATTTCTCAGATTACACACAGTGGATCAGGGAAGATAGTTGAGTTCACTGCTGATGCAGTCTTCATTCGAGATCGTGTAATAGGAGGTCTTATTGCTACAAGGGTAGTTGATCCTTCCACTCATCTCTACACCTTCTCACACTTTGGTCCACCATCTCCATTGTTGGAGCATACTTCTTCTCTTTTGCAAGAACATCATGTGGTGCAGTCAGGATACTTGAACCTTTGTATTGTTCCTGAGATCCCTATTTTGACTTCCACACCACATCCAATTGAGGGCTTTTCTCTTCCACGGGATTCTTCTTCTACTTTTCCTGATCCTCCAGTTTCATTCATTGAGACTCCAGGTGCACTTGTTGCAGATACTACAGTGGACATTCATGATAATGTCATCACACCTGCCTTGGGGATTCCCTTTCCAATTCCTCATACATTCTCCTCTGGGCATCAGCTAGGCTTTCCAATTTTGCCTCTCATTCAAAAATTCCCTTGTTATGTACCCTTATTTCTTCCACATTGGAGTTGCATTGGTTTGATCCCTTCTTTAGGGGCTCCTTTATTCTGGGGAGGCTTTAGTATCTCTCATGGGGGGGCTGGTTGTACTTATGGTTTTGAGCGGGTCTCTTGACTCTTTTTCGATGGAAGTTGTCCTTGGGGGGATTGGTTGAGGCCTTCCTTCCTTCACTTCATGTTTTTTTCTCTCTTTTCATTGTACATGGGTACCTAACATGGCCTCGTTGCCAGGACCCATTCTACATTTCATCTTAGTTTTGGGATCTTAAGGCATTCCCCTAAGTTACACTTAAGGGGGGGTGTTAGAGTAAATAATTAATTATTTATTATTTATTCTATTTACTTAATCTTGCTTAGGTTAATGCATTTATTTAATATTTATTATTTAATAGTTGTAGTAGTTAGTTGTTGACAACACGGGAGTTTGTTCCCTTCTAGCATGTTCCACTTTTTTGTGGAAGAGTGCTTAGTTGTCAACCTTATCTTCTACCTCCTTCCAGCTTGTTATACAAGCTTCCTTGAGGCCTTTATAAGTTGTCTCTCTCTCATTGTAAATTCATCCATTCACATAGCAATTTCATTTTTCTATTGTGAAATATTTTCTCTTGCATTGTTTGCTTCAAGCTCTTGCTCCTTCGATTTCTCTTCAGCAAGCTATTTTCATGTAGGTGATCTTGGCAACTGCGGACTTGGATCTCATCAACTCCTACATTAATAGCTTGGATACTCTATATTGATTACTACCATTAGATGAATCAAAGCTTGCAAAGTGGATAGAAATCACAGATTTGAACAATCATGGGAACTTTTTACATATTGGTTCAAATGATGAGGTATGTGCTAGGGTACATGGAGTCGACATACCAATGTAGTACTATGCCCTCATCAACCCCAACTCCAACCCCAACGAAGTAGGAAGTGAAGTAGAATCATAACCAGAGAAGGTATTTTCATGTGTTACAAGTGAAGACTTCAAGAAGATCAAAGACTTTGTGCTTGACTCTGTCAAGTGAGTTTGCTACAATCTTTCATCAGAAATTAGATTCAAATTCCCTCCAGAGGAATTGTTTAAAGCAATGTCAATTATTTTTCCTCAATATTAGTCTCTAAATTGTTCGATTGATTTTTGAAGAAGGATGACGACTTTGATTCAACATTTTTGTAAACCTAAAGTAATCAATGAAGTAACTGTAAATAGAATTTTAGATGAATCTTGACTGAGAGATCAATCATATTCTTTTGCAAACATAATGAGGGAATAATATGTTCTTATGGAGAATCCAAATGAAGAGGGAGTGGTAACAAAGCTTTAGAAAAACTTTGCTGAGAGAAATTAGTTGGGAGAGTCAATACCAAAATATTTCAAACTTACTAATTTATGTTTGATAATGATATTGGGTTCAGTGGAGGATAAGAGAGTGTTTAGTCCTTTGGGCTTGTTGAATTCAAAGATTAGAAATAAATTAGACAAAAATTTGGATAATTGTTTGAGGCTCTATAGTTCTAGGTATAAGGTAGATAGTTTCTGTTATGACAGGGCTCTTGGCATTTGGAGAAACCAATATCAAAGAAGAGAGATGACCAAAATTTCAACCTCAAGTGGTCATGGCAATGGTGGTGGCAGTGGTAATGGCAGTGGCAGTGGCAATGGCAATGGCAGTGGTAGTGACGATGGCAATGGTTCATGTCCTAATATTGGAAGCAATGAAGATGTTGTTGACTTTGGCATGCATACTAACACTAACAGTGAATTTGAAGAAAACACAACGAGCAATGAAATGTTAAATTCAATAAATGAGGAGGATTCTGATGATAGTGATGTTGAGCTGGTCTAAGTGAAGTGGCAACTATAGCAGCTTCTCAACTTCAAGTTCTAACATCTGCGTGAGTCAAGTAGTAGGCTAGTAGCTCTAATCTAAGACTCTATCTACTAATTAATTATGTTTTTAGAAGTTAATTTATAGCCTTTATTCACTATCCTTTTATAGATGCTTAATTTATTTTTTAAACATGTTGATGTTACAAACTTACATGTTGAGATTTTCATCTATTGTATTTTTTAAACATGTTGAGATTTTCGTTGATTCTAGTTTTAATACAATAGTACGTGTTGAACTTGAGATTTTCATTCGTTCTAGTTTTTAGACATTTTTACTTTTAGATTTTCATTGATTCTAGTTTCTTTAAGAAATTGTAACATAATGCATTTAACAGAATAAGCTCTATTTTAAAAAAATTGTATTATAAATTATAATTATAAATGAGCCTATAACATAATACATTTAATAAATACAAACAATTACAACCCTTTGCAAATGACTCAATGTCAAATTGAAATGGCCCTGAATTTCCTTTTGCATATACAAAGGAGCAACAATAGTTGTAGGTCAGTTTGTAATTGTATATATAATAAGATTATTACTACATAATGCATTATGTGTGCACAATCACATTGCCAATTGTACAATTTTTTCAAGTAAGAGTGGGGAAATTTTTTCCATCTACTCTGTGTAGCTCCTAATATGTTGGCTTTTGATTCCTATAACAATTAATATTAAACAAAGTTGAAATTAAATCCAAAATTTGAAATTAAAGAGCAACAAGTAACAAAACAATTATAGTACTATCACTTACTAAGGTGTTACTTCTTAGTGCTATCAGCTATGACAGCCAGTAACAACAATAGTAATAGTTTGAGAAGATGACCCAACTCCAATGAATTTTTTTGGGGTGCTCCATTCTACATCATTTGGAAGCTCCAGTTGTTTTAGGTTGTAGTTAAATAGTTGTAACCTCGTCAACAATGAATACTTCACAGAGATAGTTTTATATGAATCGAGGAATTTATCTATAACTATATTTATTGTTGATAGTGGTTTGATGCAACTTGCAATTCTTTCTAAATTGGTTTCCTTAGGCAAGTTGCCTAAATCAGAATTCATGGTGTTTTGCAACTTTTTCATGTAATCTTCTTTTCCAATGAATTTGTTCTCTGAGTAAGCTGGATTTGGTAATCCAACATTTAGCAAGTTCAGTATGCTCTGATTCATCTTCATCAAGTCTTTGGAAACAGATTTGAGTGCTTCATCTATTTTCATTACTTGTTCACAATCATGACAAATAGCAAAGGTCATTACAGAGGCATCCAAGCAGTTGTTTATTCCATGGTTTGCCAAATCCTTGTCACTGGATCTCTATACTTTATTCAAAATTTGTTTAGCAAGATATTTTTTAAAATTGGTGCCCTCAATATCTTTTTAACATATTCAAAGACAAGTCTGAGATTTCTACTTAAATCAAGCCATTCAAACAAACTATCATTGTTCTTCATTATTTTGTCTCAATTTTTTTGATTGATAAACTTAACCGTGTTTATTATAGTATCCTTAACATGATGGTATTCGAAATATGTCATTCTATTTTGTGCAATTATATTCTCCATCTTTTTCTTCATTTCAGACATCTCTATTTCACTCTTTTTTTGTATTTCCTCTAGTTGCCCTTGCCAATTAGTTGCTCTCTTCCTCTCATCCTCCAATTTCTTCTTCAAATCTTGGATTGTCTTTGCAGTAGTTGCCTATCTCTTTTCTCATTCTTGAGTTCCCTTTTCAAATCATGGATTATCTTCACAGTGGACTCCTCATTTTTCTTTGCATTGTCCAATTCTTTCTTCAAATCATAGAGTGTTTGAGTAGACTCCTCTTTCTTCACGTTCTCCAATTCCTTCTTCAAATCCAAGATTTTTTTTGCAGTTGGCTCCTCTTTTTTCTTTGCATTCTCCAATTCCTTCTTCATATGGTGGATTGTGTTACTATTTGCAATAGCACTAGACTCTATTTTCTTCATATTATCTAATGTCTTCATCAAATCAAAGATTATTTTTGTAGTTGACTCCTCTTTTTTCTTCATATTCTCCAATTGCTTCTTCAAATTATGGATAGTGTTTGCACTAGACTCCTCTTTTTTCTTCTCATTCTCCAATTCCTTCTAAAAATTATCAATTATCCTTGCCTTAGACTCCTCTTTTTTCTTTTCATTCTCCAATTCAATCTTCAAATTATTATTTTCCTTGACATCAAAGTCCAAGTCAGTTTTCAATTTATTGTTGACCTGTGCACTACTCTCTATAGACTTGAACAACTGTGCAGTAGAGGCTTTTACATGCTGAATTTTTTCTTTGCACTCATCCAATTCTTTAATCAAATTTTACACTTGTTCATTCAAATTTTCTTACTAGACAATTGCCTTTGTAGGAGAAGAATTCTTTATCCTATTTTGCAATTCTTTAAACCTATTATATGTTGCTTTCTCCTTGGCCTCCACATTATCAAGGTTTACCTGTAACTTTTCTATTTTCTTTGTAAGCCTTTTTTTTTTTCTCTCCACCTTCAAAAGCATAGAGTAGACCATTTTGTTGCTCTCTTTTGATATATTGATTTTGTCAATATTTTTCAGTTTTGACAAATCCATTTGAAGATTGGTAACTTGTACATCAGTACAATTTATTATATTTTTGGGTGGATTATTATCTCTAGCTAGGGGCATGAAAGCCACGAAGTTCATCATTTGATTATTTAAATCATATGTTAGAAATATTATGTTAGTAGATCCCTAACATTCGGTAACTACATCACTTTTCATAGTCTTCATAATTTGCCTATTTCTTTCACTTGTCTAATCAAACTTTGATGCAAACTCATTCAAACAAAAATCTGGGTTTTCTGACACAATTGAGTTTTTGAAAGGTGAATTATCATTTGTATTTTTGTATGCTCCTCCAACTCTAGTTAAATTTACTCCACCTACAATTATAATTTGAGGATTGCCAACATATCGAAGATGGCTCATTCATAATCCTAGCATTTTAGGACTATTTTCATGGTTTTGTATAGAAGCTATTGGTGCATACATTGCTGAAGTAACCGATGACATTGCTTGTGTTGTAATTGTCATAACTTTTTACTTTTCTGCACAAGGTTCATCCATGCTAGTGCCAATGGGATTAACTACAACTATATTTGAAGATTTAACAAATAATGTATTGAGATGACCTTCAGAAGTAGAAGTATAATATTTTTTGCTCTTTCTAGATGAATCATCTTCAATCTCATCAAAGATTCCAATGATTGTTTTACTTCCTCTTTTGAGTGGGTTTGATAATGGAACTAGATTCCAAATCCCTTCACCACTTGTACCAATGGGCCCTATACCTGCATAACCCATTTTTTGTATCATAGTTGCCCTTTTACTATACATTTATTTAGTAGAATCACTCATTTGAAGATTAACAATATGTTTGCCCCTAGTTGAACTAGAATCTTGAATACCTTGAATGTCGGCATCAGACTCAAGGTCCTCCTATCTTTGAATATCACTGTCACTACAACTGCCAAAATCATATAGTATAGTTGGATGCTTTTTATTCCAATAATCGCTACAAATTTCATTCTCATCAATTTCCTTAAAACCTGTTGATGTCTTTGGTTCACCCAAATTTTGCCTCATTTTCCAAAAATCAATCATCTTGGTTTGACACCATAATTCAATTGTGTATGCCTCTTTAATTGCTTTTGACATAGACCTCTTAGAAGGTTGAGATGCTTTCTTGTAGAAATTTAAGCATGTCAGAGGCTATGATTTGTGTGACTCTGATATGTGAAATGTCATAATTTGGGATGACAATTCTTGCATTGAAATATTATTCTCTGTTTCATGTTTCTCCATCTCTTTCTTAACCTTATCCAAAAAATCTTTGTTTTTAAACTTTTCTATCAATGGCATCTCCTAATGTTGATATTTACTCACAGAGTTCCCATTGGCAATAAGTCTTATTTTTATTATGGTTAGTGGATCATAATTCTATTGATTGACAAAATCAAAGCCAAAAAAGTTACCAATTCATTTGCCACTTTGAAAGCTTTTCTCTCAAATGTGAGGCCTCCAATTACAAAAGATTTTTCTTTTGTTGTCCACTGAAAAGTTCATCTGTGCTCTCCATCTTCCATACATATTCTAGTGCACAAATCCTTTCTATAACATGCATTGGAAGTTTCAATGGTTCAACTGCTAAATTGTAAAATCTTAAGATAGTGTACTCTTCCATGAAGGACCAGTCAGCCAATTGAATTTGACTTCCTAGTTGAATGCAATCTTTACATGACACGGGCAATCTAGGCATCAAAGTGCCTGTGATTTTTTGGTAAATAGGTGCCAAAAAAGAGTCTACAAAATGGTTTTAGTTATTATTGTTAGTATTCATCCTCATCTTATGTGTCCACTCATATACGGGACTTGGAGTCTCTGATTTCTTCTAGGTTTTCTTATCAAACTTATAGACCTCAATATCAAGCTTGTTGTTCTCTGTCTCAAATATTGGGCGATGCTTTGCTAAAAGAAGATAGCACAAGTAACTTGTGAACCTAAATGTCTTCGTCTTGCTTGTAGTTGTACTTTATTTAATCATTAGTAATTGTTGTTGCATAGATTCAATAGTGTGCTGAAAAAAATTATATCTTACATCTACCTTCTCAATGGACTGACCTCGACAATGGATATTATAAATCATTTCAAGAACATTGGCCCCTAATTTTTTTTGACTGTCCAATCCTAGACAAAATTATAACAAAGAAATAGTATTTTGAACCCATAGCACAAAAATATCATACTAATAAGGAGGCTTATGGTCTATGTCTAGTGTAACACTAGTAGATGACTCTGAGTTTATTAAACTCTTAATATATGAATTTTGAAAAACTCTTTCCAGTTTGTCATAAGCTTGTGCTAGTTTATCCAAGTCAATGTGCTCGTTAAAGCTTTTTGGTTTAAACCCTAGCCCTAGGTCTAATAGAGTGAAAAATTAACTCTCAATTATGGATAAAATTTCTTCCTAAGTGTTATGGTTTACAATTGCCTTTCTATTTTCATCATAATTCTGAGTGCATAGTATTACAATTTCAGGGCAAGGAAATACTTCGAGTATAGTGAGGTTTGCTAATACAATAACCAAAGCAGCTAGTTTATTTATATGTGCATGAATATTGTTGTTATATTTGTAATAATTTTTCTCCTTTTGTGTATCTTTCCACTTATTAAACAATGAATGTCTAATTCCCATAATTCCAAAATCTCCATGGATAACAGAATCAAAAATATCATGACATTCATCGGTGAAACCTTGGGTTTGTAGCACTTGCTTGAGTTCTATAATGTCTTTCTTTCCCTTTATGCTTGCACTCATATTGGAGGTTTTTGACTTTGTTTTGCCCATGCCTGCTACTGGTTATTACACAAAATTCTTCTTCAAGCCCTATTTAAAAAAATTGCAAAGCATAAACTTCAGATAATAAAAATCAAGATTTCTATTGCTACAAATTGAAATAAAAATTTTAAGAAAAATTTAGATACCTGGAATTGAGATTCAATAATTAGTGTTGTCCTTTGATACTAAAATTTCACACTTTCAGTCTTCAGAACACAAAATGGAATTTAGTCAGTCTTTGAAAAGTTGAAATTTGAAAGTCCTATCATATTGAACTCTCGACTTGGAGAACTTTCAACGTCATACTCTAAAAATGTAGAAGGTAAATAGTTAAAATTTAAAAATAAAAGTATTAAGTAATTAATGGTTTTAGGTGCTTTACTAATAGTATGTACAATGTACATGTAAGCAATATAAACACTCAATAATGTAGTAATGTATATAACTATAATAATAAAAAGTAAAAATTTATTACATTAATTTATCTTTGAATTTTGAAATTTGTTCATTTTAAATAAATTAATTAATAAAAGTCAAACTTAATTATCGATATTATTTTTGGGTCAATTTGTGGAATGCTATCATGTTGTCAAGAGTCATCTGAAATCATGACACTTGTCAAGGACATGTGTTACAATACCAGAGATTTCTTAACAACAGTGATAGCAGACCCAAAATTTACCCAAAATTCATCTCAAACCATTGTCATTGGCATTGATCTACCTTTTACTTAATAATCATGGCATCGTCAAGTCAAGATTAAGTAACAATTTTTTTAAAGACAAAACATAATTATTAATAATATTAACCAAGTCCTGACACTTAATTGAGTTGGACACATGTCATGATTCCAGATGAATCTAGACACATGGGAAACCATTCTCCATATTGGTCCAAAATTTATCTCGAGCTGTCGATCTTTCATTTAGTCAACAGTTAGGATTTCGCGTAGAATCTTTGAGTACACGTGTCTCGATTTTGGGTAGAAATAGAATTTAACTTCAATCTTTTAAAATTTGGCCCGAAATAGAGACACAGTTGTTGATCTATATTATTGAATGGTCCAGATCAAATCGTGAATCATTAAAACTTAAACCTTTAGAATAACTAATATTAATTATTTAAACAAGGTTCCATAGAAATTGAATTCATGGCAAAAAAATTAATAGAATTAGTAAAAAAATTATTTAAAAAATATTAGCATGAAAAGAATTTAAATAACACATTAATTAATATAGAGGAAAATATTGTTAAAGAAATTGTTATTAATTATTATTATTTTATTTTTAAGTTTGAGCATGTCAAAATCATGATGTTAATATATATATATATATATATATATATATATATATATATATATATATATATTATAATTATTATTATAATAGTTATAATATAATATAAATAAAAGATTTTCTTTTCTATTATAGAAATGATTTTATTTTCTATCATAAACTTTTTTATTGTAAAGATGATATGAAAAATTCAATGAAGATATATTAAATTTTATAAAATAAAATTGGTGCAAGATATGAAATAATAATAACAATAGTTTAATTGAAATAAAGTAATTAAAATTAAAAAATATAATTACAAATGCTATATTTTTATTCATATTTATTATTTAGTTTCAAAATTAAAATGTAATATAGTTTAGTTATCTATAAATTATTAACACATATTGAAAATTGTGATAATTGTTTATAAACATAATTATTATTAATATTAACCAAGTTGACACTTAATTGAACTTTGCAATGATAGGACATATGTCATGATTCTGGATGAATCTAGGCACATGGGAAACCATTCCCCAAATTGACCTGAAATTCATCTCAAGCTGTTGATCTTTCTTTTAGTCAACGGTCAGGATTTCGGGTAGAATCTTCAAGTACACGTGTCCCAATTTCAAGTAGAAATAGAATTTAACTTCAATCTTTTAAAATTTGGCTTGAAATAGAGTCGCAATTGTTAAAACTTAAAACTTTCGAATAACTAATATTAATTATTTCAACAAGGTTCCATAGCAACTAAGTTTGACAAAAAAAATTGATAGAATTAGTAAAAAATTGATTTAAAAAAATATTAGCATGAAAAGAATTTTAAAAACATATTAATTAATATAGAGAAAATTATTGAAATAAATATTGTTAAAGAAATTTTTATTAATTATTATTAGTTTATTTTTAAGCTTGAGCATGTCAAAATCATGATGTTAATTTAATTATTTATATAAAATATTATATATATATATATATATTGTAAAGATGATATGAAAAATTCAATGAAGATATATAAAATTTTATAAAATAAAATTGGTGCAAGATATGAAATAATAATGAAAATTGTTTAATTTAAATAAAATAAGTAAAATTTAAAAATATAATTACAAATGTTATATTTTTATTCATATTTATTATTTAGTTCCAAAATTAAAATGTAATATAGTTTAATTATCTATAAATTGTTAACATATATCAAAAATTGTGATAATTATTATTATTATTAACTGAGTCCTGACACTTAATTGAGCTTTGCAATGATCGGGCATGTGTCACGATTTTGGATGAATCTAGGAACATGGGAAACCATTCTCCAAATTGGCTCGAAATTCATCTCAAGTCATCGATCCTTCTTTTAGTCAACAGTCAGGATTTCAGGTAGAATCTTCAAGTACACGTGTCTCGATTTCAGGTAGAAATAGAATTTAACTTCAATCTTTTAAAATTTGGCCCAAAATAGAGTCACGGTCATTAAAACTTAAACCTTTCAAATAACTAATATTAATTATTTAAACAAGGTTCTATAGCAACTAAGTTCGTGGCAAAAAAATTGATAGAATTAGTAAAAATTTGATTTAAAAAATATTAGCATGAAAAGAATTTAAATAGCATATTAATTAATATAGAGAAAATTTTAATTTTTTTTATGGATGGTTTAGACCTACAAGACAACCCAGCGACTGCGAGCTACCAACCAGTGAAGGCCACCACATAGACTTTTTAGGAACCCGATACGGGTCCACTCGTGCCTGAAACTTCTTCGGCTTAGAGCCAAAGACTGAGGGGTATCCACACCATCAAAATCACCCACGGCATGACCCTGGCCTCATCCTTTATGATGTCTGAGCCTTGCACTCAGCAAGACTTGATCCCTGGTGGGCTCTTTGTGAGCCATTCAACTTTACCAATAGACCAAGGGCCCATTGACAGAGAAAATTATTGAAATAAATATTGTTCAAGAAATTTTTATTAATTATTATTATTTTATTTTTAAGTTTGAGCATGTCAAAATCATGATGTTAATTTAATTATTTATATAAAATATTTTATATATATAATAATTTATAATTATTATTATAATAGTTATAATATAATATAAATAAAGGATTTTCTTTTCTATCATAAACTTTTTATTATAAAGATTATATGAAAAATTCAATGAAGATATACAAAATTTTATAAAATAAAATTGGTGCAAGATATGAAATAATAATAACAATAGTTTAATTTAAATAAAATAATTAAAATTTAAAAATATGATTACAAATGCTATATTTTTATTCATATGTATTATTTAGTTTCAAAATTAAAATGTAATATAGTTTAATTATCTATAAATTATTAACGTATATTGAAAATTGTGATTATTGTTTATAAAATATTCTTCATCATTTAAAATATTTCATAATGAAAAAAAGTTAGGTGACGAGATATGTATGAAATAAAAAATTGAAACATAAATTATCAAAATTTTATTTAACTTTGTTAAGGTTATAATCTTTAGTTTTTCTTGAAATATGCTCTTATCATTCCATTTGTTTTAACCAATCAAATTAAAGAAAAATAGTTTTAGAAATTACAAAACTTTTAATCAGATAAATTTCTATTAAATATTTTTTTCTATAAATCATTAATCAAATATGAAACCATAAAAGGATTGTTGAAACCCTTTTTTTGTTTTTAAGTTAACTTTATAACTATTAACAGTTAATTTTTTTATAACAAAGTCGTAGACTAACATTTCAACAGTGTATTGAGATGCCAAAAACAAAGTTGTAGACTAATAGGAACAATGATTTGAGAAGCCAAAAACTATTATTTTCATTGATAATATTTTAGAGTGTACAATGTACATAATTTATAGCATAGATATTTAAAATAGCTGATTAAATTAGCATGGTTTTACTATTTCATAATTTACATTAAAGGGAAAGGCCCAATCCAAAGAAAAAAAAGATATCATAAAAGTATTTTTTTGCCCAAAGGGAAAGGGTTAAGGAAACAAGGAATAGAGAATCAGGGAACAAGGAGGCTAGAAGCATTAGTGGGCTAAGGGGTCAAGGGCTTGAAGCCTTCAATCATAAAGGTCTTCAAGTCCCTCCAGAAGGAATCTGTTGGAGAAGATGATGTCGCTAAACTCATACAGCCATGTGAAGTCATTCTCACTGACGTCGTCCAACAATAGCCACTTATGTAGAAAATTCCTTCTGAGTCGTGCCCACTTCTGATGGCGATTCAAATGTTATTCATTCATGTCAAGCAAAAAGGGATGCTTCTATATAATGCTCCCTATGCCTTGCTCCCAGCACTTGTCTTCTATGTTTGCAAAAGGGATGTCAATGCCCGGCCTCAATAATTGCTTGACCAATACAAGAATTTTGACATCATCTTCTAAAAATATTTCCTTAAAAATGTTACGCAGAAGCATCATAATGTCTATTTGACTACCTCTAAGGTTGAGAAGAGATGCGAGGAATTGGGAGGTAATATCCATGGACACATAATACCTCTTATCATTTCTTAAGAATTCATGGCCGAGGACCATGAATATAGCATAGTGGATAAAAAGACTTTGGGCATCTGGCTTGTAAACCATGGCAAGGATATCGTCAAGAATCTTGCCCAAAAAGGGCTTTTGCAGAGACATTGTAGTGCATTTCAGGTGAATTGGCGTATCCATGACAAGATTCAAGAAACGCTGCAAACTAGATTCAGATTGAAGAATTTGAGAAATGCTAATGAAAGAGGAATAGAAGAGGCTATTTAATGGTAGTTGCATTAAATTGGTTGGCATTTGTGATCTTTCATATCTTATTTTTTCGTATTCCTATTAATTTTCAAGTGTGCAAAATATCAAAATGTACTCGCATTAATATCGGACAGTCGAAAGTTTCTAACATTGAGTACATTCTAGTTAATGCCTTAATAGTTTTTGTGCCCACATGTCTCCATTCTAGAGAATTTTATGCGAGTTTAAGTCTTTTCAAGCGAGTGGCCCCGAAATGCATCTTTTGTCATTAATCTCTAATTAATCAATGATCGATAAAACTATTGTATTAACAATACAAAATTTGAAAGTGATGGTAGCCAACTTGGTAATAATGACACTAACATAATGATGTTATGACATTAATAATAACAGACCTAAGACAGTACACAAGTTGAAACTTGAAGTGACTACTAATTCACTTTTAGATTAAAAAATTTATCAGTTTACCACTAAAGATTAGCCAAGACCATTATTATTCATTTTTCTACAAAACAAGTAATTTGCTTTTGTTATTATTAATTCATTTTTGGCAAGGTAAAAATAGCCATCATTTATTTATATGTGAGCAAGAAACAATATTAATATGCCACATTTAAAATAATTTTTGCTAGGGCAAGACAAAAATTGCCAACATATAATATTTTATTTCCCTACATGAAACAAAAAAATTGCCCTCGACATTAAAAAATTTCTGCCCACAAAATGTTGGATTCACCAGCATTTTAGGCATTTTTTTGGGGAGGGGTTTCCTAAAGTTATCATTGGGCAAGACCAAGTGGAAAGGTCATAATTATTATAGAGGACGTACTGGTTCTTACCAAGGAATAAGTAATTCTTATTCTAGAGGTGGTTCTCATGGTAATTGTTTCACATGTGATAAAGAAGGGAATAGATCCTTTAGGTATAGATACTTTGTTGAGAATGAAAATGACAACATAAATGTTGTGATTGAAGGAGATCTTGAGGGTTCTCCAAGTGGGCCTGAGGTTGGATAAAACCTGATGATAAGGAGAACTTTACTAATGAAAGAGTTGACGAGGAACCTATCTCAAGGAGAAGTCTTTTTAAAACCAGATGTAAGATGGTAGGAAATTTTTGCAAAGTGATTGTTGACAATAGCATTTCAGTGAATTTGGCATTAGAGGAGCCGGTTACAAAGTTGCAATTGCAAAATTTGAGACACCTCAAACCCTATCATATTTCACGCATAAAGGATGGGAATAAGTTGTTGATAAGTGAGCAATATGTTGTGAAATTCAAGATTGGAAATTACTTTGATGAAGTTCTATGTAATATTGTGTACATGGATTGTTTTCATATTCTGTTGGGTAGACCTTGGCTATATGATAGACATGTTGTGCATGATGGTGGATTGAATCAATTTACTCTTTGGGTGAATGGAGTGAAAAAAACATTGTTCCCTTTGATTGAAGTTCCTAATGAGGTATATTGTACTACTATTAGAGTTTGTATGGTTAATGTGAAACAAAATGAGAAGGAGATGAAAAAGAACCAAGTCCATTTTTTATAATTCCTAGAGGGCTGAGTTGTGCTAGTAATGGTTGAGTGATAGAAATAATATTAGTTGAGTGAAAAAAGATAGTAAAGGTTGAGTGATAGAAGATAGTAGAGGCTAAGTGACAATAGAAGCTGATAGTGTTGGTTGATTGCTAGCGAAAATTGAAAAATTGTTGAATGAATACAAGAAAATTGTTGCAAAAGATATCCCTAATGGTTTACCACAGATAAGAAGTATAAGTCATTGTGTGGATCTGATTCATGGAGCTAGTTTTTCGAATAAAGCACCCTATAGATTGACACCTACAAAGAATGAAGAACTTAATAGACAAGAGTTGTTACAAAAAGTTTTGATCAAAGAAAGCTTGATTCCATGTGTTGTACCTATTGTATTTGTACCGAAGAAGAATGAGGGATGGAGAATATGTACTAATTCCAGAGCTATTAACAAGATAACAGTGAAATATAGGTTGTGTATGCTAAGAATGGATGACATAATAGATTGTTTAAGTGGACTAAAATGTTTTATCAAGATTTATTTGAAGAGTGGTTATCATCATATCAAAATTAGAGAAGGTGATGAGTGGAAGACTATTTTTTAGACAACAGATGGTTTTTATGAGTGGTTGGTAATGCCTTTTTATCTGACTAATGCACCATGTACTTTCATGAGATTGAAGAATGAAATTCTCAAGAGATTTCTAGGTAAGTTTGTGGTTGTTTATTTAGATGATATTATGATACTCAGTAAGAATAAGGAAGAACATCTTGAGCATACTAAGCAAAGACTAAAAGAGGAGAAGGTGTTGATTAATTTGAAGAAGTGTTCCTTTATGCAAGAGGAGATTGTGTATTCGGGATTTTGGATTTTAGTTGATGGTTAGAGAATGAAACCTGAGAAGGTTAAAGAAATTCTAGAGTGGCCTACTCCTAAGAATGCGAGTGAGGTAAGATCATTTCATGGTTTGGCTAGTTTCTACATAAAGTTTATAAAGAATTCTAGTTATGTTTGTAATGTCATGACTAAGACTATGAGAGGAGATAAAAAAAACATTTCAAGTAGACACATAGAGATGATAAGAGTTTTGAGACTTTAAAACAAAATATTTTTGAGTTACATGTATTGGCTTTTTCTAATTTCAATAAGGTATTTCAAGTTGAGTGTGATGCAAGTGGTAGTGCAATAAGAGTTGTGTAGAGCCAAGAAGGTAAACATGTTGCTTTCTTTAGTGAGAAGTTTAATGATGCTAAAATAAAGTATTTTGTGTATGATCAAGATTTTTATGTTGTTGTTCAAGCCTTGAAGAAGTGGAGACATTATTTGATCCCTAAAGAGTTTGCATTGTACACTAATCATAAAGATGTATAGTATTTGGGAAGTCAACATATGTTGAATTAGAGACATATGAAGTGGGTTGATTTCTTGCAAAGTTTCACATTTTTTATCAAGCATAAAAGTGGAGTCACTAACCAATTTTCAGATGCATTGAGTAGAAGACATTCTTTGTTGACCGAGATGAAGGTTTAAGTTATTGGATTTGATGAGATGAAGGAGTTGTATGATATTGACCCTAAATTTCATAAGGCATGGAGAGAATATAGAGCACCAAATCTATCAGATCAGCCAAGTAAGTATGGTGAGTATTTCATTCAAGAAGGTATGTTGTTCAAAGGAATTCAGTTGTGTATATCAAGTAGTTCTATGAGGTTGAATATGATTAAGGACAAGCATTATGGTTGATTGGATGGACATTTTGGTATTGATAAGACCTTAAGTTTTCTTAAGGATAATTATTATTAGCTACAGATCTATAAGGATGTTCAAAATTTTGTAAGGATTTGTGGAATTTTTCAATTTGTGAAAGGAGTAAGTCAATATATTGAATTGTATACACCTATTTTTGTTCCTGAGAAATCATGGACTAACATCAGTATGGATTTTGTTCTTGGATTACCTAAGACATCAAGAGAGTATGAGTCCAATTTCTTTTTTTGTATATATTTTCTAAGATGACACATTTCATACCATATAAGAAGACATATGATGCAGTGCATGTTGAAAAGATTTTCTTCAAAGAGATTATTAGATTGCATGGATTACCAAGAAGTATTGTCTCTGAGAGAGGCATCAAGTTTATTATTTTTTTGTAAGACTCTATGGAAGAAGATGGAGAGTGAGTTGAGGTCTAGTTCAACACTCCATCCACAAACAGATGGAAAAATAGAGGTTATGAATAGAAGCTTGGGTAATTTGTTGAAATTTTTAGTCGAAGATAAGCCGAGAAATTGGGATGTGGTCTTGGCACAAGCTGAGTTTGCATTTAATAATTCTATAAATGGGAGTATAGGAAGAACACCATTTGATATTGTTACTTGAATGTATCTTAGAGGTATATCAAATTTGAGGGATGTTTCTGGTGAAGAGAAGTATTGAAGGTGAAGGATTTGTTGGTTTTATGGAGTATTTGCATGAGGAAGTGAAGTTGAGGTTGGAAAAAAGAAATCATAAATATAACAAGAATGCAAAAAATTCTAGAAAACATAATGTTTTTGAAGTTAGTGATGAGGTAATGGTTAATTTGAAGAAGGGTAGATTTCATATTGGAACATATAGTAAGTTGAAAATGAAGAAGTCTGGCCTTTGTAGAATATTAAGGAAATTTGATAATGCTAACGCTTATGAAGTTGAGTTACTTGATAACATGGATATATCTCCTATATTCAATGTTTCTAATTTACATAAGTATCACGAGTTAGATGATGAAGTTGGTGTACCATATGATTATCCTAAGAAGTAGATTGAAGAGGTCGAATAGATATCTGATCAAACAGTTGGTAAAAGCACAAGAGGAAAAGATTACTATGAATATTTGGTGAAATGGAAGAAAAAAAATAATGGAAAATGCTACATGGATTTCTCAATCTAATTTGGATTCAACTCTATTTGTGACCTCTCAATAATTTAGGAGAATCATTTCTTTCAACCTCGACTATTTGATGTAGGAGCTTCTTGGGTTGTCTTGCTACTCATCTTTGTTCATTCTACTTGTTAGTGCAAAGTTCCAGTAGTTTATGAGTTTTAGTTGCTACCTAATTCAGAGTTGGCCAAGTTGTTTAGTATTGATTGAGTGTTATAGTGGTTGAGTGTTCCTTCATTTACCTAGGGAACCTAATGTTTATTGATGCTTGATTCCTTCTTTGACCAAGTTTATCTATAATTAGTTCCTAGTGTGAGACAACTTACGTAATTAATTTGAGTCATGAATTTAGTGTAAGGATCTTGTCTAGGGATGTGTACAGACCATTTTGAGATCATCCTTCTCTTATGTAAAGATCTAGAATCTTTTGTAATCCATTTTGGCAAGTATAAGTAGAGGTATCTAGGCTTAGGTTAAGAAATTGCTTAGGAAATTTGGAAAGAGATGAAAATGATCATGATGGAAAGAGATGTAAAGTCTAGAGTTTAAAAATGTAGAGATCATGGATCTTGAAGCTATAATCATCTTGTATTGACCACAATCTAGAAGGCCTTATAGTTGGGCATGTTTGTTGATAATTTGATGAATTAATAAAGATATTGTTATTTCTACTCTCCTTGGTCTTATTCTCTATCATTTGCTTCCATTGTTTTTACTCTGCAAGGTGTTTGGGTTGTTAGATGTACCTTTGGCCCTAATTTTCCCAACCATACTTGCATCAAGAAAGGTACAAACAAAACCCCTTTTGACCTCTAGTATGGCTATGAACCTAATATTTGATTATCTCAAAGTCTTTGGAACTAAGTATTACATATTGAGAGATGCAAGGAAAGGAAAAATTGATGCAAAGAGTGATGAAGTTATATTCCTAGGATATTCCACTAAAAGCAAGGCATACAAATGTTTGAATTCTAACACTAACAAAATTGTGGAAACTGCAAATGTTAGAGTTAATGAATTTGTAGAAATGAATGAAGAGGAATGCAAGAAAGAACCTAAAGATTATAGAATTTTTTCCTAGATATATGAAGGAGAACCTAGTACATTACCTAAACCAAAGAAAGTGGCTCTTGGGCATTAGCAGCCAGGCACTATTGAGGTTAAGAAAAAAAAAAATTTGTCAAGCATCAGGATGTAGGGGTTGAATCATATAGAGAAGAAGTCAAATATTAGATAGAGGTAACCAAACACCAGAAAGACCATGCCAAGTTACAACCAAAGATACCTAAAGAAGATGAGAAAGCAGGACCAAGTAATATACCATATGAAGAAAGAAGATTTGAACTTGTCTTAGAAAAATATGTGAGAAGACATCATACACAAAATCAAATCATTGGAGACAAAAATTCACAAGTCATGGCAAGAAACAATTTGAAGAAGGATACATGTTTACTATGCAAGTTTGAGCCTAGATTAGTTAAAATGCTCTAGACAATGAAGATTGTGTTAAAGAAATGAATGAGGAGATTGATTGGAATATGATTGGAACAAATTGGGTATTTAGAAACATGCTAAATGAGAAAGGTGAAGTCACAAGGAAGAAAATAAGACTAGTTTGTAAGAGATATGCACAAGAGGAAGGAATTGTCTATGGAGAGACATTTGCCCCAATTGCAAGGTTGGAAGTAGTAAGAACAATGCTTGCATATATTGCTTACATAGGATGTAAGTTATATCAAATGGATTTGTAATCTGCATTTCCAAATAAAATTTTGGAAGAAGAAGTCTACATTGAACAACCTAAAGGATGTGTTGATCCTGACAAAAAGAACATGATATGTAAATTGCAGAAAGAATTATATGGTTTGAAACAAGCCCCTAGAGCATGGTATGAAAGGTTAAACACTTATTTGGTAAAAATTGTTTTTGCATGAACAAATTACGATAGAAATATGTACTTGAAAAGTGAATTTGAGTGTAAGATATTGCTAGCTGAAATATGTGTTGATGATATCAAATTTGGAGGTCATGATATGTTGTTTAAATCATTTACTAATGAGATGATGAAATAATTTGAGTTGTCAATGTTTGGAGAGATTAAATTCTTTGTTGGTTTGCAAGTTTATCAAATGAAGAAAGGTATTTACATTACTCAATCTAAGTTTATCAAGGACATGTTGAATAATTTGGGAATGGAAGATTCAAGACTAGTTGGAAAACCTATGGTAACTAGACACAAACTTTCAAAGAATGGTGATTTTGCTGAAGTAAATCAGACATTGTATAGGTTAATGATTGGAAAATTGTAATTTTTTGTTCATAGCATACCTTACATTGTATTCGTAGTTGGTATTGTTGCAAGATTTTTTGCTAATCCTAAGGAGAATCACATGATGGCTATGAAAATGATATTAAGATATCTAAAAGGAACAAAAGCCTATGGATCATGGTACAAGAAGAATGACAAGTTTGAGCTAAAGGTTTACATAGATGTTGATTTGGGTGGAAACATTGATGATAGAAAGAGTATAGGTGGAGGATATTTCTTTCTAGGAAGTAAATTGATTTCATGGACAAGAAATAAGAAAAAAAATATTTCTCAATCCAAAATAGAGGCTAAGTATGTTGTTGTAGTAGATAATTGTTCAAACATTATGTAGATCAAGCAATTGTTGAAAGGTACGAAGGAGGAGATTACTGAACCTGTAGTGATATATTGCGATTACACAAGTACTATAAATATATCTAAGAATCATGTGATGCATACAAAGACCAAGCATATTTCTATGGAATATCATTACTTGAGGGAGTTATTACAAGACAAAGAAGTGAAACTAGAATATGTGAACACAAAGGAGAAGATAACTAATATATTTGCTAAGGCATTACCTAAGGATGCATTTTATTATCTAAGAGGTAAGCTATGGGTCATTCCCCTATCTGAATAAAGAAAAGAAGAGATGCAATATTGCATCAATTTTTATGATTAGAATATATTACAGATTGATGTAGGAGGGCACACTTTAGGAGTTGCCTAAAATTGTGAAAAGATGGATAGAGGTATTAGTAGATGAAGCTAGAAGTCAAAATGACAGATGGAGTGATATTGAAAGATTAGTTAGGATAGTGACAAAGAGGATGTTGTGTATGAATTAGATGATGTCTTTAGCATTGTTGTCAAAGAGGGAGATGTATGATAGTTACCTTACTCGTTACAGATGACATGTTGTGTTACCATCTGATGAAGAGGGACAATATGTATGTAATATCTGTAGAAGAGATGTCAAAGAGGAGGTCATTACAAGTGTTAATGCAATTGATGTCAAATTGATGAATCTACAATTGGTATCATGGAGGAAGAAGTGTAAATAAGAAAAGAGGAAGCATACTAGAGAGTGCAAGGATGAGAATTAGAATGAAACAAAGGATATTAATGAAGATCTGATACAAATTATAGAGGGAGTTGTTAATGATAAATCATGAGAAGGTCTTTTGTATTTGCATGGTAACTAGAAGTGTTGTCATCAATGCCAAAGAAAGAGATTGTTGGAAACTACAATTGGAACAATTGTTTATGTTATCATTAATGTCAAACTTTATTGGTGATATATTTACTAATAGTATAGAGTATTATATCAATTGATTGATGAAGAAGACTTAAAAAGAGATATTATTAGATGAACTAGTAAAGTTGTTGAGAAAAGAGGATCAAGTATGATGGAATTATAATGGGCAATTGATCATATGGTACTTGACAAGTAAACATGTTATGTAATAATTATATGAAGCAAAGAAGATAGTTGAGTTGAAATATAGAATAGAAGACATGAAGTTGAGTAAAACAATAGGCTTAACTGAGTGACAATTTTACTAGGTCAATGAAGCAAAAGATTAAGGAACCTAAGAGATAGTCAAGCAAGCAATATCAATTGAGTGATAGTTATATCCAATTAAGATGAAGGAAATTTTAGTTGTGACTAAGCATAGTGAAGACTGGGTGAGCCATTGTAAGATAAGTTAGACAGAATAGTAAAAACCAATCTACCTAGTGATGAATGAACAGAAGAACATAATGATGATAGAGTGTTGGTATTTTAACAATTTGTGAAAGAATCAATTCTTGAGGCCGATGTAGTTGAATTTTTGGATTAGTCAAAATGATTAAATGATAAGGATAGATGAGCTAGTATATTCAATGCACAAATTAATTTTTTTAGGTGATCAAAGATAAGGATTCTTCTAGAAGTTTCAAGAAAGAAGAAGGACAAAATGATGGATAGATTTAATGAATCTGATCAAACCCAAAGATATTTGGTGATGTTTAAGTGGGAAAAGATCAAAGATACCTTTTTTAAGGTGGAAAAAGAGATGTTTAACAAGGTTGATTCATTTTTTATTGGAAAATTTGTGGAGAAATTGTGAAGAAAAGAGTAGAAGATGAAAAGTGAGAAGACTAGTCAAGTGTGATTGCTTAAAGGGTTGTCAAGAAGATAAGAGATAGAGAGTATAATGAGTCTAGTCAATTAATCATAAATTGAACCACATGGATATCTAAATTTGAAAAATGAGTTGTATCTTGGAAGATCATACCTAGATGTTACTTTCTAACCATTGTGGTAGTAAAATCCTTTAATCAAGGTTTACATAATAGTCATTTGTAAATCCTTTAATCTAGGTGATGTGACAACTAGTCTTTCTCCCACCCTAGTTCCCTCTAGGGTCTCCTTAGGTCTTTCTTTTGACCTATTAGGGTTTCTAGTTACAATAATCTCCTTAGGATCCTATCTATGAGCTCCTAGTCCATTCAACTAATGCACAAAAACTAGGTAGAACAAACATTCCTTTACTCTTCCTAGGCTTGCTTTATTCTTATTGCTTCCTCTTCATTAACTCCACAATCCACCCTTACTTCATAACTAATAACCCAAATGAAGCTATGAGCATCTCAGAAGACACTAGGATACTCTCTAAGGCTTACTACTATAATTGGAAATAAAACCCTAATCTAGTTCCAAGAAACACATAAAATTCCTCAAAACTACTTACAAAAAGGCTACAAGCAATTAGCCCTCCATTAAAGAAAAATTGGATTAACTTGAAAAAATTCTTAACAAGGGCCTTAAAAAATCATGGATGCAAACAACCTTTTTATATTACTAAAGGATTCTTGGGGTCTCAAGCTCCTAAGACATCCGTACAGTATGTCCTACTTTCAAGCCTAAAAATCAAGGTTTTACAAGAAACTAAACCAATCTGGAAAGAATGGAGTTTTACCATCCATTAAACCTTCACCCATGCTTCACCTTGTAGTTGGGGCTTCTACACACATTATCCTATCACAATCCACACTTTTATTGAATAATTTCAACCATTCAATCAATCCTAACATCTTTGTTGCATATTGTGATCCCTAGCCATGCATCACTGGCTTGCCTAGGGCATCACCAAAAAAATACATCTCTTGCTTCCTAGGGACCCTCATTCACTATAAATTATTTACAAGGAGTCATTATCCTAATCAAAAGATACCGTATAGATACTAAAGTGGGAAAAGAAGTTATGACTCCATTTTGCTCAATTACTTTATTTAGAATAGCAGGCAAGCAGAACATAAAACAATTTTAAAGACTAAAAAAAAAATTCAAAATCACAAACTAGTGATCTAAAGAATCTTTAAATTAACTCCTCTAATACTTCTAATCATTGAAAAACTAAATTAAATCCATGAAGATGCCAAGATACTCAAAAAGCATAATCTATAACTATAATCTTGATGTCAGTTTGTATACACCAAAAAGACTCAAAATTACAACCCTTTCAAAAAGTAGAGGATGGCCTTAAATACACATCCCCACTCTCATCCTAATTATTTTAGATAGTTATCAATTCATAACTAAAAATTTTCTTGAATGCAACAAAAAGTTGCCAATGACAACATTGACAATTTTTGAGCGACTTTTACATCTCTTAGAATTTGACCCTCAAACTTGCTTCAAAGGTTACCAAACCTCACCAAAAGTCTTAAATTGACTTAATACATGTAAAAAGGACCTTATATCACCTATTTGGAAATCCTACCCTCTAAAACACAAAAATGCCCTATTTGACCTAGTCATGTAACTATGAGCAACTAAAGCCTAATAAGGCTTTTCAAACTTAACACACCTCACCTTAGGACTAGATTAGCTCTATTATCATCCTAGTGGTGTAACTAGAACCACTAAAAGCCAAAATATCCTAGGAGCCCTAGGTCTTCCATGAGCCTACCTAGGTGACCCTACACCATCCTCCCCCACAAAAGAAAACTATGTCACTCATGTGGACAATAGGTCTTAGGGAATGCTTTCTTTGTTGAAGTCTACCTCAGTAACCCAAGTTGCTTCTAAATCTAGCCTATCTTTCCACTTGATGAGGTGTTTTATGTATGCCTTATGTCTGGTGGCCCTCTTAACCCTTGAGTCCAACACTTTTTCAACTTCCATCTTGTTGGAGGAGGGTACCACTATAGATTCAAGATCAACACTGACTCCTTGACAATTATGAGGAATGGTACCCTTGAATTAAATCAAATCTTGTACATTGAAAATAAGAGAGATGCCTAAATCTGATGGGAAATCAAACTTATAGGCATTGGCTCCATATTTGGATATGATTTTGCAAGGCCTCACTCTTTTCATTTGTAGCTAAGTTGGCACACCTTTCTACAACCTAGACTTATTCAAATGCACCATGACATAATCTCTAATAGAAAAATGAGTGTTTTTCCTTCTTTCATCTACCTTGGCTTTCAATTTTGGTACTATCTTGGATAGTTTTCTTCATTTGTTCTTGGATTGCTTTCATGGTTTGGGAAAAATCTTCAGTATGTCCACTTCTATGTTCCATTCCTCCAAGATCCCTTAACTCACACACAACCCTTGGATGCATCCCATACACAATTTCAAATGAGTTTATGCATGTGTTCCTATTCTTTCTGTCATTGGAAGCATACTCTACTAGGGGAATGATAATATCCCATGTTTTCCCATACTCCTTAGTTAGACTCCTCAAGAGATTTCCTAACACCTTGTTAACCATCTCAGTCTAGCCATCAATTTGAGGGTGGTATGTTGAACCAAAAGAAAGGTTTGTATCAAGTCTACTCCATAAATTCTTCCAAAAGTGACTTATGAATTTGACATCTCTATTTGAAACTATGCTCAAGGGAAGTCCATGAATCCTCACAGCCTCCTTAAAGAATAAGTGTGTAATGTGACTAGAATCATTCATAGTCTTGCATGGAATGAAGTGCCTCATCTTACTGAATCTATCAACCACTACATAGACATTGGCATAGCATTGTTTTCTCTTGGGTAGACCTACTATGAAGTCCATACTCACACACTCCCATGGCCTATTTGGAACCAGTAAGGGCTGATAAAGACCTACATTACTCATTCCACCCTTAGCTTTCATACATATCTTGCATTATTCAACATACCTAGTCACATCCCTGACGAGTTTAGGCTAATAGTATAACCTTTGGACTAGTTCTAGAGTTTTTCTCACACCAAAGTATCCACTTAGGCTCCCATTATGCTTTTCTTAATTTAGATTCTCCCTTATTGATTCCCTTGGTAGACACAACTAATTTTCCTTAAATAGCAATCCATTCTGTAAGGTAAATTCAAAGAACTTTCTATAGAAATAGTTCTCAAAATTAGGAAAATACCTTATATGCCTCTACAAAGTCTTCATCCTCCTTAAAAATATTCTTGAAGTTCTTTATCCCAATGCTATACAACTAAACCTCTTGGATATTTAACAACGTCCTACTCAATGCATCTACCACTTTGTTCATCTACCCTTTCTTATGCTTGATTGTGAAAGTGAAAGCTTGTAGGTATTCCATCCATTTCAAGTGTCTGATACTCAACTTTTCCTTATTTTTGATATAATTGAGAGCTTGGTTGTTAGTAAATACAACAAATTCCTTGGGCAATAGGTAATGTCTCCACTTCATAAGAGACTAAACTAGGGCATAGAGTTCTAGGTCATAGGAATAATAATTATTTTTGGCTTCATTTAGTTTTTCACTAAAGAAGGCTAATGGCCTACCTTCTTGACTCAACGCTCCTCCTACTACTAGGCTACTTGCATCACACTCTATGGTGAAAATCTTCTCAAAACTAGGCAATTTCAAAATAGATCAGGTAGCTACTTGTTTCTTTAGCATCTCAAAGGATTTCTCTGCTTCTAGAGTCCACTTGAACTTAGACTTGACTCCACCCTTAATGGTATCTAGAAAAGGTGCACATATTCCACTAAACTTCCTAAGGAATTTCCTATAAAATTGAGCTACACCATGAAAAATTCTTACCTCAGTAGATGTAGTAGGTGGTGGTCAGTTGAGGATAGCAAGAACCTTGTCTTGATCCATCTTTAAGGACCCCTTTGACACCACAAAGCCCAAATACACAAGCTCTTGTTTGAAGAAATTGCACTTTTCAAGGTTTATAGCAAGTTTCTTCTCATGAACTCTCTGCAATATTTCTTCCACATGTTGATGTAATCCTCCTTTGTCGTGTTAAAGATGAGTATATCATCTATATATACAACCACAAACCTTCCAGTGAAGTCTTTAAGCACTTCATTCATAAGCCCAATGAATGTGCCAGGAGCATTAGAGAGACCAAATGGCATCACAAGCCACTCATATAGTCCATCTATTGTCTTGAATGCTATCTTCCATTCATCTCCCTCCTCAATCCTAATTTGGTGGTATCCACTCTTCAAGTCCAACTTTGTGAAGTACATTGCCCCTCCATGACAATCCATGAGATTTTCAATCCTTGGTATGGGGAATCTATACCTAACTGTGATCCTATTTATAGCTCTTGCATCTATACATAATCTCTAGTTTCCTCCCTTCTTGGATGCTAGTACAATAGGGACTGTACATGGGCTTATGATTTTCTTAATCAAACCTTGATCCAAAAGTTCTTGCACTTGTCTTGCTACTTCCAATGTTTGGTCTAGAGTGAGCTTATATGCTTCCTTGTTTGGCAAAGATGCACCAAGAACGAAGTCTATTTGATGGCTTATCACCCTTCTAGGAGGTAAAGTGGTACGAGTTCCATCACTTACAATGTCCTTATATTTCTCAAGTGATGCTTGTACCTCTATTGGCAGTGGCTCTTTGACTATTTTGATTTCTCCTTTGGACTCCAATACAACTACATAACTCTGGCTCTCATCATCTGTGAGATCTCTAAAAAAATTCTTCCCACTACATAGCAACATACTAGGTACCTTGGACTATGGTTCTTCTCCTTCCAATAAAGATTGGATTTTAAAAGTTTTGCCTCCCTTCTTGAATGATATGGAGTTTTCCTTCCCATCATATATTGCTTCTCTATCATACTTTTAGGGCCTACCTAATAGAATATGGCAAGCGTCCATGGGTAAGATGTCACACAATAGCCTATCCTTGTACCTTGCTATGGAGAATCAGCCCAAGTCTTCTCATTCACCAAAATGCTTTCACCCTTGTTAAGCCAAGTCACCTTGTATGGGTTCACATGGGGTATCTTGGTCAACTTAAACTTTTTGACTACCTCCTCTGATATTATCTTATCATTCAATCCTTCATCCACCACTACCTTATAAACCTTCCCAAGAATCTTACATTTTATCCTAAACAAAACCCTCCTATGGTTAGGTTCATTAGGAGTTGGTTGCTTGATTAGTAACCTTCTAAACATTGGATTCTCACCTTTTTCTGATTCTATGTGATCCACCTCATTCTCCTTGCCACTAGATTTATCCTCTTGAGCATATGCCACTCTTTTTTCATGGTTTGAAGAAGAAGGATTTTTAGGGCATCTATATGTTGGATGGCCTAGTTGACCATAGTTATACCATTTCATACTAGTAAAGTAAGAGTTACTTCTATCTGATCATTTGCCTCTATTAGAACCTCCTTGCTTATCTCATCCCCTACTATAACCTCCTCTAAGAATGCTTTCAATGGCTTATTTAGTGAGATTGGTCTCAACTTGGTTCCTCTACTCATTACCTCTACCTTGATATCCTCCTCTTTATCCCCTCTGATTTATTCCCTTTCCTCTATCCTTGAAGTTAAAATCCCTTTTTTTCTAATATTCTCTTCCACCTTGAGGGCTAGTTGATGACACCTTTGAATAGTAGTAGGTATCCATAAGCTTAGCTCCTCTTGGATTTTCCACTTT